>OY829906.1:12432500-13039375 GCA_963691955.1 Chloroclystis v-ata
ACACTCACCGTGTCTGGCCGGACGGCCGGCAATACACTTTTATGATTTTTGCATAACTCCACCACAGGTTTCCACGTTCCAGACAACTGGAAGCCATCTTCTCGATTAAAGTTTCTGTGTTTGGTAATCTCAATGGCCTCCTGAACCAATCTTGGTATATAGAATCTCTCCGTTGAGATTACTTGGGGGTTATGCAATTCGATCCAGTGATTTGAGCCAGACTCTAATAGGTGTTGAGCGATAGCTGACTTGTTGACATCTGCGTTTTTTACCGCTCTTATATGTTCCCCTATCCGACACGCAATAGTTCGTTTTGTTTGACCTATATAAGAACTTCCACAACTGCAGTCAACTTTATATACACCCGGTTTATCCAGTGGGAATCTATCTTTAGGTGTTCGCAGGAGATTTGATATCTTTTTCAGTGGTGTGAAAACTGTCTTTACGGACGATTTCTGCAAAATATTTGCTATTCTGTCCGTCACACCTTTGATATATGGTAGAAAGGCTGGTCTACGTTCCACCATACACCTGCGCACTCCGGGGGATGACCGTGGAGGTAGTGCACGTCGCTTGTAGCCATTTCGTTCAACTCAAAAACAATTAAATCATGGTATGTTACCCGTTTCTTGTTCAAATATAGTTAAAAACCATGATAGTTTAAAAAAAAAAAAATAATAATAATAATAAATTAATAAAAAAAAGTGTAAATATGTAAACTTTGCAATAAACTATAAAGTATTAAAATAAATAAAGTAATCCTTGCAATTCCAGATGGCAGACATGAAACAGGGGTGTAGCGGGGTGGAACGCGCGACGCACCCCGCTCTAGCACGCGCGGACCGGCGAGATCGCGAGCGAACGTTACTAACGCGCGATTAACGCTCTACTATCGCCCGAGAATCGCACGTTACTCGCCAATGTTCGGGTGAGTCTGTGTCATAGTGAAAGTTCATTCCATTAACGCTCGACTATCGCGAGTGAATCGCCAGTTTGTGTGACTGTACCAAGAGATGGATTATAGTGAAAGTTATTTCCATTAACGCTCTGTGTACGCTTGACTATCGTTCTATTGTCGCGCGTTTTTAGTGTTTTAAGACGTTATTACGGCGAATGAAGTACGGTATCATATGATGGTAAAAAGAAATAATGATTATGGTATTATGGTACGCTCTAAAACCGTGAAACTAACGCTTAACTACCGCTCGAGTATCGTGCGTGAATTTATTATACCGCATTAATGTTTGATTATAATAATAGGGAATGTTTCGCCAAGTATGAATATCGATATGGATACACAATACATTAAAGGAATGATACTTACAAATTAAATTACATATTGTTTCGAATTAGATACTACCTAAGTATGTGTAAAAAATAATATTGCAAGTATTTTGTCGAGTAATGTAAGATACACATAAATATTATACTTAGGTACTTAAAAAGACAAGTGTTATCCCACTTACTGGTACAGTCACCAGCATTAATATCTGACTATTAACCGCCGCAAAAATATGTGACACAGATTGCCAGCAAAAACATGTGATGAAAGTAACGTTATTATGCACGTTACTTTCATCACATGTTTTTGCTGGCAATCTGTGTCACATATTTTTGCGGCGCTGTTCATAGTCAGATATTAATGCTGGTGACTGTACTAAAAATGACTTACAGTGAAAGAACGCCGACGATTTACTAACGCTCTTTAACCGCGCGTGAATCAAGCGGTGTTTATGTATTCTTAAAGCCTCCAGCACACCGGATGCGTATACGTACACGTAAGCGTAGACGTGCACGTACCACTGAGTTGTAATGTATGGGAATGTATGTGACAGGACACACTGCACGCGCACGTCACGTTACGCAAGCGGTGTGTCCTGTCTAATACATTCCCCTACATTACAACTCAGTGGTACGTGCACGTCTACGATTACGTGTACGTATACGCATCCGGTCTGCTCGAGGCTTAATAATCATAGTTCATAACAAGTTACTTCCGTCAATATTTATGAATAAGTTATGTTACTTGTCTCTATAAGTAACTTTGGTGAATAAGCTAATTGTTCACGAAAAACTGTTATATCTTTTATTGAGAATAATATTCTTGGCTTATTAATTTATAAGTTATCCTTGAATTTTTTTTTGAATTTGTGTTTATAAATGCAATTTTACAATTAATGTAATTTTATCTGTGTTCAAGAATTCAATTTTAGTAGTACAAATGATTGCATATAACAACTAAAGTAGTTACTATAGAAAGTAAAACTGAATCCAAAACTTAGTAACCGCTAGTTAGATTTAAAAAAAAATTCAAAAAAATTTCAACGTTGAACATTTTGTCGAGAAAGGCTATCTACATCTCCTATATAAAAATCAATGCCACTTTTCGTTGTAATTTTGTAATCAAATAGACAATTACAACGAAAAGTGGCATTGAATTTTATATAATGTAGAAAACGTAAAAAATGCAAGCTAAGCTGTTGGTTATTGATAAATGTGTCAATTATCTCAGTCATATTTATCAAGAATCGCCCTTTATTTGAACAACCACCAAAAACTGCCTATTTGTGCCATGGGCTAAAAAAGCCCTTTATATGACATTAAAAACAGTATTGTGCGATATTTAAATAGCATTTTAACGCATTTAAATGAGAATTTGTAAAATATGTTCTTTAAAAGTTATTGATGTTTATGGTCCATGATAGCAGTTTAAGAATTTTTTTAAAGTTTTTTTTAACTGTTATCTGACAAAATTTAGTAAAATTTTGTAATGTTACACTGAGTTTTTCTAAAAATAACCGATGAAAATATATCTTTAAATTAGAAAATTAGTTCTGCATTTAAATAAACTAGTTTTGTGTAAATTAAGGTAATGTTTTTGTAAATATTCAAAGTTCAGATAATAAGCTCAAATTAATTTCAAGTATTTTTATTTCCATTGGAGATAACATGTTATGTATTAACCTTTAAAGGATAAAAAAGTAAGTAATTTTATTATAAACATTTAGTCAAATATTTAGGTTTTTTTAAACCAGTAGAAACATTTGGAATAAGTTTCCATGTACAAGACTTAAGTTATTTCAATATGTGATATTATTTACAATACAAGCATATTTGCTCAAAATTCAGATTTAGAAAATATTCAGTATAAATTTGCTAACAATTTGGTACAAATCTTAAAATTTGTAAAATTTGCTTTTAAATTACCTAATGAATTGAAGCTAAATTCAGCCTAAGGAGATGACTTTTTATAACAATTTTATTTTAGTTTTTTTTTAGTAAAAAACTTATTTTTTTGCTCGATAAATAAGTTTCAATTATCAATGTTACTAATAATAACTTTGCTTATTGCTTGCTTATTAACGTTTAAACTCATTTCTCAGGTAAGAGAAAAAGCTTAAGCATCTGAAATAAATGATTTATTATTATTATTTATTTGAAACATATAGAACTAATAACTGAAATATTAAAACTGAGCGTATCTCATTCTCGCCATGTTTCGGTCTCGATTATTATTTTTAATGTTTTTCCAAAACCAATGTGATACATTTTAATTAGTTTGCCGATGATGAATGTTTAAGGTATGTTTCTACCGAAACTATGCTATTTTTTTGTTGACTAATCACCTTTTAGAAGTACTTACACCTTATCCTGGAATCGAAAAGCGCTCTATATGCCGTTTCAATCACAGGTTAGGTTTGGTTTAGCTTGTCCTTTGTATACAAATAAGTCGCTCAAACAATAGCTATTGATATTATATAAACTAGCTATCGACCCCGTGGCATAAAATAAAATTTCCAGCGGAAAGATATATTATCCTGCTGTAAATAGTAGCCTATGTCCATCTCCTGGTTTTATGCTATTTCCCCAACAATTTTCAGTATAATATTCTTCTCCTAGGACATTATATCCTGATTCTAAGCTATCTCTCCACCAATTATCTGCCAAATCGATTAAGCCGTTAAAGAGCTATTAATAGTGTAACTAACACAACTTTCTTTAATATAGATAACAAGCTAAACCTCAACAAAAGAAAGGAATAATTGATTGGACCATATAAAATGCAGTAATTTAGCATAGCTTTGTTGGAAAACTACTCTTTAAAAAGGTGTTAACACACAGATTACCAACCAGATACCTCATAACAGGCGAGGACCGCGCGCCAAACATATGGTTAAACCAACCATATGTAAAGCCCCGCCTCGAAACACGGCTTTAGTTGCGACCAAATGTCAGACCCGTGAACTTCATATACGTTTCTATAGTCTAACGCAAGTGAAGAGGTCAGCTTATAATGGCTACTCGTACGAAGGACGTTCACTTGTCTCTTTTCCGCATTGCGCTTATTGCATTCGTTGTCCTTCTCGGCGAAAGCACGTGTAACGTTAGTGTTGTAAATTCTAATCGATATCGTTAAAAATAATAGACGACGTATATTAGCGGGTCTCTCGGTATTATTGTATGTAAAAATAAATAAGTAATCCATAAACCGTTTAAATATGTTTATAGAGTACTTACTCAGTAAAATGAATTATTAGTGATAAATTTTTCTAATATCATTTTTTAATTTTTAAGTTCTACAGATTTGTGTATTCCAAAAATAAATACATATCTACCTACCTACATGATGCTATTTTCATTTTAATATGAAATTTTAAAACGAATCATCGAAATTAATTATCGACAAATTCGTTCAATGTTCCCAACCCGCGACCTAAGTGCGACCTTGAAATAGCCAATCACAACGCCTTTGTTCCAGTCCCCGCAACCCGCGCCTTCCTCCAATTTCGGTGCGTTTGAATCGGAACAAAAGTATTATAATGGACCATCTAGTGGGGGTTATCTGTGTGTTAACATAATGTCTTATATTAGGAGTACATAAGTTTGCATCATGTATGTATTAGGATACGATTTTAGTATAAGTAATAATTTACTATTTCTTGACTGCCACAGATACTGTTAGAGCCCTCGCAAACTACAGACTTTCTATCGGCCGATAGTTTGGTCGGGCTTATAATCAGTATGAAGATGTATGCAAGTCCGCATACTACACGATTTGGTATCGGTTGAAAAACGTACTAACAGCCCAACCCGACCAAACTATCGGCCGATAGAAAGTCTGTAGTTAGCGGGGGGTCTTAATGTATCTAAAACGACTGTTCTATTTATTGCCAAATATGACTTAATAAATACAAATTTTAAATATTGTATCATAAAATATACATTTAAATAACAGCAATACAATGACATTTTTCTCTCATTTAATAAAATATGTGTATAATATAATTTAAATAACCTGTTTTATCCATTCCCCATATTATGAATAAATATAATACTTTAATGTATATAAATATAATATAATTTCTGTGACTTGCATATATTAATGATATATTTATGTACCAAATAATAATATTAACTAGCATAAGAACGTATGTGTTAAAATAATTCGCCATTTTATATATTTTAGTATTTTTATATCTGTCTCTAATAAATAAAACATTGATATAACCTGCGCAATTAAAAATGAGTTCTGTAAATGGCGGCGGGTAGGTATGGTACGGTTGGCAAAACAAGTTCTCAAACAGGCCGGCGTCACGACGAATTTCCCATACAAACGTAATACCAAAATTATTTGTAATTCGGGCATATTTCCACGGTATTATTGTATTATTATTATCTAAATAGTATTTTTGTCTAGGTCTAAAAAGAGTTTAAACAGCTTTGCGTTATAAACCCGGCGTCGGCGCTTTTATAACGTCCTCAATGTGATCATTCATACGAACGCTTTTAAATCACTTTCGTCTCGTCCCTCGCTTTAGAAAGCCGTGGGAATGTTTTCTGCTAAATAACTAGCTATAGCGATTTGTGTTGCTAGAAGAAGAAGGGGCCGTCCATTAATCACGTGAGGTCGTTTTTCTCATTTTTTGACCCCCCCCTCCCCCATGGTGATATTTGGTGAGGTTTGGGACCAACCCCCCCTCCCCCCCCTGGATCACGTGTATTTTTTGGGAGTCTATGTAAAGGCTTTTTTATACTGGAAAAAAATATTAAAAAAAAGTGGCCAAGTGCTAGTGGGACTCGCCCATGTAGGCTTCCGCATCAATTGTTTATATGAAATAGTTTATGACGTGTTATAAAAAAACTACTTGATAGATTTCGTGCAAACCAATTTTCGTTGTTAGTTTTATGGTTATGTACAATATATATTTTTCTAAATTTAACATCCTCTTATTTTAGAAATTAGAGGGGGGACACTCTGTTTTCCACTTTGGAAGAGTCTCACGTTCAAACTATTAAGTTTAGAAATAAATGATGTTAGAAACCTTTATATGGTTTTAGAAGACCTATTCATAGATACCCCACACGTATGGGTTCAATAAAATTTTATTTTTAAATTTTCGGTTGTAAGTGGGGTCCCCCCCCCCAAATTTAATTAACTTTTTTTAATTTGTTTTATGAAATCTTAGTGCGGTTAACAGAATACATCTACCTACTAAATTTCAGCTTTATAGCTCTTATAGTTTCGGTGAAAAACGGCTGTGACATACGGACGGACGGACGGACATGACGAATCTTTTTTGCCATTTGGCTACGGAACCCTAAAAATGACGTTTTGATTCGAATACATTTTTATATTATGTATTTGCAATAAGTCGTTGCCTAGCAACGGCGGGCGAGTCAATCGCGCCAATTTTCGCGCCGTTCAAAATTTCGATTCAGAAATAGCGCTTTTTGATAAAAAATTAATAAAATTAATACACGTGATGTCTAATGAGACCCCCCCTCCCCCCTCGTGATGTTTCGTGATGTTTTCCTTACCCCCTCCCCCCCCCTTTTGAGCCTCACGTGATTAATGGACGGCCCCGAAGAAAGAAAAAAAGGACATTCTGGGTACATCCTCTGAATGAACAGAGATACTTAAAATAACAGTTTGTGACACTGTACGAAGATTTGACAAGTATACAAGATTTGACGAATTATTGGAATATTTCTCCTAATACTCATCGTACTAATCGCAGCGCCGGCGTTTTTTTAATCGTGTGAATAATATTAAAAAGTTTCATACGGCCTATTACCAGCACTCTGCGTTGAAAATGCAACACTGCTCGATAAAAAAGCGTCGCGTTCTAAAATCGCCGACGTGTGAACACGTACTTGGGTATGCATAAAGCGTTCAAATAGAACATAATTATTATGTTCTATTTGAACGCTTTTTTAACGGACGTTAAAAAAGCTCTCGTGCGAATTAGGCCTGACTGACTATTTTTTTGTAGCGCGTACTTCACTGTGTGAGTATAGACAGCGATAGAGAGTGAGCGAGAACGCATGCGAGTGGACGCCATTTCTTAATATCTTTTTTATGTGCGCAGGTTATACTTAGTTAAAGCAACAGAGAGGGGAATAAATATTGCTGGACAATTCAATTTCTGGAATAAGTCGTCGAATTTCTGCTTTGCAAATAATAAATAGGAACATATTTATCATAACAGCCTATATAACGTCCTAGTAATGGGCACTGGTCTCATAAACATGCCACGCCATGTCATCTGCGTAACTAACACTATTAATACAAACACCGTCAACCGAACAGCCTATCCTGGTATTGCTGAGGTCAACGATAAGCTGGTTTATGAACAGGTTGAAGAGCTTAGGCGAGCTTATTCCACCCTGCCTCACTCCGCACTCCAACCGGTAACCCTCCGAGTGACTTCCTGCCCATCTGACACTGTTTGTCTGGTTAGCATACCAGTACTTGAAGAGACGCTGCACCTGTGGATGCACGCCCGTGCTGGCCAACTTCCTCCATAGCACGTCATAGGACACAAGGTCAAATGCCTTGGAGAGGTCTAGAAAGCATGCATACACAGGTGTGCGCCTCTGCGTGTAATACTGCACAGTGTGCTTCAGACTCAGAATTGCACTTTCGGTTGAGAGAATTTTTCGAAAGCCGAATTGTGCGTCATGAATTTGCAGGTGTTTATCTAATTCTGAGTCTAGCACACTGTCCAGTATTTTAGCCATTACAGTTGCTAATGATATTGGCCTATAGTTGCTCTTATCAGACAGGTCTCCAGTTTTATTCTTTATAATTGGAACAACAATTGTTTTCATTAGGTCTTGGGGCAGGTGAGAGTGGCTAAAACAAAGGTTGTAAAACATAGATAGAATAATCGGCAAGTGTGGACCCGCATACTTCAGATGCTCGATGCTGAGACCGTCGTGACCAGGAGACTTACCTCGGGACATTCTTTTAATTGTATTAGCAACTTGTGTCTCAGTGACACGGAAAGGGTCCCCGGCCACAACCGCCTCACCACCGACCATGTTTTGTATTAATGGTGTTTGTATTAATAGTGTTAGTTACGCAGATGACATGGCGTTGCTGAGTCCATCGATCGGGGCGCTTAGGAAGCTGCTGGGTATTTGTGAGGCCTATGCCAACAGGCACGGCTTATTGTATAACTCTAAGAAAAGTGAATACCTGGTCTTCAAGGCCATCGGTAGGGTAATTGCTACAGTTCCTGGGGTTGAACTAAATGGAGTGTTTCTTAATCGTGTTAAAACGGTTAAGTACCTAGGGCATTACCTTACCGAGGACCTTGACGATCAGGTCGATATTGAAAGGGAACGCAGAGCTTTGGCGATCCGAGGTAATATGCTGGCACGCAGGTTCGCTCGGTGCAGTAGGCAAGTGAAAGTCACTCTATTCAAAGCCTACTGCCAATCTTTCTACACGAGCAGCCTGTGGGTCAGCTATACTAAAAGATCGCTCAATGCTCTGCGTGTCCAGTATAATAATGCCTTCAGGATGCTGATGGGGCTGCCGCGCTTTTGCAGCGCATCCACCATGTTTGCGGAATCCAGGGTGGATGGGTTTCATGCTGGTATCCGCAAAAACACTGCTTCACTTCTACGCAGAGTGCGTTGCAGTACCAACAGCATCTTGAAGGTCATAGCTGACAAGTATGACTCGCCAGTCATACGCTCATTAATTTGTACCTCAATTGGTGTTAGTGTTTAAATTGTCTCTTTTGTATCTTACTCTTGTGTTTTAGTATGTAAATGTGGATCTGAGTTATCTTAATAAAAATGATTTTATTTATTTTTATTTATAAAACCCATAATAGGTATTGGATAATTTGATATACTTACTGTATTTTTAAGTTATACATATTATAAATATTGTCATCGTCATATATAAAAGCCATGGCTTTTCGTGGCATGCCATGACTAACAATTTACTTAATTGTATTTGTATAAACAATTATATCAATAGGGCCCTTATATGTATGTAGGTATAAGTAATACGGTGTTATATATTATAAATAATATATAGTCTCTGTACAGGGAAGATTTTGAAGGGATCATTACACGCTATACAAACGAAGTTTTATCTTTAGTTGGTGAACATCTTGGAACTTTCATAATTTGCTAACACTATAAAACTAACCTGCATTTTTCATGTTTGTATTAAAAAAATGTAGATTTTATTATTTTTACTTATTCAAAAGAACAAGAACAAGAAAATGTTATATGTTTACGGTAAAACTTCGTTTGTTTGACCCGGAAGTTGGATTTAGCCATTGTTAATCCTATTTTATCTATTTTATAAAGTTTTCGGGTTAGCATGATGTTAGAATCTGAGATGGCATTGTTCAATGTATATCAATTATGTATCAATACAATTATCAGATATCTAAACCTAAAAATACTAAATAGCCTTAGCATCCTTCTTAATAAGAACGATTAACACATTTATGGTTATGTTTTAATAATAATAGCTGAAAGGCATTCATTTAACGATCTTTTTTGTAGTTATTATCGGATCTTGTATTTTATGTATTTATCTCTAGTAGTAAATAAAGATGTTATTCTTGTACATTAAAAGCAGTGATATTATAGACGAATTGTAATCTTGTGAAATGGTTTTATTTTAATTTAAAGGTTGTAAGTGTGTGAGGGTAGATGTATAAACTGCTGCAGGGTAGAGATTATAAAACATATAGTGGGTTGGGTATTCTACATAAGTACTAATAAATTGAGGTAACCAGGTACCTATATAAAAGTCTATTCATAGTAAAAAAGTTTATTCATATAATATGTAGTTACATAGAAAATGGCTTTAAAATTATACATTTATTCTAAGCGGGCGGTATTTAATATCAACGCATTGTTTTTGAGTGCATATACAAATCCAGCTTGAATTGAATGACTGTCTGTCACTCAAAATGGCGCCCAAAATGGCCGTTTATCACACTTAATGTCAGTGTCAGATTCGGGCTGTCGGATTTCGGGGGGGATTGAATCGGGCGAAGGTATATCAGGCATTGGTTAGAAATTCTGATACCTCGTCATAAAATAAATTGGCGGTCGACGTTAAACCCCAATGGCCAGTCACATTCGCCATAAATAAAAGAAGATGTTTTTTTTTATTTCTTCTTCCGCGCGTTCTTCTTCTTCGGCTCGGGCTCCGGCAGCGGCTCGGGCTCCGGCGGCGGCGGCCAGTACTTGTCGAAGAGCGCCTGCTCCGCCGCCCAGCCCAGCGGCAGCACGCAGGACCGCTTGTTCCACTGCTCGCGGTCCAACTCCTCTTGCTCGTCTAGCGCTAAGGCCTCTTTGGCTTTCAGCTGGAACAAGAATTATGCACCTTTTAAATATTTTATGCTATTTTCTTTTTTTTCTATTCATTATCTCCGCTGCGGTTGCCTGGAAGAGATCGCTCTCAGCGATAAGGCTGCCCATTGTACTTTAATTTTTTTGAATAGTATTAAGTCTTCTTATTTTGTCTAAGTAGGGGAGCGGGGGGCTAGTTGTAACAATTTTTAGTTTTTTTGATGGGGAAGTCAAGATAACAAGTATTTGAATAATGAAGTTATTTTAAAGTAGAGGAAAAATATCCATTTATCCATAAAAATGATAATTGGGCTAGATTTCATAATAATTACTTCAAAAAATAAAAAAATGCAAACATAGTCGCTTGTTACAACTTACCCCGTTCTTGGGGTAAGTTGTAACTTGTGTGGGGCAGATAGTAACAACATAATTAAAACGACATATTTATAGAATTTCAGGCATTTATTGTTTGGTAAACAGACTTAAACATAATTTTAATTACGCACATTAACACACATTAATATAATGTTTGATAATTACTAATTATAACATTATTTCTTACAAACTAATGAGGCAACAAGTGTTTCTTTATCAATATTAAGATATTTTGACCAACTTCTTCACTTCTGATGGCAGAAATCGGAAGTAGATAATCTGAACATCTAAGAAGACTAATCTTGCTTTGGCGTATCCAACAGAAAGAGGCTGGCTCTTTTCTTTTTTCTTAATGTATCTATAAAGAGACACATGACAAAGGTCAAATATTTTTGCAGCTTGCAAAAACTTCCCTGGCAGCTTGTTCTGTAAACCTCTTGCGACTTAGAAGCCCTTCCCGATACTCGCTTATAATTTCTCATCCTAAAACAAAAAAAAAAAGAAATGAATCTGTTAGTTCTGCAATATGTACGGATTTTTCCCAGCTGTGGGATATTGTATAATAAGGTATTTAAAAACTATTTTGAATGTGAATAATGACAAGCATAGGTACACACTTAATTTTAAAAACGTGAAGGAGCACGTTGTAACATGTTACAACTTGCCCCGAGATGTCGTTACAACTTGCCTCATGGTAATACTTTGGACATTATTGTTTATTGAAATAAAATGGTATTATTTATCCAAAAGAAAATACTAACATAAGATAGCTTAATATTTTGGCTACATAAAACAATGGAAACTCACTTAAAAAAAACAATGCAGTAACCTAGAATCAAACTTTACGAACTAAAGTTTTTTTTGTTACCTGGCAAAAATGGAGCACCTTCACACGACCACTCACTGCGCACTCCCGCACGATACCGACTGTGTTCACGTCGTAGCCCACCGTATTAGGACTTGATTAGCGCAAATTCCAATACAAAATATTAGATACCTGCTGAGTAATTAAGATGTTAATACTTGCCCCCGTTACAACAAGCCCCTCGCTCCCCTACAATAAAGTGTGCATTGATTGATTGAAGAATCATAAGTATTTACATAGCTACCAGGATATCAGGAGTTTGGAGGAGTTGTGGTACGTATTAGAGACAGGCTGGTTTGGACCAAAAAACCCCAACACGAGACTACAGACGTGGCTGCTAAATACCGGGACATCATTCGGGTACCTACCCGAATACCCGAATGATGTCCCTACGGAATACCTATTCCGTATAGGATTTTATTTTTGCCCACCATGAATAAATGTACTTTCCTAACACCCAACTAACATTCCATGGGTGTCATGAAATTGATTAAGGGTCAGCATCCTAGTTCTCTACCAGCTCGCTGTGATCATATACGCGCCTGAAAATGATACATACGGGGAACCTGTATGTATGCTTCATTCAACATTCAAAACATTTCTTTGCAACAAGTATGGTAAAGGTTTATAACTTATAAGGTCATCTTAGAAATAATAGTATCACACACTTGGCCGAGTAATTCGGTATAGTAAAACCATTCTAAAAATGAACTTCCCTCCACAAAACCGTAATGATTTCAACGTGTGAGAGGAAATACAGAAAAACAGAATACACAGAAAAAAAAATTCACAATTTGGTAGAGGGGCGTTCATTTTAGAAATGGTTTTACTATACCTATATAAATACAAGTAATACTTACCGCCATCAAAGCAATATACTCCTCAGTATCAGGCGCCTCCTTCCCTCTCTTCTTCTTCTCTTTCCGCGGCGTCTTCTCCTTCTTGATTTTGAGGGGTGCGTACATCCTCTTGGGCGTGTGCAGCTGGTACGGCGTGTCCATCAGGGTATACTCCGGCCCGAAGGTGAAGATGGACCGCACCAGGTTGTATTGGTAGTCTGAGCTGAAACTACACACATTCATGATGACATGATGAACTGGTTTTCCGAGTGCATGTTTGCCCGCGTTGTAACAAATATCCACTGACGTTTAAGTAGTTTTTGCGCGTAAAATAACAAAGATACAGTGCCCTTAACGTCCACAGCCTGTTGCCAACCTCGGTTATGTTTGTACTCGTACTATCCAACACGAAATAAATTTTCAAATCGAACATATAAATGGTTTGAGATTCAGATGAGAGCGCGTTCAATCAAAACTCTTCAGCTTTATCAAGTATGATAATATACATAGAATGCTGTATACTTAGTGTCGGTCTAAGTCTGGGGATAATTAGCACCCTCTCTTTTCCACTTATGATGATGATAAAATGGTTCCTGAGATTAGCGCGTTCAATCAAACTCTTCAGCTTCATAATATTAGTATGATATAGAATGCCGTATAGTATAGGCCTACCGCCGGTCTGGGAATACTAGCATCCTGTCTTTTCCACTAATGATAAGGTAGGTCGAAAACATAAGGTACTTACAGATCATAAATATAATGTATAATATGCGCCAGATCAATGCACGCGCACTGATAGGAGTTTCCCTCAAACGAGACCACTTGTGACGCTCGTGGCACTGAGGATTGGGTCTGTGAGCCAGTCGCCGGGGTCACTGACTCCTGTCCTGCTTCCGTCCCTGTGTTGATGCGGTCCCTGTAGTCCACCCCTGCCTCGGCTGGAGTTGGGAGCTGCTGTTCCAGAGCTACGATGCGAGCGGCAGATAGCATGTTGTCCTGGAAGTGATGAAGAGATTTTATGGCAAGTCTAGTATACGAATTTGATTATAATATTGTAGAAGAGAAAGTGCTGTCCTGGAATTGTGATGAAGAGATTTGATGGCAAGTCTGGTGAAAACAGAACAACCTACCTCTTCGCAGGTGTCTCCAAACCGACTAAGGGATTTGTCATATTATGTGGGATATGTGAGCAGCTCGTCTTGGACTTACCAAGACGAGCTGCTATCAGCATCGTCGTTCTGTGTAGATACGTTTACCAACTTATTGCAATCACCAACCTGCATGATGAGTAGGTATAGAGACCAAAATACCCCAAGACCTAAAGGGACTAAAAGGGCAAAATACCCCAAGGCCATAAAGGGGGACCCGTGCTCAATGGTGTGACACAATGTAGATAATCATGATGATAGCATTAACTATGCTGATGCTGAAGTTGAATTCCTTTAATATGCAACATTTCGGTACCTCAAACCTACGCATCATCCTCTGGCGATCAGCCGCGTCAAACTGCTGCATCTCCTTCATCCACTCGCAGAACCAGAGCATTAAAATCGCTTGGGTAGCTGGAATAATAACATTATTTGTATGAATACATGACGATTGACGACTAAAGTGGGGCGGTCGGCGAAAGTCGGGCGAAGGATGTAGGTTGCGCGATTCCCCCTTCAGGACAAATGTTTTTACGATCTGCAGTGCAGATATTAATTGGTCTAAGTTATTTCTATATAAGTCTAACAAAACGTATCTATCGATTGTATTATGTATATCAGTTATCTGACACCCATAACACAGGCTTCGAGCTTACCACGAGCCTAGATGCTGTGGTGTGGATAGGTACCTAAATAAATAGGTATGATGTACATAATTATTTATCAAGTCATCACTTACGTCTACTGAGGTCGTCTTCTTGCGCTCTTCGCAGCAGATTAGCCATCGTCTCCAGGAACCAGTACTCAGCCATACTGAAATCAATCATCATCATTTCAACAGTCTAACGTCCACAGCTCGAATAAGCCTCCCTTGAAAGCTTACCCGATATTTTAGTCGGAAGCAGCTTGCATACACCGTGAACCCGCACTTATCACTAATTTATCACTCAATCATTTTTGTCTAATTCCCACAAGGGCTTAGGGGGATGTTTAAGGGATGATATGAGAATATTTCTATCTGCCCACTTTGTTGGAGGTTGCCCAACGCTGTGGTTGATTCCGAGGTCTCCACTTAATAATCTACCTTTCAATCCCATCAGGCAGCGGCCATCTTGAATGAATTTTAGCCTTCTTACTAGGTTTTTTACTCCCAATTTAACCGCCACGACAAGCTTATAAGCTTGCTTATGTAGGTATGTCAATGTACCTTTGTTCCACATTTTCTATTCGATCGCAAACAGATTGTACGATTTTGCCAATCTTTTTTAAATATTTTTCACTGGCGGTTCTATCCGCGGGACTAGAATGAATCGCAACTAACTGAGGCATTGCCTTCTCCACAGTTCTAAGCCTATTAATAAATTTATTTAATAGATAATTGGAGTTTGTCCTGCAAAATGTTGTACAACTGATTGATGTTCTCACCTGCTGCGATAGTTGGTGCAGCCGACTAGGTCAGCGATCACGTCGATGTACTTCTGCTGAACTGTGGTCGCTATCTTCGGAATGAGGCTAGGGTCGATTGTGGTCCTGCAACAAGTTGTGCAACTGATTGAACAACTTAGAGATTATTCCCTAGGTAAAGATTAATTTTCAAACTGGCAGGTGTAGACTGCGATCGATATTACCTATCTATTTGTTTCTATGCAGTTTTAGTGCCATTTTTGTAAAATAAAGTGATTCGGCGTCCAGTGTTGAAAGTGAAACAGATGTCAATCGAGAGAGTTTTTTTTCAAAATGGCCGATGTTTGCCAGGCGCTTATGGTTTGACCATCACGGTTATCATACGGTTGGTGTTCTCAGCAAGTTTGAAAGGTACTATCTATTGGTACCTTTCAAATTGGTATCTATTTGTTCTTCTATAAGTAGTGATGGTTTGACGACACCCTAAGGAAGAAGGGAGGCAATATTTTTAGGTTGGCACCATACAGTAACTTTTTTTGTAATAGTAAATATGTAGGTATTACTCTTGAAATTTTTTATAATGATAAAGGTATTACTTGAAATTCTCCGGCAGCACATGAATCCGGTTGTACATCTGGATATTCCGGGTCTTGTCCGGCAGCATCCGGCGCAGCGACGGCGTGGGGAACACATCCGGTTCCGCCTCAACCACATCCTCGGTGATCTCCAGGGTCGGTTCCTCTTCAGAACGGACGTCCTGTGGTGATGGAGACTCCTCGTCTGGTTGGTCTGAAAAAAAAAGCATATCATTTTCAGAAAATAATAAACACCTTAAATTTCAGAGTTTAAATTTCATTTAAAGTCACCCTTGTTAGATATATCTATTTGTTATTTTATAGTGATTGATTCTCACTTAAGTTTTCTAAATTATTAGGTCACCCTTGTTAGATATATCTATTTGTTATTTTATAGTGATTGACTTTCACTTAAGTTTTCTAAATTATTAGAAAATGGTATGAGAAAAATTACAAGATCACAACGTAACCTTGGCCCTCGAGTGGGAGTTGAAACCACGCCACCCAGTTTAGCCCTGGTGGCACTTAAACCAACTATGCTATCGAGGGATTAGGTACCTACGTAAGAGCTTGCTTAATAGATAATATAATGAAAAAGAAGCGAAAAAAAAATGTTGCTATTTTAATAGTTAGTTAAAATATATTTAGGTAAGTATAACTTTTTAAACTATCATGGTTTCTAACAATATTTGAACATGAAACGGGTAATATACCTTGATTTTTGAGTTTCCCGGTATTTCGACACTGATACAAGCGCCATGTTCACGGAAAGACTGATACACCGGCGAGTAGGTAGACGGTTATTCTAATCTAAAAACAGAAATCTAAATAAAAGAGACAAACCAATATCCTCAGTCTCTTCCAAACTCTCCTCCGACAATTGTGAGGCGAGCACAGACTTGCTGCACTCCAGACCCGACTGCGATAGGATCTTCCTCAGCAGCAGCTCATGGAGGTGTTCCAACCTTCGGGAGGTCATGGCTGGCAACCCTCAAAACCAGGATCTTCAACGCCAGGATCTGGGGAAAGAAGTAAGGTTCATCATCTGGTTACACCCTCTAGTTATTTAGGACATTGGTATTTCAAATCCTGAATTGAAACCATCATCACCTCTATTTATGTTCCCACTGCTGGGACCCGGACTTCTCGCTTGAGAGAGATTAGACCATAAACACAGGTTTACACAATCACTTTCCATTCCAAGTCCATCGAATTTATTTATTATTTGACATTAAGCTTATACAGAAAAAAAATAACAATGTTTTTTTAAAATGTGTTACGCTAGAACCTTCTTGGTATTATCAGTGACCTAGGTAATAAAACTTTAAGGTGACTGAGCTAAACAAAAATAATAAAGAAATAAAATAAATAAATAAATACGCCCTAGAAATAGTAAATCTTACACCGTCCTTTCAAAAGAAAACTAAATTGTGCTTTGGAGCCTGTACTAAATCTAATAGCAATACTTAACGTAAAATATTTTTATTGTTCCTGCAATTTTCCGCTGTACCTCAAATCATAAAGCTTGAAATTGAAATGGCTCTGAGCAGGTCATTATTTGGAAAGACTTAATTTATTAAATTTTTGAAGACAATAAATTTTTATATCTTTATAATCAATCACTTAAGCTTTATTTGTTTAAGCTTTATATATTATATGTAACATTTTAGCTATTATTTAATAAGTTAAGCTTAATAACAATTGATAATAAAATGTTGCTATTTTAGATTGATATCATGTTTATAGTACAAAGATACTAAAAAGATAAAGATACCTACTTATATCGTCATAAATGAATTCTAAAGGTCTATTGATATGCCCTATGATAGTACCTACATCAAAGTACATTTGCCAACCTACATGCACTAGAATTCATTAATGGAAAGGAGAAATCATTCTAATTGGAGCCAAAAATGTGAGGGTCGAGAGAAGTTGTTGGATAATATCTGCGTGTAATTGAGGAGATGTAGCGGGTTCTATTCTTGGGAAATTATAATGTTATTTTTTAAATAAACAATACCGTAGCAAAGCAAAATTTTTTATGATACATATTTATTCCATTTTCTGATTAATTTCGATATCTGATAAATGCTACAATATACATTATATCCTTGTTATCAAATGAATCACTATAAAATATAAGCAAAGTAGCTACCTACCCCTATATGCTAAGATATATTATTTCATTACACCGGCCAAGTGCGGGTTGGTGAATGCCACTATACGGACAGTGATATTAGTAAACAAATATTAGCCTGTTCTTCTATGACTTGCACCACCGCTGGGCGAGTTAACCCAGTGGGGCATTAATTAAGAGCGAGCCGAAATATGCTCCACACCTAGTTTATTGGGATAGGTTATTGCCGGTACTTCAAAGGAATAGGGCGGTTTTAATGTACCTATGTTAAAGTAGATATACCTACGTTATCAATAATTTATTCTTGAGATAGCTAATAAGCTTTATCAAAGAATTGAGGTTTTTGCGTCGCGATGTTTGCCTTCACCGTTAGAGCACGGTATTTACAACGCGCACTTAAATTATTCAAGTAGAAAAATCTAAAATGTCGATCTTGTTATAATACTTTCTCATTATTGTTTGATTTGTCCAGCAATATTTATTTATTCATATATTTATTTATTTAAATAAAACTGTACAAAAACTTAATCATCAACAAAATATTCAAAGATATCGTCACCGCAGAACACAAAGACCATAACTCTAAAATCGCAAGAACTGAGAACGTCAAACCACGCTCATTTAAACGCATTCAATATTGTATTACGCATTATATATGTGTGTTATATTATAAACGCATATGTGTGTGCTTAAGTGCGTGCATGGCAAAAATGCTACTCCACGGCTTGCTTAAATATCGGGTGGACAGCGCAAGGTGTGGAGTAGACTCAATAACATTATGTTGATTTATACATTTATTAACAATTAAGGTGCTTATATAGAAAAACGGTTTTCTAGTCTATTTAATGGGTATTTTTTTTGTAAACTTTAATTGACATAATTGGATCACGATCCATTTCATTATAAGCTAATTTATATTTAAGAGGTCGTGACGTCTTTGCCGTGTTCACATGAGTTTAATTGAAAATTACTCTAAAAAACGCGTTTTCAATAATGAAAATGAAGTGAAAAAGATCTCAATTTAAGATTTAAATCTTTACCTGACCACACATTATTAATTTTCTTATTTAGCTTATCAAATTGTAAACTTAACTATAATAATAAAAGTAAATCTTATTGTAGAGCAACTTTAATTAGTTATTACAAGATATTTTCTCTTTATCTACAAAAAAAATTGTTTTAAAGTTTGAAAGAGTTACTCAAAATTAATTATAAAAGCATTGACCTACTCTACCCCCTCCAATAATCCTAACTTCCCCAACTGGCAAGGTGAACGAACTCACGAAATGCACGCACACACACATATCACTCACACATAGCTCAACGCATGACATGTTGCGATAGGTTAGTGCACCAAGTTCAATGCTTCAATGTACCAGTTTTTTAATCATTTTCGACTTCTGCGAGCGGTTCTGAAGTTAAAGATTTGAGCTTGATATTGACTTATAAAATGATATTTTTAGAAGATGGTCAGGTAAAATATTTTATTATTATTTATAACAAAACATTTATTAACAAAACATAGATAGATATTTTTTATTATAGGTACATATTATATCACCTGAGTGTTATAGATCCGTCAAATTTTTGTTCCGGGGAATTGGCTTTCGTCCGCTACGCTATAGAGGTAGGTCGTCAAAAGTGTTTATTTAATAAATTATACCTACCTGTAGTCGCAAAGGTAAAGCACAATATACTATCTCTTTTTTGTTTTGTTGTTGTGTTGTAAACAGGAATCAAATCTTGACCTTTCTCTCAACTTGTTTCACGAAAACGAAAGTTGTTTTCGGGCATTTTCGAGTGTTTTAATTTTATTGCAATTATTAAAGTGTTTTTATTATTTCCCTATAAGTAGGTAACCAACCAAAGAAACACCAAAGTTTAACAACACAATTAAAATTAGACCATTATGGAGATCTATGAATACCTATTGATACCAATGCCTTCAATCAATATAAAAATTCTAGAGTTCAGAAAAACAAAGGCTGTTTACGTCGAAGTTAATAGACAAAAAGTGACTTAAATTGTTTATTTTTTTCTTAAACTTGAAGATGAACCTTGGTTTACTCAATACTAACTAACTACTAAAACAAGTAGGTAAGTTAATCTTAAATTTGGAAAAATCACCAACAAAATTAAATATTCACTCATACATATTCAATGTTTCTTTAATTTACTTGTAATCGTCAAGACTGTTTCCGATTTCCGAACTATTGTACAGAATATGGTAAGTGCAAAATCTCATTTTCTTGCATATAGAATTTGTAGGTTGAATGACCGCTGCGCCCGGGTAATTCATCAAACTGCAATAATGTGTGCAAACGCGGCCTGGGATGGCCCGGATCACAACTAGGGGAGGGTCGTTACCTCACAGCGGAACAGCGCTGAATAGACAAATGCAGCGCTTTCTTGACCGACATTATATGCTTTAGGTTTTTGACTTTTGAATTTGCAATAGGTATAATTTATTAATTTTATCGTATGTTTGAGTTGGAAACTGAGATCTATTTTTATGATTATTAATAGTAAATTTTACAGCAATGTCTGCTCCCAGAAGGGCCTATAACTCTTATGTCAGCATATAAATCAATTAAGCCATTGTTAATTGTTGCTTATTTTAACGGCTTGATATTAATTAGTTTTAATTATTTTATTACGGTAATATTTTCACATAGAACGTATGAAAGGATTACATAAAATCAAATGCGCTGTAACCGGAACTATCATTTATCTATGAAGCGCTTTCCGCTTATTTTACAAAAAATCATCCCCTATCTATCGCTGACTAGGGCGCCGCTATTGGTGGAGCCCCAACGTTGGTTTTCTAACTAAAATCATGAAAATACCACCCTTTATGCCAACACTGGCTTTTAACGAAACAATACGCCATTTTAGTTTTTTTCTGCTAATCTAGGAGGGTCCTAGTTCTAGGGGTAATGACCGGGAAGCGAATAGGCTATTTATTTATGCTTAGCTGATTTCGATACGCGTAGATTGAACATTTCGCAAAAAGTGGGGAATTTGCAGTTAAATATATAGCTTTTGTTTTAATAATGATTGGCTTGTTGATTCGCAAAAAAAAGTCATATTAAGACTAGATACTACTACCTAAATTTTAGGAACATCTACAATACCTATACATTAGTTTTGAAAATTACAATTAAGCTTAGGTACTGTACCTGTTATGATTTGTCATTGAATCAATATTTCTAAATTGTAAATGTAAATTGTTAAAGATTTAATTTAGTCATTGTATCCGACCTAAGTGAAATTTAAAATTTGAAATCACAACCTCTTAAAATACAAATTTTCCGTCTAGTAAACTCCGTAATTTTCCTAATGAAAATTAGTAATTTTACGTAGGTGCCTATAATAATAAAAATACAATAATATTATAATTACATAGAAGTATCAAAAATACCAATTAACATATCGACAGAGAATATCTGTAACTGCCTATTTCAAAAAACGACAAATTCTCCGGTCACAACAGTTATCTAAAATAGTTCTAAAAACGCAGCTATCATTAAATCAGCTCGACCGGTCCGCTCCGGATCCGGTCCGGATGGTTTTTGCCGAGCAGGTGACGGGATGCCCGCTCTTCTTATTGTGATCGCGGTCAAGCACCTTGTGAGAACGTGCAACACTTTCAGATTTTATTAGACAATTTCAATTTCTTTAATTAATGTAATAGAATAGAACCTACTTAGTTAGAATTTGTTTTTTTTTTATTTTTGCAGGGTTCAGATGATGTTATCCTGGTAGGTTAAATATTATTGATTCATGATATTTTTATTATTATTTACAGTTATATAACGTACCTACACTTAAGTAAGTACATTAAGATATTAAAGTACTTTTAATTTTTCTGCTCCTCTATTACCTAAATGTAATACTCTAGAAAATTATGTTACCATCTACAAACTTTATTAAAAAAAACAAAAGGAACAAAAGGTCTTAAAACCACCGAACACATCAAACATTCGTAAATAGAAAAAATAGTTATGGCCGTCTTCCAAACCAAATCCCACCAATAACAAAGCAGCTAAGTCTAAGCAAAACCGGTTTGAATTTAGAATCCCAAAAACGAATCACGCCTTCGTTTGTTGCACACAAGCACAACATCCGCGACCTACCACAACTATTTCTTTATCGAAAATTTCTTATGTGTGTGTGCGCATGTTATTACGAATGCGTACAGCGCATAATTCGATGTGATAAAAAATACGACAATATTATTTTAAGAATAAGAAACGAATTTGAATGCACAAAGCTCAAAACAGATAGTTTTTGTGACTCACACTGTGACAATTGCGCACATTAAACTTAAAATTTCAAAAAGCGAACATGGTGAATGAGATAATCGGTATGCATCACGCACACGAAAAATGTGCAAGGTTGCTGTAGGTGCGAGGGGGATGGGGATAGTTCTCCCGTTTCGTTCGGCCAAAATGCGGCCAATATAAGAATGACGTTTCTAAGGCCATCGACCTTGGGCTGTGTCCGTTTTGTGGTTGGTTTGGTTTTTTATTTTACTTTATGTATTTTATTCAAGTTTGTCTTTTTATCATTAAATACAAATTTACCAAGGTAAGAATGAATAAATAATGAGTACCTACCTGATTAAGATTATAATGTTAAGCGAATGACCTAATATCTTAGAAAATCTTATAAAAAATTCAGTATATTTACTGTTACAACCAATTCATAGAAACCTAAAACAAAAACAATTCCCAAACCAAAAAACACAGCTCTAAAGTTAAAATTTTATTGTCTCAAAATAACGCGCATATACAATCCAAAATGAAAGTAATTTTGCATCTTCTTTCTCGCTCATTCGTCTTATTTTCGAGAAAAAAGTTGCGCAAGAGTCGACGACCGGCGTCAAGGCCGCGACGAATTCGCGCCAGAGCGGCCCGATGACACGGATGCAGATGCAACAAGGGGTAACTCAAAAACTAACACATTTTAGACACAACTATTTTGGTAAGAAACTGCTAAGTTAAATAATGCTGGTACTTGAAAAGTAGAGGTCTTACTCTACTATTTAAGTACCTAGGTAGGTTAGTATACAATTCATAAATTTTATTCTTTAAACAATTATTAGTTAGGCTACATAGTGTCTTAATATTATTTACTGCCGACCAGCCAACAGCTTTGCTTTTTGTATTTATCTATATAAATGTAGGTTAAGTAGGTATAGCCTTCCTCGATAAATGTAGGCTCCATCACTGAAAGATTTTTTCAAATCGGACCAGCGGTTCCTGCGTTCAAACAAACAACGGCTCCTGATATTAGCGTGTTCACACAAACAATCAAATTCTTCAGCTTATTAGTATGTATTAGAATAGATAATGGACCTACAATCGTCCAAATGTGGAGTAAGTGTTCCAAAAGAAAAAAAATTGGACAACAAAATTAATTAAAAATTAGTATATAATGGGCACATATTATTTGGAGTTTAAACCGTTCAAAGTTTCATAAACAACACCTTGTAAACACGTTTAAAATTTATCTTCAAGTTTTTAAACCAACATTAAAACCAGTTCTACGATAGCGCCGTCCATCGCCCTTTAAAAAGTCATTCAACTAGTTATAAAACTATATTAATAGAGGAATTAGGGCTAGCGCGCCATATTCGGCCTATCTATAGCTTAGGCTGAGTTAGTTTGCTCTATCACCTGCCACAGGTGGTCGAGTTGCTAACACCTACCTAAGTTCAAAGGGTCGATGACCGTTTGACAAGTAAATGCTGAAGCAATTTTGAAATGTTACTATTACCGATAATTAATGGTAAAAATAGAGCCGTGTTCGCTAAGCACACTCTTCTTTCATTTCGTAGATCGTGGGTTGTAACCGCGTCGCACAATATTTTTTTTACACGTGTTCAAACGGTCAAGGTAAAAAATATATATAAATGAATAAATAAATAAATAAAATAAATATTACTGGACAATTTTACACAGCGACATCTAGCCCCGTGGTAAGCTCGAAGCTTGTGAAAAAACATTCAAATACATGACAATAATGCAGGTTACCCAAATTAAATTGATAAAATTTGTATTTGTATTTATTTATTTAATCTTAAAAGTAGGTACATTCTTTTACTAATTTTCTGCCAAACTGCGCAGCAGTAATCTACTTATTATATTTAAAAAAATATACTAAGACTACGAAAAGTAAAGAGTCTCCCTGAAACCTCCATTATTATTATTGACAAAAATATTCACATAATTATGGACTTATGGAAATACATATATTATGTTTATTTTAGTAAATAAATAAAAATATTGTGTGACTAGTCCGACGGTGGACAGATTTGCCGGAAATATCGTAACTAATGGAGCACTCGAATCTGCGCCGGATTAATTCGCTTATGTCCTCTGAACACATTTCTGCTTACACGCGTTTTGAACGTACGGTCGACATAAAAAGTTTCTAAACTCAAACACAGAAAAAAATATGTTTCTAGTGATATTACTTTATAAATAAATATACCTAGGTATATATAAATACATTTTAGTCCTAAGTATTATTATCATTCTAATGTTTATATAAACTACGCCACTACTTTACTTCTCTTCTAGGATTTATTCCATGGTTGCCTGGAAGAAATCGCTCTAAGCGATAAGGCCGCCCATTGTTTCACTGTATTATTATGTTTATTTTTATGTGTATTTTTTGTAATGTGGTGTAACAATAAAGTATTTGTATTGTATTGTACCTAAACTCATGCAGGTTAAATACGTACCTAACTATAAAGATAATAAACAATTTATTTTAGAGGTTAACAATAAGTCGAAACGTCGAGTCTATGAACTCATTATAAATACTTGAGTAGTTTCGTTTAACAATAATAATTAATTGCACACGGTAACATCGTCCTATTTTGCTGATTGTACATCGCGCAATGAATCGGAACTCCATTGGGCAATTACCCTACGCCCTGATCATAAGCCCTGCTCCCCTGGTTACTGGCCCAGTCCACTGGCCACTAACCCACTCCACTGGCCACTGGCCGACTTCACTGGCCAACTGCGTCATTGCCCAAATGACCGTGCGGAAAAATAGATGAAGCTCCATTACCGAACTCTTACAGTATAAGCACTCTTATATACGTTCTTACTATGTACTCTGATTCAGGAACTTCTCTCTTGACGAGAGATTAGGTCTTTCACCATTCTGGTATAGTGGGTTGGTCATGTCCTTTAAACTATTAAAACTTCTCAGAATATGCCAAATTCCTCACGATGTTTGTTGAAACTATACTTTATCTAAACTTATAATATATTAAAAAGCAGAAGAGTTTGTTTTTTCGAGAACACCCTAATCTCAGGAACCGATTTAGTTTGAGAAATAATTATCAGTGTTGGATAGTTAGGTAGGTACATTTATCGAGAAATGCTATATTATGTTAGGTACCGTCAAGAACACAAAATATACCTACGGGTTAATTTTATTTAATAATAATAGTAACTTTTTAATAAGACATAAACATAAGCAATTCACGTTGAATTTCTTTAATCCATTAAAATTAGAAGATCCATTCTGACGCGGGCAAAGCCGCAAACGGGAAGTTAGTACAAAATAATCGTTCTAAATATGAAACCGCACAGTTTAAGTTACGTAAATACGTGAAACCCGTAAACAACGTGAATCTGCACGTAACTACAGTTCCTAACTAATAAGATTTGTCGCACAAAATACAGCTAAACACGGGGCTGATGTGGCGTAGTGGAAGTTAGAACTGTGTTGGATACAGGTTCGAATATTAGTGAAAATGGAGACTGATATTTTATACGCAAAATGTTTCAATGTATTGGTTTTGTTTCTGTTATTCTTTCACGAAAAAAAGTTGATTGATTACCTAATAGTATGTTATCTGTGCCTTATAGGTAACAAATAAAAACATCCCCATTTCCGTTCCCACTGCTGGGACACAGAGACTTCGTTCTTGACAAGAGAGAAACGCTGGCCAAGTGCGGATTGGTAATTACATGTTCTTCAAACATTTCAAAGACTCAGAACCTGCCGGTTCCCTCACGATGTTTGCCTTCACTGTTAGAACACGTGGTATCATTGTAAGTATTAGTACACCCCTGTCTTACTTAAATACCATCTCTCTTTTCCATCCAAAGGTTGCCTGGAAGAGATCGCTCTTTAGCCGCCCATTGTACGTGTCTCTTTTTGTGTTTTGTTATTGGTGTACAATAAAGTGTTTTTGTATTGTATTAAAGCGCCTATAATTTTGTTTATTCATTATTTATATTATTAACAGTTATTAGTAGAGTGAAGATACCGGCAGGTTCGGAAGCTAGCGAAATAAATTGACTTAGAAGCTGAAGCCAAACCAGTGCGTAAGCCGCGCTATGATGCAAATATTGGAACTACTACGTTACCAATTAATTAAATGTACTCATCATATAAAAGGGGTACAACTTAATCAATTATTCATCTGAAAAGTGAATGGAGACTGTAATCGGCATACGCAGACGGATATCCACTAACATGATGAATAAATGATCTGGTGAACCCTGGTAAGTTGTTTCACAGTGGATGCTGAAATAATATAAGTTACCGAATAAATGCATATGTATTTTATTTTATTGCTCTAACGGTGAAAACAAACATCGTGACGAAATCATGGGCATGTTCTGTGAACTTTTAAAAGTATGGAACACATTCACCAACCCGCACTTGGCCAGCGTGTGAGTTAAGGCCTTATCTCTCTCGCCATGAGAGTAGTCCCTGTGTCCCAGCAGTGGGAACGTTGCTAAAGGTAGACAAATGAAGCAAATTGCTCAGTCAGATTAGTCATAAAACTATTCCTTCATTAAAAAGCTGTAAGTATTTCCTAATCCCTCGGATTGGCTTCGTTTAATTAAAACGAGACAGTCGTATCTTTAATCCTATTTAAAGTACTCGTCATTTGGACTGTTTTTACTGCTACCGACTATTTTCCGTTTCACGACTTTTCCCGAAAGAGAAGTGAGGAATTTTTTTATAAAGCGTGTCATGTAAATTATTTTACGAACGAAGTTTCGTCCCAAAACGTGAGACTTCTTCAGGACCAAGCAATTAATCCTACCTGCGGCTTATTATTATTATGTTATATCATAGCATAGCTTCCGCTGTAAAAAGTTCCTCTCCTGGTTCTTAGCTACCTCCCCAACAATTTTCAGCCAAATCCGTTTAGCTGTTCTTGAGTTATAAATATGAGTGTAAAACCATAGACTAAATTAGTCTAACACGACTAACTAACACGACTTTTTCTTTTATAATTATAGATTTATTCATGAACAATTCAAATTATCAAAGTTATTGTTCCGAGGTGGGAATCGAACCGCAATCTCCGTCGCAAGCTACCTTAGCTTAAATAAAAAGAACAGAACGAAGAACGCAAAACTGACCGCTCCTACCTTCATTAGCTGACCGGAACCACACGGAGTTGTTCGACGGTTCCGAACAGATAATGTCCACTGAAAATAAGCAAAACTATGGCATTGTTTTGTCAAAGAGCTAAAAGTACTGGATGCGGCGAAATCATTTATCTGAAGGTGCAGAGCCGTGTTGGCTATATAAGTGGGAGCACACTCGACTTATACGACGGTCGTGGGTTCAAAGACAGTTCGAAACTACCTTTGAATTTTTCGTCTAAAAAAAATATTTAGATTGTGTTGACTCAACCAATTAGCCAGTTTCTCTAATGTAAAATTTACGTCATTTTGAAAGTTAATTGAATTAAGTATTCCCTATTACAAGCTACACTAACGTCAGCAGAAAGAATCATTGGATGGTCTATTGAGACACAAACATCATCAATGTAGAGTATAAATATCAGAGGTCCAATATACTACCCTGTGGCACACCATAATTGTTATTTCTAAAGACAGATTTATTCAACTAGGGTACGCGTTTTTTTATCTTATGTAGAGATTCTGAGAACTATGAATGTTAGGACATGACATGTGACATCTACTCACACGCAATTTACCAATTCTCTTTCGTCAAGAGAGAAGTACATGTGTCCCAGCAGTGGGAACGTAAATTGTGATGATTTATGACAAACATGTTGTCTCTTCCACATTCTAACCTCCGTGTTCCCATTGAACAGTGGATGTGTAACATGAATATCTGTGGCCGCGTTTATCATTTCCACACGTCCATACTTTCGCGTTAACATTATAACTTTATTTATAGATTAGTTGAATCTAATGTTTTGTTTTGTGGTGTGGTGCTGGCCTAGGAATAGCACTTAATAACCGTGGGCATCTAGGTGCCGATTTTTAAAGATTTATTGATTTTTAAGAGTTCAAGAGTTGACCATGATGATGATAAATGCACATGTGTTTTAAATCCCACATTTTTTTCCAGAAGAAAAATCGAGAGGTGCGTGTCGGGGTTAGTACCCTTGGCCTTCGGAATGAAAGTCCAGTATGCTTTCACTTAGCCAACACGGCTTTTAAGCCAATGTTATTTCATTCACCCATTACCTACCTACTTGGCCACATCAAATCGAAAATTGAAGTTTCGGTAAGGCAGTAAAAGATGAGTAAGGTTTAACTGCTATGGCACCCCTTGGCCTCCCAAGGGGGGGTTAGGGTGGGGGTTGTTTGAACCTAACTGGGGGGGACCTGTTGAAATACTCGCCTTCGAGTTGTATATTCTAGGTACTTTTAGACGACTAGCCGACCCGCCGACAACTTTGCTTGCGTTTTTACTTTATCTATATATGTAAGTATATAGTTTATTTTATGTAGCAATAGCCTGCCTTGTTAAATAAACTATCAAACACGGAAAGTAGGTAACGCCGTATTATAATAGTTGTATTGGTTATTATGCGATTTGTATAACTCAAGAACGGCTGGGCCGATTTACGTGCTTTTGGTATAAGATGGTCGTAGTAACCCAGGGAAGGTTTAATAGAAGGGAAAACTTGGGAATAAAGCGGGAAAAGCCGCAGGTGGGTCAGCTAGTACAGGTATAGATACAGAAACAACCCTACCTGGTACCTACCGTAGTTACATACCTTACCACTGTTAGACAATTTCGAGAGACTATAGTAAGGCTAGACCTAATGCAGGTATTACGAGCACTCAGTATTTATGGGAACATAAACCGCGCCTGCCATATCTCGTGTACTATACCTGAACCTATTGTGATTGAACGAAACGCTCTGGATATCTTATAGTCAGTAGACTAAGGGCATAAGGTTCATGGCAAAAGCGTCTTCTTCTTCCTCGCTGTGGGGGAACTAGGATCTGCATGGACGTCTCGCTATGGAGCGTATTGTGCATTGTCCCCTTGCCTAAGTCGGCCTTAACGAGCCTAATTCCTATGATGTAGCGGAGTAAGAGACCTTTGGTTTCTTACAGATATGTTTCAGCATATCTGAGGATGATGACCGCTCTACCGCATCAATAAGGTGCCTTAGCCCTGTCTCTTTTCTAGCCTCTGCAGTGGCTGTGCAATGTAGTAGTACATGTTCTACCGTCTCCTCTGCCTCGAAGCAACCCCGGCACAGGCTGCTGTCTGTGGCTCCGGTTTTAAATAGATGGTAGTTAAGTTCGCAATGACCTGTTATGAGTTCTAACATAGTTCTAAGATCCTTGCTATTCATCTTCAGCAACGTGTTTGTCGTTTTTTTCCTATCTTTGATCTCGAAAATCTCGCTGATGATCAATTGTACTCCAAATGTTTGTATTGTATGTTTCTGTTTTTGTGGTGTGCAATAAAGTATATTCTATTCTATTCTATCAATCAGCCCCCACTGTGTACGGCCATATGCAGAGTGTACACGATGTAAGCTGCCTTCCCCCGCCTGTTCCATGTACACATTTGCTTAAGAATAAGCAGAAACGCCCCTACTTACGTTCCCACTGCTGGGACACAGGGACTTTTCTCTTGAGTGATCTGCTGGACAATTCACACAGCAACATCTATCCCCGTGGTAAGCTCGAAGCTTGTGTTACGGGTGCTAAATTTCAGATATAAGTACCTACCTAATTAAGAGATATATTATAGTTTAGTATAAATCGTACCTACAATGTTTTGTTCCGAGGCATCAAAGTAAAGAAATAATCTTCAACGTTGTATGTTATTATACGTCCAGACTTAAACTGATAATGTCTGATGGTAGCAGAGCAGGTTCATTTGATTGTTGTGTCCGCCCGCTTCCTAAATATGAGACGTGCGTGGGCGCAGCATTCCAGCTAAATAACGCATTGTGCGACATCTGTTTATAGGTTTTAGAACTAGATTATATTGTACCTGCCACGACCCCTGTGGCGCAGCGGGCAAAGGTCCGCCTGCGACGAAAGAGGTTGCGGCTTTGATTATTCCGGGCGTTGATGTTAAAATAAACCAATGGAGTTACAGAAGTATTTAAAAATAAATAAATAATGCTGGACAATTCACACAGCTACATCTCCAGCGCCGTGAATAAGCTCTAAGCTTTATTTACATTATAATTATAAAATTCTATAATTCTTATTCATCACCAGATGGTAAATTGCTCAGAGTGCAGGCGGCATTGGCACTCTTTCAGACAAAAACTTCTGAAGAGATTCTGATAAAACTTCACAATAATGTAGCTTTCATATCAGAATAACACTTTTTACCTCAGGAAAATACATATACCTACGGGAAAATCTATTATAACGCGGGGTGGAAAGCTAGTTTATATTGGTTGTAAGTCCGTGATCAATTTGCCTAATAAGATGGTTGTTGCAGGTGTCAGCAATGAGCCGTTGCTTGTTGCAATGTTTGCTGTTGGTTGCTAATTGGGCGAGCAAGTCACGACTTTGAGGGTTGGAGGCAATCGTTAAGGGGTTTTTAGGATACAAATTATTATTTATTTTAGACAGTTATTTTGGAAGGCTTTAGGTATAGGTATAAACTGTATATTGGTATGTAGATAACATTAAAAAAAGCAAGCGATACTGGCGAGTCGGCTAGTGTATTGAAACGCGGGCAAAGCCACGGGGCGGAAAGCTAGTAATGTGTAAATACCTAAAGATTAACACATTTTTATTCTCAATACACAAACGCTCTAACATAATTATTCTCAACACAAAAACGCTCTAACATAAAACTAAAAACTTTACAAAATTTCGTAGCAGAGTGAAGTTGCTGCGAGTTTCCATCTAGAACTAAAATGAAGTTAGGAGCAGGACAGACAGACAAAACGAACGTCGTATGTCGTGGCGTTGAGCAATGGCGATAATTACACTTAAAAATTGCAGGACCTCTACACTTTCGTTCAAAATAATAGTGCCGTGATATGCTGGCCTAAGACTGGTACCTACCATCAATTATACCTATATTATATCTAACCGTGAGCTTTTGTTGCATTTGCATTGGCTTTATGTTGTTAGTTATGTTTATATTTTTGATTATTAGCCGTTGGTTTACCAAATAAAGATAAATACATAAATGTGCAGCATGGAACTAATGTAAGAACCCACCAGAACAAGAACAGCAGCTTAGTATTCATATTCATACTATTGAAAACTCATAAATATCTAATGGATTCTATTTGGGAGACGATACTAGTATTGACTTGATGCAACAATTGGTACTCACTGAATTCATGTGTTAATCCGGGAGTAAGTTTGTTAATTCATCTGATGAACTGACCATCAGATGAATTAACAAACTTACAAACTTTCAGAGTTGGACTGATTACACTAATAACACTCATCACGCGTAATGGACCACCTTTCAGTATAAAAGCTGAAAATTAAGCCTTTATATAACTAACACTCACAAAATTTCGCATTTGTAATATTAGCACAGAACATAATAATTACTACGTAAATATAAGTGTGTTTTGATCCTTGGCAATGGCCAATTTACTCAGTCCAATGCTCGCAAGTGTACAGCGAGAAACAGACGGCAATTCACTAAATTGTAAAGTTGCGGAAAGGCCTGGGCTTTGTCTGGAACCTGTTTATGGTAAAACTAGTCTTTTAAGGGTTCCGTCAAGTTTTTTGTTTTAAGAACTGAACCCTAAAAACCCAGAGAACAAACGGCCTTGGCTAGGTAGGACTCGTGATGACGTATCACCGTGTGGTGCCGGCCTAAGAAAAGTAGGTAGGTACCATCTTTTCCTGGTGCGTTATGTGCTTAGAAAACAAAAAACGTATTTTAAAATTATTAGGTGTATAAATCTACTAATTATTAAGTTAGATAATAAGTAGTATCTATATAAGTTTTTTATAGTTAATATCTGTTAAACAAAGTGCAAAGATGTTAACCCATTCACACGTACGCAACATATCCGGTCCTCACGTTTACATATAAAGTGTCGAACATAACACATCAAACGCCGAAATACTCTATAAATAATTCAATGTGTGCTTCACACTTCTATTCATATGGTAATCGCACGCACACTAATGCGTTTCGAACGTGTGGCTGTAATAATGGATATTTAATATTTTAAATTGACTATATTTAGATATATCTATAGATAAATCGATAGAACTTGACTTTGTACCTATCACTTACAAGAGATAACCTATCTACCTACTTAACTATAATTTTTGAGAATTTCTGTTTAAGGCAGGTACCTACCTATGTATTTACTAATATTTTTATGTTAGAAAAACTGACGTCAAACAGCCCCTAAATTCACTTCCATCATCAATCATCAGCTCTGCAACAAGATGATGAGAAAATAGCTAATGGGTACAAATAGGTACGCAAATAGGTACCTAAATAGTTTACGAACCTATAAATAAGAAAAACTTACAAATGCACTAGTCGCCTTTACGATTTTTAAGTAATTTTTTTTACCTTTGAAATTTCTATACCTAATCAAAAACGAAACATATAAATCATATAGGTAAGTAGGTACTCGTATTAAGTAGGTACCTACATAGGTACGGTCGAATTGAGCAACCACCATAAACACAGATGAAATAATAGATAGGTACATAATGTATCTACCATGGCAGGTTAGATATGTAGGTTCAACATAAATAAATTCCCATAATCACTAATAACATAAATCCTGTACATGTACTTACATCAATATTCCATTTATCACTTAGGTATAAACAACTAAGAGAAGGGGAAACATTCAATAAAAACTATTTACGAATGCAAAGACCGCACTCACACAAACGCATTTCTATTCCCAAATCTAATGGGAATTCACCCTACACACGCACACACGGAAACAACCAATCAAACGTCTTCATAATCAACGTAGTGTGCGTCTAACTCGTTTAAAAATTCGGCCACTCTGGCGCATCTTTGTAATTCGGCAATGTGATTGGTCGGTCGGCGTTAGAAAAAATTAGAAGGTGTTTTTGGCGGTTGTTGAATGGCTGACATTAGATTAGATTGTGATTTATTGGTGTGAATACTTGACGGTTAGTTATTGTTACCATTTAAATACATAATACCTACATAAGTTAATAATGGATTAGGTAATAGAAAGTAAAATTAAATTTTACCTAATTCTCATATTAGGTAATATTACGTAGGTACCTACCTATCTAGTAAGTTTTAAATTTTAATTTAATTAGTTAAATGCTAATAATAATGCGTCTAATTTATTTATTTTACTTTACCTACCTATAATTTCATCCATAGACATTATAACCTTGTCTAAAGGTAGATAGATACCTAGCACTGCCTTTTTGTAGCCCCTTTACAATTCGTTGAACCTTCTAAATTCGAAATTTGAAACTCGTTAGTCTTTGGCGGCCATTTTTCTTTCATTGAAACCTGTTAGACAGGCTTTTGCTGTGTGGTTTTATTTTCATAGAAAAAATATGGCTTCCTTCACATTATGTCACATACCTAATGGTAATTTGATGCTGCTCAAAAGCGATTAAAGCATGGGCTTTGAAATCTTGAACGTAGGTAGGTACTTTTAAAAAGACCTAAGGCGCTAAGTAGGTAGGTACCTAAAGTACTTACTTGAATTACCAACATTTACATTGTCTTTTTTACGTTTTGCATTGTCATTAGGTACCTTAGTTAATTCGTTGTCCAAAATTAAATTGGAAGTTAAGTGACATCTTTATAAGGTAAGCTGGTAGGTACCTACCTACATAGCTAATTGAATAACCTACCTACTATACCTACATACCTAATTTTGCTACAATTATGTAGGTATTTGTCGTAAAGCATAAATGTAAAAATTATCACAAAGTCCTTGCGTCCAGAAAAATAAATCACGATTGCGTGAATGCGTGACGCACTCACACAAGCAAACAACAATGAGCTCTCACAAACACATCAATATATTCTTGTATTGTGTATACGACCGCCGAATCGGCCACGCACACAACAACAAAAGGCCCAATTTGAATTCCGAACGCGTACAGCACAGTTTCCGCAATGGCGGCTCGGTCGTCGACCTCACGTTTTGGAGGGCGCCTGTGACGTCACACAACTGACCTGCCTCACTGCGACCTTGAATTGCGCAAATAATTTCGGCGGTTTGTCTCCCCTCGCTGTGACCGGATTTTGGTCGCGATGATTTCGATTTTGTGGGCCGTTCGAATTTCAAACATGTTTCGAATTTTGAACGTAGGCTGCTCGGTTGGTGTGTCAAGGATTATTTTCCTTGGTGTTTCCTGTAAGGGAACAATATTTTTAGGGAACTGTTTTTTTCTAAGCGAGGTTCGGGTTATCTTTTAACTCAAAGGTTTGAAACTGCCTAAATAATTAAGATTCATGTGAATAGTAAAAATAATCTACGTCTTTGGTAGAGATATCAATTGTTTGAATTATGGAGTTCGAATTTCAAATCCTTAATTCTGAATTTGGAACGTATCGTTTTCCTGGTTGTAAAATAACAAACAATAATTGCTGTAATAAGTATATTTGGAAATTCTCAGAAATATTATTCAAAATGGTAAACATCATTCGATTTAGGCTCAGAATTTTGATACATAATTGATTATAAACTAATTTATTTTTCCTGTTGAGTCTCATAACCACATAAGATATAACTTTACAGTAAACAATTGAGGGATTTAACCGAATTGTTTTGGTTCCAAAATCATACTTTGAATAGGTACCTATATCTATATAAACAAGCTTTCCGCCCCGTGGTTTCACCCGCGTTATATTTCCTGCTGTAAAAGTATTATAAGTCCTTCTCCTGATTCTAAGCTATAAAATATAGCCACCACCACCAGATACATTACCTATAAACTTATATTACACTGTCCCACTTCTGGGCACGGGTCTACCCAATATAACCCATATAGGTTTGAGGATTCGGTATAATAATTATAAAAGATGGGTTGGTACCTAAGGTAGCTACGCAAAATGACGTCACATTTTCTTTAATAAGTTCAACGACACTACACTGATAAACCTATTTGAACTACTTATCATTATCAAAAAGATAAAAACGCAGTATTTATCTTTATTGGGAAATAAATTCAAGGCAAGTGTTTCAAATACAAGTTTAATGAACCATAGTTTGTTTAAGATCTTTATAACGAAAATTAATAACTTATCTTTTAATTGAGTCTGTCTATTTTCTGTGACGATTCTTCATCATTTCAGACATAGGCCGTCCACTGCTGGACGCATAGGCTCCCCTTAATGATTTCTAGTTATTTCTTTTTAGTAAGCTTTATCAAGATCATCATCATGTTGGTGGTCGTCCGACGCTGCGTTTGCCAACAATCCGTGGTTTCCACTCAAGAAACTTTCGGATATTACGACAATAATAATTCATCTCTTAGTTTAGTCTTTATTATTTTCTGTAGGTAATGATGATGATTGGTGATTCATTTACTTACTTAATTAATAGATATTAAAAGGCCTATTTATTATTTTTGATAGACATCCTCATTCATTTCCGTCTAACATTAAACGACGGAATTTATGAGGATAAATAACAACGTTATCAGAAACACCAAATTTTAATGTAAATTAGGCGGAAATAATAAGGAAGAATCGGAAAATTGTTGCTACTTTTTAAAATTTTAAGAAAAACTGTAGAGGCAGTTCAGTGAAGACAAACACCGTGAGAAAACCTGACATTCTGACATGCACCAACCTGCACTTCCCCAGCGCGTAGCGATTTGAATTAACTAGAACAAACATTTGCAGATCGTACCATTTTTTTGTTCCGATGCGGGAATCAAACGTGCAATCTTTAAGATTATTCGGCAAATAAGTCTACAACCAGGAAAGGCTTTAAATAAAAAACGAGACACTAAGAAATCTGACCCTATTCGCTTAATAATACCCATTATTATATGTATAATTACCTATAAGAAACGTTATAACTCGTAGGTATAGTTTTATAGCTAAAGTGTAATTGAAGTTATTTATTTAGTCTAATCAAACCTTATCAGCCCTTCAGGACTTGACTCAGGATTTTGAGGACAGGGACAGACATAGCCTGATAAGATAAGAGAGAGAGAGACGGGCGCCAGACGTAAAAGTTCAATGACCTATGTTTTGATGAAGCATCATAACACCTACTGTTTTTATCAAATGTTGGTCAAATTAATACATAATTTAAAACAACGAATTCGATTCATTTATTCCGAAGATTTTGGGTTCGAATCTGTAGGAATTCTATTTAGATTTGTTAAGATTTAAAGTTTTTAAAGATTCATAAAGATTTAGATTTGTAAAGATTTATGTCATTTATTTCTATAAAATCGTAAAGATCACTTGGACAAGTAAAGTATTGGATAAAATAAGCGTAAAGTGTACCTACTGTCCCGCAATATTTTTTTATTTAATTGGGACCTTATCTGGATTGATAAGCCTATACCTATTACCTAATATAATTATAACAGAACCCTCTGTGTGTTGAATCCCACTAGACTATATGTAATTGTTATAGTATATATTTCTATACTTGTATCTATTTATTGACACAGTTGGTTAAAATGTGAACAAACTTGTGACATTTTGATTAAAATGGTTTATTCAAGGTTAAGCCTGTGGATTTAGTGTCTAGATTGGTCTGTACCTACTGAGTAGTCTCTAGAGCTTAAACTAGATTTATTTATTTATTTATTTATTTAGGAACATCAACAGAATAAACATGGACACAATGTAAACATTCACTATTTAAGAGTTCTATAAATTCATGTTATTCTAATTATAGATGAACACAGCATGCTTAAAATTTAAGGCATAAACAAGGCAAAAATACTAGAAAATATACTTAAATGTCAATAATTTACAAAATAAATATTGGAATAATTAATACTTAAACATTACATTATAATTATAGATATTAAATAAAATATATGTATATAATAAATAAATATAATGTATTTATACATATAATTATATTATATTTAATAAAAATAAAAAATAATAAAAAAAACACAGTTACTTACTTAGATGGGCATAAAGCCCTGTGGATTTTGTTTTTAAATGTTGCAAAATTATCATGATAGATATCTAATGTGGGGTCTTTAGTCGATAATTCCCGAAGAAGTCTACATAACCTAGGTATGACTGAATGGTGTCCTAAGTTTGTTTTGTATGTCCTGGGTTTTAATATAGAATTTGGGAATCTTGGCTGACGGCTAGGGACACCAAACCGCATATGTTTGAGTAACTCGGGGTCATCATATAAGTTATTGAGTAACTTGTACAGGAAAACAATGTCACTCACTTTACGACGGTCGGTTAATGACATAAGATTAAATTTTTTAAGCCGATTAGCGTAGGGTGCGTGTTTTAGCGGACCGTAAGAGTAGAATTTAGTAAACCGTCTTTGTATACTCTCAATACGATCTTTATGTACCTGGTAATTTGGATTCCATATAGTAGAGCAATAATCCAGCTTACTTCTTACAAATGTATTGAATAAGATCTTTCTCGTGTAAGGGTTTTTAAATATTTTTGAGTTCCTAAAAAACAAAACCTAGCATCCTGCGAGCAGATTTGCAGATATTAGTGATGTGCTGACTGAAAGTAATCTTGTTATCGATTGTAATACCTAAGTCACGCACTTCATTATGTTCTTTCAATTGAGCGTCTTTAATTGTATAACTTGAATCAATTACATTAGAACGGTTACGTGTGAATTTAATGAATGAACATTTATCAGAATTTAAAATCATTCGATTGTCGTCGCACCAGTCACTAAGCCTATTAACATCTTCTTGGAGTAATTTAACGTCAGTCATACTTTTTATTTGCATTGCAATTTTCAAATCGTCCGCGAACATAAAACATTTGGAATTAAGTATGCAATTAGTTACATCATTAATAAAAATATTAAATAGTAATGGTCCTAGAATGGATCCTTGTGGTACTCCTGAATTGGCGAAATACGGTGAAGACGCAAATCCTTTTACAACTACATAAGAAGATCTATTTTCCAAGTAGGACGATAACCATGCTAATACAGGTCCTCCAAAGCCGAATGATGAGCTTCACTGCTAAAGCTTGGTGATTAACCCGATCAAAGGCTTTAGAAAAATCTGTGTAAATAATGTCAACCTGTACCCGCGAATCTACTGAATCCGTTACGTATGTCACAAAATTTGAGAGGTTGGTTGCAGTTGACCTAGACCTAATGAAGCCATGTTGTGTGTTCGTAAGACCACGTTGAATATGACGAAGAAAAATAGGTTGCAGAAGAGCTTCAAAAGTTTTTGGAATAGCTGAAATTATTGAAACTGGCCTATAATTTAATAGATCAGTGCGAAATCACGGGAAAAGAGCTAGTGCACCCGACTTTTCCCGTGATTAATAATAAAAAGCTGCTACGCATTTGTTTGTTAACTAGCTTTCCGTCTCACGAAGTTGGCCGTCTTATAGATTATATAGATTTTTCCGTGGTAAGATAAATTTCCTATTGTATAAAGTACCTAGCCTAAATAAATAAATATTTCATACATTATTTATTTATAAAGTAGCCTATGCCCTTTCCCTTTCTGATCTAGACCAAAATCTCTCCTTAAAAAACCTTTAAATAGTAGTTTGTTCTTAGTAAACATACCTAATAGAGTTGCCTTACCTTATGTAAGTATAAAATATGCTTAACAGTAGTATACCCAAAGCGTTTTCCCATTATTTTGTAGTGTTTCGTCTCCCATTAATTAATTTACTTATTTCCTTATGTCAAAGATATTAACTGTTATTCATATAAGAATTAATTATTAGGCAATATTTGAATGAAAACATCCTTAATAAACTCTTATCTAAGGGAATTCGGGTTAGGAGAAAATAACAAAAATATATAGATTTCTTTAACAGGAAGCAATAAAACTATTGACCTAATTGGGTAAGTGACTTGTGGTTACGACCTAGGATAGTACCACCAAATATTTTCATAATCATCCCAATTTACGTTCAATCAAACTGCTAGAGTACAGGTACATACCTACTACTACTACTCTACTTACTCTTGACGAGAGAGGAAGATAGAAAGAAAGAAAGTTAGTTTATTCAAAAATGTTTAGCTTATATATATATTTATCTTATACATACGAAATAAATTAAATATAATAACACAATCAGTGCTTGTAAACCAAACATCATGAAATGGTCACAGACTCAGCATTGAATTGGTTACCAGTAATCTAGCAACCAACGCTGATCTTCGTACCAATTTCTCTAACCTCAGAGAGTAGACCTCATTTCATCACGCTAGCCAAGGGTTGGTGAATGTGACGTGTTCTAAAAACTTTCAAAGTTCTCCTAACTTGCCGATTTATTCACGATGTTTGCGTTTACCGGTAGAGCAGGTGTTTTTAAACCGCATTTTATTTTTTCAAGAATATCCACGGGTCGCTTACACGTGCTCAAATGGTGAAGTCACAGATAAGTTGGTTATTAATCTGTGGGTGAAGTGAAGTCAAACATCGTAAGGAAACCGGCATGTTCTGAGATTTTTAAAGACATGTAATGTGTCTTTGAGAGAGAAGTCCCTCTGTGTCAACAGTGGGAAATTAAATAGGGTTATATTATTATGTTATAAGATTATAGAACCAATTCTTACTGCATATTTACATAGGTTTTATTAACTTTTTTCCATAGTTAATTTTTACCTATAGATAATAAAAAGCAAAAGTCTGTTTCACTTGGTTAGTGTTACTCGTTATCAGGTCATTGTCCGATATTTGATAAGATAACGCAGTAGGTGTGTCGAATGACTCAAACATTTTGTGAAATTATTGCATTTTTGCATCGTTCTGTGTACCCAACTTTCTGTCACCATCATCACCAAGCGTGGTGATTAAATAAATAATAAATATTGCTGTACAATTCACAGAGCTACATCTAACCCCGTGGTCAGCTCGAAGCTTGTGTTACGGGTGCTAGATTTCTGATACACCAGTTCAGTTTAAGTTGCTGTGTGAATTGTCCAGCAATATTTTATTTATGAATTTAATAAATACATTTTTCGATTCAAAGCTGTTAATTAATTGTTATTATAAATGAAGGTTATGGTAATTCATCCGATTGTCCTTCAAATTCGTCATTACTAAAAATAGCTACCGAATTTTGTTCATTATCTTGTTTGTCCAGACTGCTGTTAATTAAAATGAGGGAAAATATTCAATTTATTTGTTTGATTAAAAGCTCAATTTTAAGAGGAACATCGGAATGCAATGCAACATTGGCTTCGCTTAACATTAATATTATTTATGTGATTCTAAAATACCTACAATATACATTATAGGTATCCAAATATTATGAAGCTATAGCTATAGATAGAGTATACTTAGAGTGTTTCTTAGAACGTTGTCGTCCTAAGCTCCTATCCACCAATTTTCAGACAAATCGATTCAGCCGTTCTCGAGTTATAAATAGAGTAACTAACAACGTTATCTTTATAGATATATTTAAGTATACCTATTATAAATATACCTATTATACAATATTATATCTCTAGTGGGCTGGTTTATTTATAAAATGATGATTGTGTTCCTTGTTCCTCAAACGGCGAAAATAGGTTATACCTAATCTTGACAGAGGTTTCGTATTTAAGCCGTTTGGGGTAGAAACTTTAGATCCTTGGGGTCCTAGGGCACTCGCAATTTAAACAGGCCGAGATTAACTTCTAATTAAGTCCACAGGTATATACTTTAATGGTATCCTGGACTGAAATTTGTTTAGCCATATAATTATTGACATATTAAATTGAATATTATACTATAATATTTATAATTATATGTATAATAAAAAATATCTATCTATGTATGTTTATTATATTAAGTATATCAGAAATCTAGCACCCGTAACACAAGCTTCGAGCTTACCACGGGGCTAGATGTCGCTGTGTAAAAAATTGTCCAGTAATATTTATTTATTTATTTATTTAATATGTTTAATCGAATAAGAAAGACGGTGAAGGTCGCTATACTACGGGATTTCTACTTACTTATTTACTATGATAGGAATTCTGGCTTTTGGATAAAGAATTAACATATCCATTTAACGTGGCAATGCCACCAACATTCTGACAACCTTCACCGTAAAGTGATGATGGATTAGATTTATATTGATAAATACGAACGGCAGACGGACAGACATGACAAATCTACATTATAAGGGTTCCGTTTTTTTCCATTTGGCTAGGGAACCCTAAAAAGCAGCTTTAAATAAATAAACTATCAACATTTTCGTGGGTAGGTACACTATTTAAAACAACGGGAATTACCTACCTACTGACGTATTTATGAAAGAGTTAATAAACTCTCGACGTTTCGACTTTAAAATTCACGAGTATATTTCAGGAGTGTGCGCTCCGCCATGCTCCGTCTCTTTGCTACTCACGCGTGAGGATGTTTTTATTCACTTTTTTTTATTCTTAATGATATTCACAAAAATACATCTACTTACCAAGTTTCAACAGTATAACTCTTATAGTTTCAGAAAAGAGTGGCTGTAACATACGAACGTCAGACATGACGAATCTAAAAAATGTGTGTTAAAACTTACAAAACTGCAAAAACACGATGAAAAAAAGAGAGAGTAGATATGATATCAATAAGAGTGAAAAGGACGGACAAGACCATGACCTCACTCAATGTGCCAAAAGAGATTGGTCAGTAACCTCTGATAAGAGATAAGAGTGCTCCATATTTTGACAATGTTTTTACTGTCAGATTGATAAGCAAAACATTCGCAAATATTATCAACCTACTATGAATATTAAAATATGTGTGATGTCAATATTTATAATGCACTAGCTTTCCGCCCGTGGCTTCGCCCCTAAAAATCTACTCATCATGCAGGTCATCAGTTTCGTGTTGGGGTATAATAGGCCAGGGACAATTTTTCAACTTGCCTCAAATATATTTAGTCCACATTCGTCCCGTGAATATCGGCCCGCATAAAAAATCTACATTCGTCCCGAATTGTTGTCTGTATTCGGCCCTAACTATTATTTACTCAAATACCTACCTAAAACGTTTTTAGGAGATCATCCATTATTTAAGATATTCTCTCTCACCTATATCTATAGGTAGGTATCTACCTATTCTCAGATTCGATGTATAAGTACATACGTTGAAGACATCAAACACCATGAGCTAAGTACATACACCTACTTACATTAATCAAAATGACTCAAATTATAAAGTTGAAAGTAAAAGCACACACGAAACATGACCTTTCCCAACAACGGCCGGCGACGCTCGAATGGGGTCGATGACCGGCCCGAATGCATTCGGCAGGATTCGCTTTGTCAAAAAAAAACACTCTCGCCGCTTTTCGCTTTCAGTGTTTACGGATTTTAAATGTTTAAATGAGGAATGCTCTGATTCAGAATTCGAGATAATCTATGTAGACAAAGAATTTTCAGGAATGTCAGGATATGTCATTTTCATATTGACAAGTCAGGGGTAGACAACAATTATTTTACAATGGATTACTATTTTTTTATTATACCTGCTTATATCTAAAAGCGCGCGAGTTTGCTGCTCTACAGGTATATGGAGGTACTATCTAACACTGAAAAAAATTTCAAAGCGGTTTAGAGATTTGCTGATCTACTATAGGTATACCTACGCAGGTACTATCTAACACTGAAAAAAAAATTCAAAGCGGTTCAGAGATTAGCGCGTCCTAACAAACTCTTCATAAATATTACTATAAACTATACTATGGAATATACTAGATATTACATACCTACCTATCTATTAAATAAAATAAAAATATTTTAAGACGTTCTAGCGAAATCAGTACCTATTCCATGGTTCAATCAAACTCTTAAGAATCATACAACAGTCAACAGTGAATTACCTATTAATTTTGAACTTTATAATTAACCTGAGATTAGATTCAAACTCAATGAAACACAAACATGGCGGTTGCGAACTTCAGCTCAGCTCAATCTAGAAATCTAAAATGAAAGCAATCAAACTAATTTGGCCCTGTGATAGAAATCAACTTGTTAAAGATGGGTTCAGCGTCCTTAGAGTATTGAACCAGTTGTCAATATACGGTTTAATTTCAATATCAAAATACTAGCCGACCGCCAACAGCTTCGCTTGCTTTTTTTCATAAAATATAGCCTATATAACCTTCCTCGATAAATGGACTATACAAAACTGAAAGAATTTTTTAAATCGGACCAGCGGTTCCTGAGATTAGCGCGTTCAAACAAACAAATAAACAATCAAACAGACTCTTCAGCTTTATAATATTAGTATAGATTTTCATTCATTTTATATCCGTGTTGGTTAAGTGGAAGCATATCCGACTTTCATTCCAAACGCACCCCTGTATTTTTTTATGCTTAGTTTTAATGCTTAACGTCCACATCGCCGTATATGGAAAGAATAAAAAAGGTATTAAATAACAAAGAAAAATATGAAAATAACAGTAAAGGCAAACTCGTGAGGAAACGGGCCATGATGTTCTAAGAACATTAAATAGTTTATAGGACACGTGGCACCAACCCGCACTTGGCCAGATAGCGTGGTGTATGGTGAAATGGTGATCCCATAGGTATCTTTCGTCAAGAGAGAAGGCCCTATGCCCCAGCAGTGGGAACGTAATTAGGGGTGTTTAATGTTGTGTTAAAAATGTACCTACCCATTAGTAGACCTAAAGGTAAAGTTGAAGGAAATAAACTATTTGTCTTAGATCAGACATGATTCTTGAAAGTAAATTATTTATTTGCGAAATGATATTTCTGTATCATTTAACTAATACTAGAGTCGATGTATTATTTGCAGACATAATACTTTGCTGATGTTTAATAATGTAGTCCAAATAAGTTACGTTAGGTATTAGGTAAGTAGGTACTGAAAGAAAGTGAATTATTAGGTCAAGACAAATTTAGATTGGTGTGAAAATTTAATCTACAGATTGCTGTGATTTTAAGAAACAATGATAAAGCAATTAATTGACCTAGATCGTCTTCAAAACGGCTAGCGAGAATATAAATATTTATGCGCTGAACAATGCACAAAGCTTTATTGTCTCCTCTATTGGTGTATAATTCAGTAAAAATACGTGACGTAAGGCCCTTAGATCTCGCATCCAGTGATACAGTAGGTACCTAGGTATTACATCGTTCACATTACGAGTACCTACGGCTAGTTTATTGACGCCGGTCTGAACTTGAGTTTAAGCCTGAGCGAATGTCATCTAGCCTCACTACTCAGTACAACTGCAGTAGTGTGCGTGTGTGCACGCCGCATCAACTCAACACCATCACAAAAACAATTCTAAGATGACAGTTCCAATTCAAATTCCAAATGTTCAAATTTAGAAGTGAAATGCACGTTCAAAACTACACGGGAGAAAGAGACGGACGTATCTCCACGCGTCTGCTATTTCGGTGACGTCGGCCGGTGCATAGCGAAATAATAATGAAAAGTGGCATTCAGTAATTTCGTTGTGTTTACGCGCTGTGCTAGTTTATTTGGTTGATGGCTTTGTTTTTCCTATCGGGATTTAAAATCACGAGCGCCCTCTGGAGTCCGGGCTGAATGCTTGTGATTCGCGCTGTCACAACAAAACAACCTCGTGGGGAAGAGCTTTCCGGACGCGAGCTGTGCTGGTGATGATATGATGCGTTTTTGGCGCGGAGAAACTCTATTTGGTTCGTAAGCGGAAAATTGAGCTAGCGGTGTTTTTTCCAAACTTAACCTACGACAATCTTCAGTTGCGCGCGAGCTGTGTTCGCACGCGCCTCGCTTCTCACCGCGAACGAAAATACACGAAAATCCACCGAATGGACCCCGACACTGTGACAAATCCCGCCAACCTGACTTTCCGAACTTCCTGTGAATGTGTCCAAAACGTTCCAATTTCAAAAGTGCCGGAATAGTGGCGTTCGATGACCTCATAGAGTGAAACTATTTTTTTCTTTCACTTTGCTCAAATTTGTGATGTAGAAATAGTGCCTTCTCTGTACAAACTAAAGAAAATTGTGATGACAAAGTGCAAATTGTAGACTAGTGATTAATTAAAAATATATTATCCATGTGAACTATTTTATACAAACGAACTGGAATATCCCACTCTCATATGGACAAAGGCTGCATTAATTTTAGGTGAGTAAAATTTTGAATATCGAATGACGCGGCGGAGTTACCGTTGTATGTGAATCGTCGCGTCTGTGCCAATCTTAATCTATGAACTTGATTGGAGCCCATTGAAGTTAGCCACTAGTGGCTGCATTCCTAGATTGCGACTGCAAATTCACTTATGTGCGTATCACCGGGCGCATCGTGTGTGCAGGCGAAAATCGCTCTTATTAAGTTGGTGGTTGTTTTAAGTTTTGAGAGAAATCGCGTGGGGCGCTGTTATTTGGGTTGACGAACTTGTGAAAGATATTTTTGTTTGGTATAGTGCACATAGTGCTATTGACCGGGTTCGCCTTGCAGACCAATGGCCTTCTAGAAATATTTTATCTTTTTCATACGTTAAATTTTACAAGTGTACTAAAATTTTATTTGACTTTAAAAGAAACACTTTTGTTTTGTCTTTTACCTAATAAAAAAGCACTAGTTAGGTAGAACCACCTACCTAAACCGCTTATCTAGGTAGGTGGTATACCTAGGTAGTAGTTTACTTATCTACTCAGTTTTTCTTAAAATCATGAAATAAAGATAATACCAATACTAAAAATTGATAATTAATTAATATAGGTTGGGTTTTTAGAACATTTTTTAAAATTTTTGATTACGATTCGCACTGGATACAATTTTACGCAGGCATTTTATTAATGTTTATTAACGCTTCCTGTCTCGTACTATCATATAAAATCTTAAATGAAAGAAGAGGACAGATGATGATACGTACCTAGAACAACGTTACACAATGACATTGATGTTACAGAAAACATTTTCTTTGTATTTTCTCTTCATTTCATGATTTAAAATTTAGGAAGAAGGTATTATAAAGCTGAAGATTTGTTTTTTGAACGAGCTAATCTCAAGAACCGCTGGACCGAATTGCAAAAAAAATTTGAGTGTTGGATAGAACATTAAATGTAGGTGGATAAATTTTATCGAGGAAGGCTGGGCCGATTTTGGTGCTTTTGGTCTTAAAGTACCTAGCAGCCCCGGGAAGGTTAAAAATGTGATTGAAACATGACGGACGAAGACGTAGGCGGGTCAGCTAGTAGTTTATTAAATGTATTCTTTCTCGATATTATGATGTACCTAGGTATACAAAACTGAAAAAAAATTAAATCGGACCAGCGGTTCCAGAGATAGTAGCACTTTCCAGTAATAAACAAACACTTAATCTCTATTATATCTAGGTAATATTAATATATAAATGACTCTACTCTCTCGGGATCGAATCGATCGAATATCTCTACGGGATCGAATCGATCGATCGAAAGAAATCGATCAAGCCGCCTAGTAATGTTAGTTATACGATTCTAAGACATATGTGGGTACTTTTGGGTACACTTGTGCCCAGCTGTGGGAAGGGTAAGGCTTGATTTGAATGAAAACTGCATTACAAAACTGGAAAGTGTATTATCGATCAGCTGTAACTGCTAAAGACCCATTGTTAGACTAATTACATCGCCGCAAACGGGATACATTTTACTAAATGATGATGATGCAGAACTCATTATCATTTCAGCTATCGGACGTCCCCTGCTGGACATAGGCGATGAACGGGCAGCTTTAACCAGGTCATCTGTCCATCTTGTTTGTGGACGTCCGACGCTGCGTTTGCCGATCCGTGGTTTCCACTCGAGAACTTTTCGGCCCCATCGGCCATAATTAATATGAATTATCTTAATATTTTTCGTTTAAATATCAATGATTATTAATTACTTAAAAACCAGAACATACAAAAATAACTGAGTAATTTTAAAATTAAAATTTAAAATTTTTTTAGCCCCGTGGTAAGTTCGAAGCTTGTATTGCATTAGATGTGTCTGTGTGAATTGTCCAGCAATACTTATTTTTATTATTCTTAAAACTAATTTCCCTAAAATTTACAACGGATTTTATCACTAGTTTGCGCAGTGTTCCTAATTTAAAGTTTCGTTTCGTGACTAACCCCAATACGAAAGTACTATTCAAGCTTGCATTCTAAAAAACAACAAAATTGTCACATGAACATAGAAAGGCTCGCGTTCCAAATTTAAAAATACTGGTCACTTGAAAATTCATCATCATTTCAGCATTCGGACGTCCACTGTTGAAGATAGGCCTCACTTTAAGTTTCCAGGTTATTAAGGTCGGATGCAGATAACTTAAAAAATATTTGATTATATTTAAACTAAGATCTGTGGGCATTATGAATAGGTAACTAGGCTCAAGCCTATAGAAAAGGCTAAGTATCTATGCTCGGGGTTTCTTTACGGGGTCCAAACAAAAATCAAGTTTTCTTTTCAAATGTGCGTAAAAAGAACAAAATGAATGTTGGAACAATATAGGAAGTTGTATAGTATTCATAGGTTTTTAATATCTTGATAGTTTTGCCATGATCACCGGAACGGAGAAGACTATGACTATGACGAATGTTATAGATGTTAGCTATACCTAAACACCTGGGTACCAACATAACAATTACAATAATAAAGATAATTTCATGCTTAAAATTTTAATTAAACTGTCAACACATAAGTTTGAACCCAAGATAATATCCTAGAAAAATAAAATTCTAAATTCAAGTAAGGAACATTGTAACAAAATCTAATAAAATAACCCAACACGTTTCAAATTTCGAACATGCACCAACATTTTCAGCCGGTATTCAATACACAAAAATGTAGTTGACAGTTAATCTGTTTTTGTCATGCCATTCAACTATTGATCGTTACAAAAATGTCCAAACGCTACTTTTAATATTTTAAGGCTCGTGATTTGGGACGTGCATGTAAAATCGATACTAAATAGGCTGTCATGTGGGCACGGCCTTAGGGTTGCCGCGTGTGGAAAAATTACCATTATTTCGGGAAATTAGTTGGGAAAATTATCTCGTAAGTATGAAACCAATCTAGATCTTAAAAGGAAGTAAAACAATGAGTTTCTAAAACTCGTGTACGTAATCCTAACCGAAAACCAACAAAGGGAAAATTAAAGTAATTTTACGATGCACGTTAGTTTTATATTTAAACAAAACTATGATAAACCTAAATAGAACCAGGAAAATAATTATTTCCTGTTTATAAAATAGTAAATCAATGATCTAATGAAGTAACATTATGACCTAGTAAGGGTTATTATAGAAATAAGATAAACGTAAGGCCATTACAATTGGTAAGCCAAAACTATAATTATATTAATATATTTTAAAATATAAGCGAGCTGAAATTATTTTAGAAAATGTAATAGAGCCGTGTTGGGGTACACTCGACTTTCATACCGAAGGTCGTGGGTTCGCCCTGCCGCGCTGATTTTTCGTCTTGAAAAATTATGTGTGCTTTAAAAAAAACATCGAAGGCAAAATTCGTGAGGAAACAGGCATGATCTGAGAACTGAAGCGGGAAACGAACCCGCAACCTACTTAGAAACCTACAACATACAAATACCTACTTAGAAATAAAATATGTAGATATAAAATAAAATAGCCATCCATCCAGCAACGTTACCAATAGAAAAATAAAAAAAAAACACTTTTTACGAGGTGAATCGATACTAAAACGCTTAAAAAATTCTCACGTTCCTAGTTAAAACGCTCAACTCCTAATACGTAATTTTATAGCAAGAAAAGTCATCATCCGACTTCCAAGATGGCAGCCGCTTTTTTTGTCTATTCGCTAACGGCCGAGCGAATGTTAGAACCAGTTCTTGCGTTTCATACACTTAACCTTGTCATTAGGCTCGCCAAGTCATTTTTGAATTTAGAACCGATCCGCCATATTGGCAGTGCATTGCGAGGGAATTTGGACCTTAGTTGTATTAGTCTATGGTTTGTTTTTTAATGGTTTGCAAGGGTTGATGTGTTGGTAGAGTAGGGGATATTGAATTTTTCGTCACACGGTTCTACGCTCCCCTCCTATGATAGATAGTGCAGTGGCATTGTATGAAAGTTTACATTCCTGTTTTCTATTCAATGTATTTAGTAAATCCAAAAATTATAACGTTTTGTTATTTGAACTTAGATTACCCACCAATTGTTATTGGGTAGCGTAGGAACCTATGCTGTATAATTGATTGAATAGTTAAAAATTATAGACGAATTAAGCATGCTAATAAGGAATTACCTACCTAGTCTGTCATTAACAGATTTTTTTAATCAATTTTCTGTGTGACTTTAATATACCTATCTAATCAATTTAATTACGTAACTTTTATTAATAAATAATTCTAATTTATAATACTATCTTGTCTTGTTATAGTTACATTCTATTTAGACAAAGTCAAAGTAGGTTGATCATAAATAAAATATCGAATTTAAAATTAATTTTAAATAATTCAAGTATAAGTCATCAAAAGATAATAATTACAATTGGATACTATTTTATCGAACCACCAATTAAAAACTAACCATAAACATTAAATTAAATTGAAAACACAAACTTTAACGCAAATTACAAGTTTTAAACATTACAAGGTCTTGCATCTAGCACGCTATCAGTTAGTTCATGATACAAGGTATCCTTATCTAATTCAATAGCACCCTTTTACTGCACAACCAGCGTAAGTGGAGCCCACATCTTACAGCATTCGCGTTGAGTTAATTCCCGCTGCGCAGGTCTTTTAGTCTGGCTCTCCGAACGCATCCGAAGTTCCGAAAACAACCGACTTGTTCCGAAAACAACCGAACGCATTCAACATGGCGGTCGCCGTCACGGTTTTGAGGTTAAGGTTTGACATTTCCAACCGTTCTAATCACGATGCAAAATGCATCTGACATCACATCTATTGCAACGTAATAAAGTCAATTTTGCGTTATTTATAGGTTGGTATTACTTGGTTGGTTTGTAAATAGCGCGATCTGTTGTCATTTTCTTAGGTCTTGATCTTTACATTGAATTTGCTCAGGAGTGGGTTATTTGACTAAGTATGCGTTTAGCGTATGCGTATTCTCACGGGTCCGTTCGCTTCATTATTTAATAATGGGCTACACGGGACTGGTTCTTATTTCTTTTTTATTCTCGATGTCAACGAACTCTTGATCATTGGAGGGAGGTGTTTTTTTATTGGCATTATAAGTAATTAGATATCATAGGCATCTTTCAGTTTTATTTTTTACTTGGTAAAGTAATTTGTTTAGTTTTTCGTTAAAAACACACTTAGAAAATTCTTCGATATGTTAAGAACAGGGTTTTGTAAAACTTGTTAAATTATGTAAATATAAAACCTATAATCAAGCGTTTACCTACACCCTTATTAAGAGACTACCCTTATAGGTACCCTTAGATTAATTATTAATCCTAAACCATTTTAAAATATTTTTAATTAAACGGCACTATTAATAAATTGCACCTGTGAATAAAATATAACTTAATTACCCAATTTTATTCCCTAAAGCCGTGTTGGTTAAGTGGAAGCACACTTGACTTTCATACCGAAGGTCGTGTGTTCAAACCCGTATGTGATCTTCAAACGTATGTGCGCTTTGAAAACACGTGCTCTAACGCATCGACATCGTAAGGAACCGGCATGACGGCTGAAACTTTAAAAATTTAAAGTACATGGTGGGTGTCATTCACCAACCCGCACTTTGCCAGCGCGGTGAATTACGGCCTAATCTAGTCAGAAGAAAAGTCCCAGTGTCCCAGCTGTGGGAATATAAATAGGTGTGTATAATGTTTCCCTAAAAAATATGCGAAGTTGGCAACCCCAACACGCAACAGCGACATTGCGTGCGTTGCGTACAACCAGTAGCGCAACTTCACACTAGATAGGTAGATACTCTACGAAGAAACACCTGCTTCCATTACTCTTCCCAGGAATCTAGAATCTACGAGCACTAAGTTTATCTTACTTAGGAATTATAGGCTTTATTGCAATGCTGTTGAAATGAAAATAGTTTGGGTTTCATTCATTCCAACCTCGGCGTAAATGAACAATAAATAAACATAGCGTGGTGGACAAGTTTTATTTTTGATCTTAAAATTCTTATTGGTAAAAAACATAATTATTTCTAACGGCCCTAATTGATGAATGCTTATTGAGTACCTATAGTATCGAATGGTAGTATTATACTAGGTATTAGCATAGACAAATTAGGTAATAATTTGTAGGTAATAGACAAATTAGGTATAAATTTGTCTATGGTATTAGTGGCTCAAAAATATCATAATAAAATTGTGTCATAATAATGAAATACTCATTGACTGTTTGTCGTTCGTATTTCCATTCGAAGTTTAAATCGTATCGAACGTCTTTATTGGGTCAATCAACCGTGTTCTAAAATCCATTGGTCACGGTCCACAACTCTGCAAATCGAACTACGGTTAGTAAGTAGGTAGGTATATAAACAATGCACCCTTATCGGCTAGTACTATGGCAGATCTGGCTGAGCCGGTAAAATGCTGCTTTCTTTACCATAGGATAGTTAGTATAACATTTTCAACATGTTAAAGGAAATGAGCAGTTGAAATTGCCGTCGTAGATATTTTATAAATTTGCTTACTTTCAACATTTGCTATTGCTACAGATTTCTTTAAAACCTTGGACCTATATATTAAGCACATATCTAGTAGGTAATTTTAAAGTGTAGTGACTGAAGATTTGTCTTGTATTTTTACTTACATAGGTATCTACTATCTACATATACCTAAAAGGCTGGACGATTTCGGACAAATTTATTTATTTTAACTATAAAAGCCTTAAAAATTAAATGACAATTTACTTGTAACTTCTTCATTTATTTCTTATTTAGGTACGTGCTAACCCAAATAACATACTTAGTAATTAACAAAGTATTTGTGCAGGTTTATTATTATATTTTATCATCTATACTATAACGAAATACATACTTTAAACGGCAAGAGAACAAGATAGATTTTGGTAACTCTACTTGATAAGTTTCAGTAGCATTTTACAAACCAAAACTACATTCTCAATTTAAAATCCGTTCGAGGAACACGAAAAGATAACAAAAATTTCCGCATCAATTCCGGGGAAGGACACTCGAGCTATTGTTTGAATTCAGAACGATTTCGGCGAAGTCAATGCTGCCAACTTACAGTTTCAATGCGCACTTTGTAATTGGAACATCAGTTTTGGCGCGATTAGCTCGAGACGTCCGATTACAGAAAGCAATCGAGTTCTCTTTTCAAATAAGTACGAAATTCAAGATTCAATCAAACCATCAAAGTTTTATAGCAAATTACATTACACTATAATACTTACATTTTTTTTATTATGAAAAAAGTTATTATCTAACTAAAGGTAGAGTCGTAGTAATATAATAGGATAGGTGCCTTCTGTTTAGGATCTTTGCACTCGTCTTGAACTGTTATGACCAACATAAGGTTATTTAGTTATTAGATGAATCAGTCTTGCCCGAAACGAGATAATTTTGTCTTAGTTAGTTGGTTATTTAACTAATTATAGGCTTTAAATAAAGTAAGGTACTCGTAGCCAAATTTATTTACAGTTAATTAAAGCCGTTTAAGGATACACTAATAACCTAGACTTTTTATGTGTTATGTGCACTAATATCAGTAATCACCATTATCAAATATTACCTACCTACTTAAGCGGGTTCAATTAGAAAAAAAACTACCTAGCAATTCTAGACACTTCACATACTTACTTAACTTTTACGAAAGAAAATATAGGTATAGTAAAACCATTCTAAAAATGAACTCCCCTCCACAAAACCGTGATGATTTCAACGTGTGAGAGGAAATACAGAAAAACAGAATACACAGAAAAAAAAAAATTCAGAATTCGGTAGAGGGGCGTTCATTTTAGAAATGGTTTTACTATACCTTAGTTACGTGATTAAATTTCCTTACAAAATAATAGACCATCAAATAGTGTCTCATAATTTAAAAATAGAATGCATAAATTCTCTTAATTAGAATGAAATAAAATAATCTGCGTACAACCGCGTCCACAAGCGTTTGAAATAAAATAAAACGTTTATTGTTACAGCGTCAATGTCTCGCGAGGAAATTAAAGTTCCGACTTGAATCTAACTGGACGATTCGATTTAAATATTCAATGGTCTTTATTTATGATTTTTATTTTTATTGTGTCTGTTTAATTGTCCACCGCTGACAGTTTTAATATGTTTTGCATGTTTTATCGTTTGTTAAAATCTTATTGAGGAAATATTTGTCTTTGTCATTATTTCAGTTGTTTTAATCGTACTTATAGTTATTTATAACCATTTCACATTTTAACATTATTTTATGTTATCAATGATTTTTTTTAACTCCACATAGTCTGAATAAAAAAACGATATCCACGATGGGCCTAGAAGAAAGTTCTTAAAAGTAATGTTGCACATCTTATTACCTACTTACTACCTTAAGATAAAATCCACGTCTAGCAGTCAGTATTGAATGCGGGCGATGCAACAGAAATGTCACAGGTACAGACGAGTGCAACAGTTATCCACAGCAGTTTAGTTTGGTTTCGGTGTAATCTCAGTTTTCGCTGACAGCGTAGACGGTTGGCGCCTGCAGTAGGTACAGGTAGTCACAAAAGTGGTTTTGATGCAACATTTTATTCATAACGTTTTATTAAGTCAGTATCTACTTAATAGTAGGTACAAGTACAAGTTCTTTTATAAAAAATATGACACAGAATAAATTATAATCTTAATAATATTTTGTAAAAGCAACAATTATGAAAAGTATTCTGCTATATTTTATTTTTACAGTATTTGGGAAACTTACAGCTAGTTAAAATACTTAAATCAAAAATTATTAATAGCATGTAGTTAAAACTACATACTAGTATTAGAGAGCCATTTAAAAGCTTTCAAAAATTTAATGACAGTAACGATTACATTACAAATATTACAATATAATGTAATTAATTACCAAAATAGGTACCTACACGCGAATACTTCTTTGAACACCCATGACCCATAAAACAATTTAATTTAATAAAGAAATAAAGTGTGAATTTGAAAATACCTAAATTAAGAATTATGACTTCACTCTTTATGATACAAACACTTGTATACGCGACTATCCATTTCCGTCGCTTGCTTTTGTGCCTCTATTTCGATAGTCGTCTCGACTCACTGAGCTCGGCTCGATTACACCAGATTTTATACAGCCTAATTTTTGAAAACAGAATTTGATGGATATATTTTCTTAAAACATTTTTTTAGCGCGTAAAACACTACAAATATGTTATACGTTAGGTATGATAGCTACCGTAAAACACTCCAACATTGCCACCGAGGGTAATTTTGCCCGAAGACCAATTTTTAAGCAAAACTTTTAATAGCAAAAATATCTGAATGCTATGGTAACATTTATTGACTTTGGTAGAAAATAGGTTTTGTGTTTAGCACCACTGTCTATTGGATGTAACGCTAACGTCACTCAGTAACTTGTTGGAACTCGTCAAAGACAGAGTGTATTTTTGCGGGCAAATTTTGGTGAAAATTCAAAAGTGGATTGTGCGTGATGAAGAAAACACAGATGAGTTTAATTTATATTATGTTGTACAAAAAACTTAAGGTATTATTATACCGTTATTGTCACTGATGCAGCTCTTGTATAACTAAAGTTATAAAGGTGGGCAAAGTTATCTAGTATTTTTGCGATCTACTATTGACAACATTGCCCGCAGTCAAAATAAGCTTAGGGTTGACACATCCGAGTTTTTTTTTTTTTTGCTAATTATTATTATCTTGATTATTTAGATAATTTATTTTTATTATTTCTTAAAAGCAAGAACAAATCTCGAATTCGTCAAAGAAAGTCAAGACGAAAGATTGGAACCAGAATGTATTAAAAATAACACGGAATAAATGTTAATACTTGCATGTGAATCTGTTGAATCAAACATGTTACTTGAAAGTATTTTAAATAATTCAATAGAAGATAATCTTGTTTTTTTATTAACATAAAAAGAAATAAAAAGTCAAGAACAGTTTACTGAGATGTACCAACCCTATCACTTTACTAAAGGTGAAAAGCGAATTGTATGGAAAATGCTAACAAGGTCAGGGTAATTTTGCCCAACTAGCCTAACATGGATTTTGGTAGGAAACCTGTCATGGATTCGCTTTAGTTTTAAAGTAATGGCCAGTTTTGGTCATAATTCTTCTACAGGTTTTGCTGTCAGCTGATTAGAGGCCGGAGAGGAGATATTTGCGTCAAAAATCAACGTGGGCAATGTTGGCAATAAGTCGAGATAACATTGCCCGCCTTTAAAAATAATAAAATACTTGATTTAATATTGACGAATAACAAAATCTAATAAAATAATACATGCAAAATATCCTATAGTTGCAGATGCGAATAGAAAATACTTGTGTCCCCATACAAAAAAATAACAAAAATTGTAATTATTCGAAAAATGTGGGCAATGTTGGAGTGTTTTACGGTACTTATAGTGTAAGTAATTCTTTTTCAAAGCGTATTTTTTAAACAAAAGAAATTTTCTTAAAATATTTTTGCCTTTGTGGTAATCCAGGTTTTAGGCAATTTGTATCTATATATTTAAAGTAACTTTTGTCAAAATAATAAATTGTAATTTTTTTAAATGTTTACCTGTTCTCAGAATATTTAAAAATAAATTAATAAATCTCGAGTCAAATTTTTACCAAACCACAACAAGATAACAAGATGTTATTTTTCCGTATAATTTTTTAGGCCTCTGAACCTTTGCCGTTTGGTCTTTCCGTCAGAAAGGTTCTCGAATGGAGACCGTGAGAATAACTCCAAAGTACCTAAGTGTGTTCTTAGATTGTTGTATAGATATGAGAATGTTTATTCTATACTATAGATATAGAGTGTAGATAACCATTTAATTATTATACCAACACGGTAGAAGAAACTATATATTTATCCAGTCCAAGCATTTAGCATGACTCGAAAAACGAACAAATGTCACATCCATTAGAAAAAAACAATTTCCCAAATGTCAGAGTGACGTAACGACACGAACTTGACAATCTAGCCGCTAGCAATACCAACTAACCAGTTAGCCGAAATACTAACACGACTGCTATGGAGATGTTGTTGATGTAGAAGAAAATATTTTTATCATCATAACAAACCTTCTTACGTCCACTATCAGAGCATGAGTCTCCCCAATATAAGCCATACACTATGGTTTCTATTGGTTCTATTAAGTATATTATTTTCGTTGAATTTAAAGATTCAGTTTCCATTTTATTTATTTATTTATTTATAATGATGTTTATGCAAATGATCTGAGTTAGATCTTAAAACCCACACTTAATTGGTATCCCGAAAGAGAACTATAAAGGAAAGTCAACTCCACATTTTTCCTTTTACAAACAAACAGTTCACGTAAATAGCCCCTCGTTCGAAAGCGGTGTTTCGTGGAAAAAACAGAAAAACCCATCAGCACTCACTAAAAAGAAAACACTTTTGACAACACCAGTTCGTACTTACCCCAGTGTTCCATGTTTGAAATTTGAATGTGGACCGAATATGAGTTACAATGTGAGATTTAAATATAATTTTGTTGTATAATTTATTGTGCTAGATTAGTTTTATTTCCCATATTTTAGCCTAAGGTATTTTAACGATAATTGGTGTAATACTGTAATATAAATAACTATTTAAATTAAATAAATTATTATATTAGGTATATTCTATAAATTACGCCATTTATTCTAATGGTAGGACTCTCCATTATAACCCAGTAGGTATGTTTATGACTGGAGGATTAGGTATAATTACCAAGCTTACCTGGTGGGTTGGTGAAAACTAAACGTTGCTGCTTACTTTCTTTGGTGTACTTATAAATAACTTATCGCAACAATGACACCGGTGGTAGTATTATTCCTAGGCCGATTCCATTTATATTTTCATTATTATTATGCGGTAGGTTACGAACCCACGACCTTAGGAATTTAAGTCCTAATTTGATGGCCCTACCACTAATGCCAACACGGCTCAATATCATTCACCAAAATACTGCTCTAACAATTCACCAAAAGTAATACGTACTACCAACATAACAAGTAGAAAATATAGAGAAAAAAACTTACGAAATTGACAAAAACGACATAAAGTGCCGAGCGCCCTCTATAGAAATTTGTAACTTCATTTTAAAAGATTTAGGGTTCCGCAAACATTCCCCAAAATTGAATAGATTTTTAGGTTGAACTGTTTTTATGCCAGCACCACAGTGCAACAACTATATTTTATAGACGTGTGGTGGAAAGAAGAAAGGCTAAGTGGAAAAACACTTACTTACATTTCGAAATACGTGGATTCAAACCCCGCAGCGCACCACTGGATTCTTCTTCTTGAAATGTTGTGGTCTAAACATGTTCTACAAAATATTTGTAATTTCTTAGGAAAACAATTTAGAAGGTTACCTACTTATGCAACTTTTTACCTAAAAAACTAACTTTAATAAAATGCCTTAAAATGCAAAATATTTAAACTATACAGAACTCGCAAATTTTCCCTTAAGTTCGGGTAAATTTAATTCTTACCCTATTTTCGTTGTTCGTACCCACGATGCCGTGCGAAAGTGGTGTAAGCATTACCTACTTTATTCCCATCTTTTTTCCTCTTAATGAATTCGAGCGAAATATTTTGCAGCGTTGAATTTTTAGTTTTTTGGGAGTGTTACCACTTGAGTGGAGTGATTCCGCTTTACCCTCGTTTAATTTTTATTTGTGTTGGTTAAATGTTACGTTTTATTTGATTTGTCTGTTTTTTTGTAGAGTTTTGTTTATACGCTTATTTGGTAAAAAACTACTACTACTAGCTCTGTGCCCGCGACTCCGTCCGCGTTAAATTTTGTTTGTATAGGGGCCACGTATTATCATAACTGGAGCAAATTTTAATAGCCTATCCTGTACAGACCTCTAAATGTTTATTTACCAAATTTCATCAAATTAACATAATTGGTTTACGAGTTATTGAGTGACCAAGTCAGTGGGACCACGAGTCACGACCCGAGCGACTGCATTACTATGACTGATGGTCCCACCAAACAGTGGGACCACGAGCCCATTAAATCGACACAATAACCCACTGGTGGGTCAAATTAGTGGGACCACGAGTCACGACCCTTATTGAGAAACATACACTCAGAAAAAAATCTTAAATCGGTCAAATTAGTTTCAGTACATATCATAATATTTAGCCTTTAAACACAATATTAGGTACTGAAAACAAACTAACTTACTCCATGACCGATGCTTACATTATTATATTATATATATTTATTGATTTATATTTAGTAAGTAAAGATTACCTATAATAGTTGATCCCCAAAAAGAAAATACCTAACAGCATAACTAAATCTAGGTTGTACGTTAAGTTCTAGTTATTCAAGTTCATATTTATTCATGACACGTCAGGTAAAATTTTAAGCCTTTCATTAAATATTAGTTAAACAGGTTTGAGCCAAATCTGTCAAATAGATTATGTATTAAGGTATCTTAAAGGTTAGGAATAATTACGAATAATTTATCAACTTGTATAAAAAAATAAGATTTCGTGTGAAAAGCTAAAGGTTTTTGGTAAATTAAAGGAACTGTTTAATGATAGAAATTATCATTCAGCAGGGCCGGAATCGAACCCCCAGCCTTCTGCATCGCAAGCGGTCCTTCGCCCACTACGTCACAGAGGTCGTCAATAGATTGGATAATTTACGAATGAAAACGTGCTAATACATAATATAAATATATAATTATAATATTGCATCATGTGCCCAATGCACCAAGCAAATTAAAATAAATGGAAAATCCTCAAAATATCGTACTTCTATAGAGTTTAAAATTATGTTCAATAAAAAAAAAGCAAATCCTCTTGACATCAGCCTAGACTTGCCTAGACTATCTATACCTATAGATAGACTAACGAATAGTCACCGTCAGTAAGTAGGTACCAAAACATGCGACCTAGATCTAGATGGCCTTGCGCTGGATTGTGCCTAGAGTTAGGTACCAAGTGTACTTGTGACTATTTATAGATAATTTTTAATCGAATTAATGTGGAATAGATGTGAGGATTTTATAACTGAGAATAATAATTGCTAACTAGTTAGGCACAAGGTCTTTTCATTATTGACGATTTAAAGGAAAATTAAATAAATAAATACATATTGCCGGACAATTTGCACAGCAACATCTAGCCCCGTGATAAGCTCGAAGCTTGTGTTACGGGTGCTAGATTTCTGAATAAATAAAAGTTTCTTGGTTAGAGCTTGTGTTTAAAGCGCACATAAATTTTTATTTCATAAATCCATAGTTGCCTCGGGACAAAAAAAATACAATTAGGAAATATTTGTACCGGGTTCAAGTAGGTATAAGAGCTAACCACGGGGTCACGGGGCTAATTGATGCTGTGTGAATTGTCCAGCAATATTTATTTATTTATTTGTATTTATAAATATGTATATAATTTACTAAGTAGGTATACTTTTGCTACTGTATTAGTATCTAAAACAAAAGCTTATAAATTGTTTTATTCTAAAACAGAATCGTCCAAAGCAGCAATATTAAAAAACAAACTTTAGCTAAATACAATACTTGTCTGGCAAAGAAAAAGATACCAAATTACAATACTAAAAGTCGTCATTTTCGTCTGCAACCATAAAGAACTTAATTAGGTACCATAGAGTCAAATATCAAGGCATAGACAAATTTAAAATTCTCTACCGTGGGAATCGTAAAAATATTGTAACTTGATAATGGCGCGTCAGTTAAATGGGTTGATAAACTTTGACCTCATTTTATTTGCAAAGTAAGTTATTTTAAACGTAAGGTGCTTAATTCGTCGGAATTTTTTTTTATTTATATGTTTACCTACCGATTACCTACTCAAAGACGCTTGGACCGATTTTCAAATTTTTGTTGTTTGATAGAGTGTACTTCTCATAGTCATCCAGGTGATGATGGTATCCTTGAGAAATTGGTTTTTTGGAAAAAGATTTATTTTGTCAGATCAAGAAGAAATTCTATCCTATTTACATATTTACATAGATTTTTATATTTGGTAAATTATTTGACAAATAAATAAAAATCAATGCCACTTTTCGTTGTTTTTTATAACTCAAGAAAAAGCACTGCATGTTCAAACAAACAAACAAACTCTTTAGCTTATAATATTTGTATAATATAGATACCTATTGTACCTATTCAATTTACATACATACCTATAGTAGCTATAAAATATTGACTCATGGAAGTCTCCCGTTTCGGTCGTGCTAGCAACATTTGGAGTGTTTATACAGTTTGTGTGTTAGTGTGTCAATCGACTTTGGCCTATAACAGTCAGCAGTAATTTTGGGCATGAATGAGTAAAACACATCCATATTTCTATCTTCTTTCGTTGCAGTTTAATCACTCAAGAACAGCCGGGCCGATTTAGGTGCCTTTTGTTTTAAAATATTCATATAAGCCTAGGGAAAGAAAGAAAATTCCAGTGAATGAAAGTTGAGTGTTTTCCCTCTTAGCCAACAAGGCTATTAGGTAGGTACCTATAGATATATAAATATTTTGCTTGCCGACACCAAAGTCAAAGACATTTTATTCCCATAGAAACACAACTATTTACATGGACACGAATACCTAAAGATTAATTCTCTAGGTCCCTGGTATCGACACCAGTTGTCCTTTATTCCATTTTAAATATTTTAATCTAGAAGACAGACCAAAAATTTTGTGAAATAGCAAAGGTCCATTGTTTTTTTAGTATGTTAAAATGGCGTCTATCCTCTATTGTCGACAATAATATAACACCATTGACAAATCATTTGTTTAATTCTATGTGAGAACGACGCATTTATAATAAAAGCGGGTTGATTATTGTTTTAATTAAACACTGACTGGGCATTGAGAAAATAAATATTGTTTTAAAACTACTTATAACAGACTTAAAAAAAAGGAGCAGTTTCTCCTTTTTTTTTAATGTCGAATTTACTTTTTAATTGTTGTATTCTCAGAACCTATAATACCAGCTGCAAGGTCGGCCTACGACGTAAGAAGTTGCGTGTTCCATTCACGCCCTAGGACAAAAAATTAACGGTCTGTAAATATTTATTACGGGCGTTTTGGATATTCTATGTTTAATAAAAAGTAGGTATATTTATACTGTCCATGTTTGTATATTCTAATAAGTAGGTAGGTATATCAGAAATCTAGCACCCGTAACACAAGATTCGAGCTTACCACGGGTTAGATGTTGCTGTGAATTGTGCAGCAATATTTTATGTAAAAATTAAATTTTTCATATCTACAGTGGGACCACGAGCCCATTAAATCGACACAATGGTCTGTCCACAACTGGTGGGTCAAATTAGTGGGACCACGAGTCACGACCTCTCTTTACTGATTTTACCGGCGCCGAATACCTGCTTACATACTACCTCCATCCTAGAGGCTGTTTTGTTTCTAGTCCAAAGTTATGATAGACATTTTATAATAGATGTTTGGGTTTAACATCCGTTTCAAATCCTTTGACAATACTTCAAAATATTTCATACTAATTATACAGTTTATAGATTGACTTCCGGCTAGTTCAATACGTTTTATATTTTAAAATTTTGTGAAGATAGGAATTCCCGGGGTTTCTCGACGGGACCGAATCAGAATTGAGGAGAGAGGAATGCGGCCAGACATAGCCCAGCGGATAACCCATTGCAGCTCTCTGTAGTGGCAATGGGCTGGCCATATAGCGAGGAGAACGGATGGCCGATGGGGCCGAAAAGTTCCCGAGTGGAGGCCACGGATCGACAAGCGCAGCGTCGGACGTCCACCAACAAGATGGACAGGTGATCTTGTAAAAGCTGCCGGTTCCAGTGGATGCACTTGCATCCGACCGTAATAACTGGAAATCATATAGGGTAGGGAGGCCTATGTCCAGCAGTGGACGTCCAATGGCTGAAATGATGATGATGATGATGTTGAATGTTTTAAGTATCGTATTTGTGAATCGACTTTCAGAATGACCTTGTCAAAACGCATTTAGTCTTGTCTAGACATTATTTAAATGAGCTAAACTGCAGAATATGAAATTTTGATACTAAACGTTACTATGCTGAATTTATTTAGAATTATTTTTGCTACAAGGAACAGTAATAAAGCATACCAACTTTCCTTTTTTAGTTAAATGTAGATAACCTAATTTCGTGTTGGCTAGTGGGAGCACAATCGACTTTTATTTCCAAAGGTGGGTTCAAACCCCGCCGCGCACCGCAGATTCTTGAAAAAAACACGTGTTCTAACGGTGAAGGCAAACATCGTGAGGAAACTGGCATGTTCTGAGAACTGTGAAAAATGAAAAGGCTATGTGACTCTCAACCCGCACTCTCTCTCGGCAAGAGATAAATCCCTGTGTCCCAGCAGTGGGAACGTAAATAGGGTTGATTTTGAACCCAATATCAAAAGGCTGCTAACCTTTAACTAGTAAATCTGCTTAGTTTAGTATTAACGTTGAAGCCTTTCGCATTCGTACAAACAAAATCCAATAGCCGCAAGCATTGAACCTAAGTTTATTTAAACCAGGGATGTTAGGGAGCCATATAACCGTTAACGAAACTATCGGATATAAAATAATATCCATATCCGAAACCGAATCCGAAATAAAGTTTCGGATAGTAGCGGATAGCCTAATTGCGACACGATAGGACGAAATTTGTTATTTTGACATTTATTTTACTGATTTTTGATCCTACCAAATGAAACAAACCATTTTATTAGCTAGGTACTCGTATTTATAATTTACTTCTGAAAATCCTTAAAATCTTTTACCTATCCGTAACCGAATTTATCCGAAACTAACGGATAGTCTGAAATAATTTAATATCCGTATCCAGTATAAATAATCATTTCTATATCCGTATCCAATCCATATCCGATATTTCGTATCCATAACATCCCTTAATCGAATGTTAGTGCGTTAAAGGTGGGTGGTTGTATTCATAGTTAAAATAGATATCGAGGTATTTATATTTTAGTTGACATTTTAAACGTAGGATGCTGAATTCTTAATTCAAATATAAATTCGTTTTCCCACGTTGTTTTAGGTGTCGTAGGTTGAACACAAAAATAAATATTGACAATTTGGCTCTAAAGATTAGGCTTTAAAACCGATTTACAGTTTTAATTTAAAAAATCGGAAATTACTTTAACTGTAGGTAACGATTTCTTTTATATCCGACGTTTTTGTTTACCATCGAGATAACATTTTCTTTAGGGAAGCTCTACGCTGACAGCGAGATTCAATTTTCTATATTGAAATACGCAAATAATACCGATTGCCACTCAACCATTATATTAATAAAACTTCTCTAAAATATAATGTACTTATACTAATATTATAAATACTTAAATTAATTATATAGTAATTGAGTCTCACTTAAGTTTTCTAAATAATTAGAAAATGGTACCTATAGGTATGAGCGGGAAAAATTACTGTATTATAATACTCTAAAGCTGATGAGTTTCTTTTATTGATTGTTTGTTTGCTTATCTCAGGAACCGTTACTCCAATTTCAATAATTCTTTCAGGAAAGCAAAGAAATTTTATCACGGAATAAAGCTATATTATCTAAGTATACCTATGTAGATAGCGTAAAAAACGCAAGCGTAGCTGTCGGCGGGTCGACTAGTATAAACATAAATTTCTCAATAGGTAACCTAGCAACGAATCTAGACTAGACTATAAGTCTGTCTATAAATACCGCTCCGTACTTGTTGATTCAAGCTTCACTTCACGGAAATCGAAATACAACCGCACAAACTTACACATTCATGTTTAATTTGTAAATCTCTTTGAGGTGACGTTATACAGAATATTTACATGTAATTCCTAACCATATTCTGTTCCACGTGTTCTTTAAGACTTAAGGTATTGGTTAAGTTTTATAAACACGTGCTCTAACGGTGAAGGTAAACATCGTGAGGAAACCGGTGTTCTGAGAACGTTGAAAAGTTTAAATAGAAATGAGACGGGTCGTAATAAATAAACATCTTATCGATCTATATAAAAATTTATTGAGAAGTCTTACAAAATAAAATTAAAATCCATTAGCCCCGTACTAGTCATATGACTGTATTATGGAAACCAAATTTCAAACCAAACAACTCATCTAGTATCTACCTATACGGACGTCCGACGGAAATACCAGTAATTTTATGAATAAACTTAAACTTAGATATGGATTAATTTATCTTACATTTGAAGCTAAACGGTCGAGATAACTGAGCGAGTAAATGGAAAAATATCAAAAATCCCTTTAAGAAGGGGGGGGGGGGGGTGTCCACGAGGCTCCGTTTCCCACCCCATGGGGGGTATCGATTGAGGCTTCTTCCACCCCACTTTAAACATGAGACAAAGGCGCCCAAACTACCGTATTGAGGGTGTTATGTAATTTTATCTTATCTATACTAATAATAAATCTAATAAGGTTCATGGAGTAATTTAGTTTGTTTTCAGAGATATAACAAGTAACACAAGAATAGAGATTAACACGGGGCTAGAAGTTACCTACTGTGTAAATTGGCCTGCAATTAATAATATTATTGTTATTATATTGTGTATATTAGGCTCAATATACGATACTGAAACTAATTTGACGATTTTAAGAATTTTCTGTACCTATGTTCCACCATAAATCGATCCACCAACGATCTTATTTCGATCAAAATTGGTAGATAAACATTTAGAGGTCTGGGACACATTTTAAACCTTGCTCCAGTTATCATAAAGACGTGGTCCATTATTTATTATTATTTGATTACTAAACGCGGACGGAGCCGCGAAAATGTTGGACGGAGAAATGATGGCCGATGGGGCCGAAAATTTCTCGAATGGAGACGACAGATCGGCAAACGCTGTGTCGGACGTCCACCCAACAAGATTACTGCCAGTTCACGGTGGATGCAAGCTGCATCCGACCTTATACCTGGAATTTATAGGAGACCTATGGTTTAGACGTCTGATAGCTGAAATGATGATGATGTAAGCGGCACCTTGAATTCGCAGTCTCAGACGCGATCGAACAAAATCAATACGCACACACGGCGCTGCGCAACAGTTAGAGTCGCTGGTGATTGTGGAACGTGGGTGGAGGGTTCTGAACACACCAAAGTTAAAAAAACAAAAAAAAAAAGTTAGATAAACTTTTGTTAAATATGAATTTTATAACGGGATTTACTCACGTTATTATAAAGGAGGAAATGAATTCTCGACGTTTCAACAAAAATCAAAAGTCTTCAAGGTCTTCAAGGCGCGCCATTTGTTGTTTTATTCCTAGCGCCACACTTACCATGATCTTAAAATTTCACATTATCATTTCTGTATTTTTTATCAACTTCAAAAAAGATCTCTGGAACCGCTGGTCCAATTTAAAAATTTCTATCAGTGTTATTGTACATTTATCGAGAAAGGCTAAAGGCATTAACGCTGTGTCTAAGTACGTAATTGTTTGTAGCTTTAAGAGAACTCGTAGTGTCTAGATAACCCTAACATAGGATTTAAGACGCTACTAACCATGTAAATAAATTCTATCTATCTATCCATCTATCATTAAGTATATAAATTATGTTAAAAACACAAGCGAAGTCAGCGGGTCAGCTAGTTAATTATACATTCAGAGCACATATTTCTAGATCATGTCCTTAACTATGCATTTAGCGGGACAAAGTAATCGAAATGTAACGTTTTTTAAGTAAGCCCTCGACCCAATTGCACCGTTTAATATTAAAGTTTATAAATAAATATGTATAAACCATAGACGCAACGGCGAGAATTCTAGATCAGAGATTTGCATCCACACGGACAGACAATACATGAATGCTGCATTTTTTTGAATTCATTACCCACGTGGTTCAAGGTAATCATGCTGATTCTGTTATTTTAAATTCAAGATTGGTTATTTACAAAATTTGCTATTTATTTTTATTTATTGGTGGTTCTTTCCTTTATTCTAGATATGATTCAGAAAGTGCGTAGAGACTAACACACAAAAGATTCAAATCATTTTGTTAGTTTCATGTTCTACTATTATTTAAAATAAAACAAATTGTTTTATAGCGGATATCAAACCCTCTTGCTTCGCAGGCGGATCTTCGCCAGCTGACGTCGATGATTCGGTACTCTTAGGTCGACACCACATAACCATTTGATATAAGTAAAAATATTAATACTTTTTATCTAGTGATAATATATAATCGTGCGAACTTCCCAAGTGCTGTACAAGCTCATAATATAATATTCTATTCAATTACGAAAATTATAAAGCTAAAACATAATAACCTGCAAAATCGAAAATTACTTCATAATTTCACCAGATGGCGCTTCACACGCTTTTGAAACGGTGAAAATTATCGGTATCTTGAAAGTTATTTTCCATTGTCCAAGGAATTATTGTTCAGTAAATTGTTTTTAATGACTTCAGCTATTAGACTGAGTTGTGTTATTTTGTACACCTGCGTTTTAATTAATTTAATTTAACCGACTGCTAACGCCTGTTATTTTGGTAATAACCAATTCCTTTTTTATTTATTATTTTGGGTTCTATTGGGTTGACCCGTAGGTACCTGACAGTACTTGGTCACTATCCCTATAATAGTTATTATCTACTTTACGCAGATTCAAAAAAATATAATTTATTAATCTTCTCATTCCAAAATCACCAGCATCCGTACTCGAGGTGCACCACCTGTGGCTTCGTAAATTTAGTGTATTTCCATCTCCTTCCCTCTCACAATCACCCCAGCAACCATCTCCCTTACTCCTGTTTTCACAAATAAGTTGCATCCGAAAACAACATAGAAAACCTCTCGTTCTTGCCAAAGGAATTTAGACCTTAATAGTCAACCTTAAAGTTCATTTTAATGTGGTGAATTGGTCTTTGTTTCTAAAGCCTGGAGTCTAGGAAATTTGCCGTCGTATTCTGATTGTAATATAACGCGATTCAACTAAATAGTGATGTTGATTATTTAATTTTATGATTTTGCTTTATTAGTCGATAAATAGGAACAACACTGCTTTGCAACGCCAAGTTTAAGCAGTAAATCTTTACGTATGTAGAAAAGCACGTTTAACTATTATTTAGTATAAAAAATCTGAGGTTTTTGAGCTACTATACATAAGTTTCGTACATAATCACTGACCACCTCTATCTATACAAAGTACTTACCTCAAACAACATTTTTTTTACATTTATAGAGTAGGTACAACTTTTTTTTGTGAACGCGTTAATTCTATAGTTTTTGGAAATGCATTTGCAAAAAAATAAAATGTTTTCAACCTAACTATGCCCATCACTAGAACACCGAGCGAACATTTATGCGAAAACGTATTTCCAGTCTCGTGATTTTGGCGACTTCTGACTGTTTATTCCCAGTTTGCTTTTAACACATTCACCCATTTACGTAAAAATATCGAAATCCCGGTAAAAACTGAATTTAAAGTTATTCAAACCATCCGAAATCGTTTTATTGTCGTTTAAACGGCCCAGTAACACCAATTTGGGCGGGCCATGAATAAGGCTTTACCGGATATAGACCGGATAAACCCGGATAAAAAAATTAGGCCCGGTTACTCGGTTACTAGTGTTGTTTTTGACTGTACTTTACGATTGTTTTAAACCAGTGACCTGTATACCTAAAGGCCGTTGATTTTGTATCGACTTTTCATTATCGTGATGATAATGATCCTTTTAACGTTCCCACTGCTGGGTCACAGGGACTTCGCACTTGACGAGAGAAATTAGGCCTTAATTAGCCACGCTGACTAAGTGCGGGTTGGTAAATAACAATTTCCTTCAAACTTTTTTTTAAGTTCTTTCGAGCTATGAAAATTTCTACGTATTGGACAAGCAATAATTTACCTAACACAATAACTAAAGTCAGAATACATTGACCTTTAAATAAATTTAAATTTAATAAGCCCTAAGCTTTGCCCTAATAGTGAGGAGAAAGCTCGCGACCTTAGAACCTAGCCTAAGGCTAGGACATGGCTAGAACTTTGCTAGAACATCATTTTGTTTATATTTGAGCCATAGACAAATAGAATAAAGCTATAGACTAAAAGGCTTGGCTTAATATGGCGTCGAATTAAGGATGGTGCTGCAATGAAGGTTTTCGTTTAAACTTAGGTTTAAACATTGAAATAAAATAGTAAAAGTCGATGTTTTTAGTAACTATGATCACTTATTAATAGTACCCCCTATCTTTTCCCGAGGGCATCATAAAATCGAGTAAGAGATATCATCATATTATTATATTTATTTTTTAAAGCAATTAGCAATTATTAAAATACAAAAGACTTCGTTACTGTGGCAAGATAATTATATATCGTGAAATTATATAGTTAATTTATATTATAAGATAAATTGGACACTTTGCAGTAATTAATTTAATTTTCAGAATCAATTAAGGCCATCTAAATAGTTTTTGTTTGTTTATAGGAACACATAAATGTCAGATACTGCTGCCTTTATGACATTTCACAAGGCAGCCAAGTGAGAGTTTTACAAACAGACTGGTTCAATGAATAAGCAGTAATTTGGCATACCTTCCTAACTTGCCAGCTTACTTCTGAACTGTTAAGACGGTATCAAATTACTTGTATTTTTTGTTATTAACTTTAATAAGGTATTGCATTTTCTAAGAAAGCTCAATTAATATTATTTATAGCTAACACCTAGTCTTTTTTATGGAAATAACCCCTAGGTACTCTTATTAGTTAAGAAAGAGGAAAAATTATTTGAGACAAAGCAATAAGAACAAATACCTTTACCTATGTAAATTATACCTATCTCCTCTAAGTGTTTATTTTTAGATAGGATACAGTTAAATTTAATATTTGTAGTTACATTTAGAAATTTTGTGTTTTAAAGTACCTACCTACCTAATGACTTAATAAAATATTTTCCCACTGATATCTAGGTATCAACGTGGCAATGTCAACACTATGAGCATTCTACATACTACATTCATAAAATAATTCCATCCTTATACTAGCAACTATTTATTTATGACAAACCTTGATTAGAAGCAAATTAATAGAAGCATTTAAATGATGTAAAATGGTTAGGAAAAACTAACAAAACCTGTTTTCTAATTAAAACTAAACAATGCTACGCCATTTTGTAAATTCTACCTATCAGAGCGTTTCGTACAAGGTCACGCGCAACGCAATGTCAAAACACATTGGCTTCCTAGTGATGTTGGACTATGATAGTTTGGCGGCCGCCATTTTGTTTTAGATAAATGTCGTTATAGCTTAGATAAATATATATGACGCAGATTGATAGTCTATGAAATTTTATTACAAACGAAAGTGGCTTCTGTGATATTAAAGCCTTTTAACTATTGCTTATTTTTGATGATTGAGTCGTATGAAACTATAGGATGCTTTTTGGAATAAAATATTAAGTAGGAAAATCTAACATTAGTGAAGTACCTACTAGTTACACAGAAATTGACTTGAGCAAGTTGTTATTTTTTATTTAATTAAAAACGAATATTTAAGCCGGTTTCACATTTAATAATCTCGACAATTTAAAACATAAAATCTCCAGCATCCTTAAACGCAAAATGGTTAAAAAGTATAAGTTAAAGTGTGGTCAGAAAACGTAAATATCTTTTAATTTTGCTGTACTGAGGCAAAGGGAGAGAAGGATGTAAACTTACCATAGAAAATGTCTACAAATCTAAAGCTCAGTACTCACATACGGTATTACTCTATAGTTTTACTCAAAGTCGAGCAAAAGATGACAGTGACTTTTGCGGTCCACATGTTGTTTTTTACTCGACTTCTAGTTAAACTATCGAGTGATACCGTATGTGAGTATGTAGGTATATAATTTTTCTAGCTGTTTCACTGGTTACAGATAAATCTTCAGATTGTTATCTGATAGATACTTATCGCTACCAAAATATTCAGTTTATCTGGGAGATAGTTACGGATAGGCTATCTGGCAGTTTATCAGCAATTGGTGAAACAGACCCTTATAATCACGAACGGTATTTTTGAATCTTGAAACGGGTAACAAACCAAGATTTTAATGCTTTGAGTTCCTTGATGTTTTTGAGTCTCGAAATAGCGGGAAACTGAAAAAGAAAAACATTCAAATCACGTTATGTTAACTGATTCGTGTTCAAATATGTTAAATGAATTAAATTTTACGCAATTAATAACATTTGAATAAGAAATTGAGCGCCTATTAGTAAAAGCCCATTGTCACATATAGTAATAGTTACATACTTTCGCGTTTATTAATAATATTCGTAAGATTAACAACGGTAGAATCAGGAAGTGGTAGGTACTTCCTAAGTATAGATACATTAAATGTAAACCAATAAACATAAATTAAAACCTCTTACTCAAACGAAACTGTAAACAAAGAAGGTAATATCCTCTGAAATATTCACGTAAAACCACAAAATTCAATTTGTATCTGAGTTCTTGTAGAAATACAGTGGGTGGAGGAAAAAACTAGGGTGTTTTGTACAGAGGAATTAAACTGGGGAGCTACCCCCTAGGATCTCACCCTATAGGAGAAGATGTTGGATGATTAATTATTAGTTTGTGTGTGTTCCGAAGATAGCTTGGGCTAGGGGGTCAGACACCCTTTAGATGTGTGCTTTATTAATTACACTTAGCAATCGAGGGTTAAATCTTAAAAATGTATAAAGGTCTGGCAGGGTTAAAAATGTATGTCAAAAATTATAAAAAGTTTGGGGATATTAACAGTAATTGTTCAGTCAGGATCTTTTGTTTATTAATGTTACTAATAACATCTGTAAATCTGTAAATCTGTTTCTACAGAACGCCTAACGCCGTTCTGTGGTAAACAGATTGAAAATAAAATTATAAATAATCAGATTAAAGAACGTAGGTATAGAGAAGGATATAGTTTTTAAGTTGATTGAACATTATTTTGAAAGATTTCATCTAAGTCTTGTTAGAAAGGGTACTGAATTTTTAATTGTATTTTAAATAGGTATGTGTTTTGACTTTAACTGGTATTTAATAAAACTTTGTTTTAATAATTTTATATTCTACATATAAATAAATCAATGCGTCTTCTCGTTGTATTTTTATAACTCGAGAACGGCTGGACTGATGATTTGTTTTAAAATAGAGAAATCTGCGGGCGGCTTAGGTTGTTTAATATAACTGTTAATATTTCATGTAAGGGTTAGTAACATAGGTAATTCATTCATTCATCAGACAGACGATGAGCAAAATTCTAAGCAATCACAGTTCAAATCTCACCGTTAACAGCTTACAAATAGAGTCTATAATAACTCCAGACAACTTGCTTGGGCCTATAAACGTTTCTCGAATAGAACCCTATTCCACTATAAATAGAGTCGACGAAACTCAAGGCCTAGTCTACTTGTTGAGTCGAAATAAACGAGAGTTTGGGCATGCTCCGAATTATGTCACATTGAATTTAGGTCGACGAATCTTATTGTGCTTATAGTGGAAAAGTTATACAGCTATTAAGATTCAACAAGCGAAGCGATTATCATAACTCCTATTTACATTCCCACTGCTGAACACAGGGACTTCTCTTTTGACGAGAGAGATTAGGCCTTACACAACTCACGACCTTCGGAATGAAAGTCGCGTGTGCTCCACTTAGCCAACACGGCGTCGGATTTAAACCCGCACCTATGGATTTTTTTTTTGTAAAAAAATCTGTGCGCATTTAAAACACGTTTCCATAATACGAATTAGGTAAACATCATGAGGAAACCGGCATGATCTGAGAAATTTGAAAAGTTTGAAGGTGTGTTAGACACCAACCCGCACTCAGCCAGCGTGGTGAATTAAGCCCTTATCTCTCTCGACAAGAGAGAAGTCCCTGTGTCCCAGCAGTGGGAACGTAAATGGGGGTGATGATGATGATATCCACTTTGCCAACATGGTGAATACATGCCTCTATCTACAAGAAATAATTCAATGTGTAGGTAAAAGTCATCAATAAAATTTAAAACCTTTGTATACAGAAATCAAATCGAATCAAAGATTATATCTACGAACTACCCAAACAAAGAACGAACAAATTTATAACAAAGAATTGCAAAAAACATTGATCATATCATCCATAATAATTATACTGCGCATAATAAGGAGAAAAAGTTGAGTCTACGAAAAATTGATAAGGGGTGGCTTGATAAGGGGGTCTTATTGATCGGGGCGCCCACCCCCAAGTATAAGTATAAAAAGCGTAACAAATTTTCGTCTTAAGAAAAGGAAAAGAAAAAATGTATACATCCACCCCACCCACCCCGTTTTAACCCAAGTTGGGGTGGGGTGAATTTTTCTCGTGATCGTTCCTTCTCTTTCAGTTAGACGTAAGATGTTACAAAGGCTTTGTTAGTGGCCTGGGTTAATTAGATTTTGGTTTTTTTATCATAATTTTGTCTGGGGATTTTAGGTGGCTCTGGAAAGGTTAATGAATCTTGAAGAACTTTACAGTATTCTTAAGACTTTATTTTTTATAACATAAGCATACCTATTTACGTTCCCACAGCCACATACTCTGCGATACAGAGACTTCTCTCTTGACGAGATAGATTAGGCCGCTATTCACCACGCTGGCCAAGTGCGGGTTGCTGAAAACACGTGTCCTTAAAAATTCTCAGAACATGGCGGTTTTCTTACGATATTTGCCTTCACCGTTAGAGCACAAACATGTTATTAAAGCGCACATATTCTTTTCTACAAGAAAAATTCAGATGTGTGCGAAGAAGTTTGAACTCACGACCTCCAGAATGAAAATAGAGTGTGTATCCACTTAACCCGCACAGCAGACGTAATGCCATTGTTAAATTCAGAGGAAGAAAAAAAAGGGGGGTGATTGATAGTTATAACGTGATAACCACAAAATCTAAAACACTAAAATCAATCAATCAATCAATAGTTGTGATGACCTTACGCTATTGATTCTTGAATACAAATAATTATTCCAATTACTTTTGGAATCCGATTGTGTTCGAATATTTCACAAATAGGAAAATCATTGTCATCGCAAGGCCAAGGATTATTACAACGGACACGGAAACTAGATATTGTGTAGTTCGATTATTATCTAAAAATAAATATTTTTTGTCATAAATTATTCTGAATCTATTAAGGATCTTAGGCGTCGTCCGAATTGGCAGCGATCGTACGATGGTCCGATGCGTTTTTCATCGTACGATCAAAGTGGTTATGGTTACTCTGCTGAAATCTGTATGTTTTAACCCGTCGCACGACGAGAACGCATCGGACCATCGTAAGATCGCTGCCAATTAGGAATACCCCTTATAGGTATGTAATTTTAGAGACGAGTAGGTTACGTGGCAGCACATTAGACTATCATTCCGAAGGTCGTGGGTTCGTACTCCGCGTCACCTCTGAATTTCGCCAATTTGATGATGATGATTACCTAACTAACCGTAGATGCCTTCAATGACTCCATTCTTCTTTTTTCAAGTCTCGGGAATCTTAGCAAAAATATAATAAAACACAAACAAAGAGGCCTCAAGATTGCCATTCGCGAACGGAACACCAGCCTCATTTAATTGTTTCAAGCACCTTTCGAAAACCCGAAGAAAGCTTCAAAAAGAAAAAACCTCAAAAAAACTGGAATGGCTCAAAAAAGCGGTAAATAAAAGCTTAAAATGAGCCATCATGAGAACAATGGTAGGAAAAACAGAATGCAATTGGACATAATGAGTGTCTTCCAAGGTAGGCCTGGGGCATTGGAAGGGTTAAATGAAACTAGCCTGTGCTGGGAAAGGTTAAGATTCAGTTTTTGGTAGATCTGAAAATGCCGAAACTTGAAATATTAAATCTTGAAATCTTTATGAAGATTCAAATTCGAACTAGAGAATTGACGAAATTATAATTGAGATAGTTAAAAATTGAGATAATTAAAGATTATAAAGATTTAAATAAATAATACTGGACAATTTTACACAGCGACATCTAGCCCCGTGGTAAGCTCGAAGCTTGTGTTACGGGTGCTAGATTTCTATCATTTATTTCCATTATGTCATTTATTTCCATAAAATCCTAAAGATCACTTGGACAAGTCAATTATGTAGGTAAATAGACGTTATTCGTATCCTAAATTGTGATAAAAAAAAATTACCACCGTTCTAAGTAATAATATTGACATGTCATTACTTTTACTTTGCTATTCTGTGTATTTTTCTTATTTTTTGTTAACACGGGTGAGTTGCATGCCACATAGGTCGCGGGTTCGATTACTTCGCATTTCTGCACAAATGAAGATCGTTCAATAATTATAATCTAGGTTTTTTCTGTTAAATGTCTTCCGATAGGTACATGCTTTGATAATTACTATAATTATTGTAGTATCATTTAATAATACAAAAAATGTTTCATTTGTAGTATAATAAAACTGTTTTTATTGACTTAACCAAGTAGGTAATCTTTAGGATTTTATGAAAAAAATGATCTATTAGGTATATTTAAACATCTATGACGTATCATCGTAATATTCTTGAACCAGCACACGATAATGAAGTTTCTCCACTCAAAATAAGAAAGTAGGTATTTTTTCCAAACGAATATGTAAGATATAAAATAAAAGCATAGAATAAATATTATGTAATATACTTGCCATAATGAATATGATACAATGTAATAAACTTACAATTTGCAATATTCCACTTGAACACGCTATTAAGCATCAAAACCTTCTCGAATTTCCCATAACGTTAGAAAAGACAAAAACAATTATAACTTGCAAAAGGAATCAGAATTGCAGGCCCCATCTTGGAGCAGACATAAAGGTTCTTTCACACTACATTTCATAAAAAAAACTAGCTTTCTATCAGATCGGTGGACTGTAGACGAATTTTATCCGTTACACCATATTTTCCCGATGTAAATTGTAGCCATCTCTACCTATTTTTAGCGAAATCAGTATCAGTCTTGAGTTATAGTGTTACAGCCACATTACAAAAAAAGAAAAAACTTACAATATAGCATAGAAACAAAAGGTTCATATTAAAAACCTTTACAGCTAAATTAATAATAATATATCATTAAAAATAAAAATAAATGTGGTCCGTAAAAGCATAGACAAACATACCTACTTGTATGTTTGGTCTATGGTAAAAGGTCGATAATGGTTTGTTATGATGATAATTTACCCCTAAAAGAGACTATTTTCACCCTGGCATGTTATAAATGAGTCAGTCCAGTGTGCAACCCACTCAATCCATCTTAGTCAGACATTTTGTTTTTTTAGCAGCTTCAATTTAAATTTTTATTTCCTCGCTTGACCCAAGAGGTTGCTCGAGGTTGGTCGTTGGTAGGTATTATTTTGGCTTAGTGTGCTGGTTCGAATCTCGCCGCGCATCTTTAAATACTCATCTTAATTGTCTCTGCTTGAATCTTGTAAAATCTTCAAACATTTTTATATGATTTCTTCTATGAAAATTTTCGTTTTCAGTATCATAATAATAAGACTATAAACACAATATCTCTGAGAATAAACTAACTTACCTATACCTACTATAACCGACCCTCACAGACTATTATTAGTAGGTATAGGTATAGATAACAAAAACTATACTGATTAGAAGGAGACAGAGATCCATGTGACCTTTTTCTCAATAACTACTCTGAAACTATCCGTAAGTAATATTCAAAAAACTAACCTACGAACAAAGCACACATTAATTATACCCGCCAGCAAAAATATCTAATAACATAATTTAACCCCCGATGGAAAATCACCGAAAAAAGGGTGGGGGTGGTACCCCCCAGCCAATTTAATGTGCACCACTGTATTGATTCCAGAATTCTTTCACACAGGCGCGAGTGGGGTGTGGGTGGGGGGGATGGGGGGAAGGCCCCACACCTTGGATCAGCTAGGATAAGAATTTTTCGGAGCGCTGATTATGTTATCAAGGAAATGTTTAATTTTAAGGGTTTTGAGTTGGATATTACGAGTATAACCTTGTTTCCATTGATTATTTTTATGTCATGTTAAATAAAGTATTGTATTTATGGACTTGTACAAGAGTGGGATTTTATAGAAATAAATGACATAAATCTTAAATCATATTCTCTTCCATGGTCTTACGAGCATTGGTCTCATGTCTGCAAAATCTGCAAATAGTCGCAATTTAGTTCTTGTTGGTTTCCAGTGCAAATTAATTGACGTTTATTTTCTCACGATCGAGTTATAGTAAAAAACTAAGGTTGAGTTGTGTGACAAATTGCGATCAATAGTCGATTGTTTTGTGCAGGCGAGTTATGATCGAGCGATCTGTCGTTTGTATGGAAATGTCAATATCGAAACTAAGACGAAATTCAGCTGGATCGCTGTAAGAATTATAGAACGTCAAATTCTTAGGTTCACAGTGTATTCAAAATACTAATATCCGGAGACATTATTCAAAATGCTATATCCGGAGACATGCTTTATCCAAAGTTTGTAAGTATTTAATTTCTTCCTCTTTAGAAATTACAAAAATACCATTATTTTTTTTTAGGTAAGTATACTCGCCTTTAAACCACTACATATTGGTACCTAATAACGAAATTATAAAAAAAATGCATACGGTTTTATTAACTAAACACCTTTGTGTTTCGTTTAATTAACGCGCGAAATTTTTAAGGATATGAAGATTTCCTGAAAACCATAAATAAACACACAAAGTGTGGTTTGAAAAAAGAACGAAATCTCACAAAATCTAGGAAGGAACGCATTGAGTTACTCAACCTTATTTAAACTATTCTATGCCATAGAGCAATTATGTCGTCATTAATTGTTTTGAAAAAGGAACGCGCGAAATGTTTCAAAGATCTCGGAAGCTCCGAAGGGCCGCCGTACGCGTTGCGTGACCTTTCGCGACCTATCCCTATCGATTGCGTCCTACCCCAATGAACCAGTTTTGGGCGGATCGGAGCCTCTAAGGCTCGAGGTCCTTGACCCGAATCAGCTGTTTGTCTGAGAGCGTAGGTATTAGGTACAGGGTTGCAAAATACGATTTTACTGTGTTGGTTTTGAGGTTTACATTAAAGTTATTATGATATTTTTTTATATTTGCATGTTTATTTTATGCTTAATATTCCAACAAGATCAATTATTTTATTTGACGTAACAAAATAAACAAACATAATTACCTATACTTATAGATGTTGCTGTGTGAATTGTCCAGAAATAATATTTATTAGGTATTATAATTTATATATATTATCCCATTAGCTCCCAAACTATTAAAAACTGTATTAGACAGTTTATGTTATTTAAACATAACGTTACGTTTATATAAGAAACCTAGTTTAATAACAAAATGTCAAGTGTTTTATATTATTATTTATTTTTAAAGTACCTACCTATGTTTATTCTGTTGCACCCTGTGATAATAAAGTGAAGTACAGTGCGCAACAGGTCTGAGTGGTAATTTACACAAACTTCGTCTGAATTCACCAACTGTATTTATCTACAGGGCACTAGATATATTTATTATTACTTATCTTTAATACTAATAATACTTACTTAAATAAATATGTAATTATATTAAAATCAATGCCACTTTTCATTGTAATTTTATTAAAAAGTAAGTACCTAACTAGCTGACCTGCCTACGGTTTCGCCCGCTTTATTCCCATGTTTTCTTACCTTTTAAAACTTCCCTGAGCTATTATGACTATTTTAAAACAAATCACCTAAATCATAACCTTTCCAATCCATAAATTTTAACCAAATATTATTACATAAAAGGCTAACTTATCCTTGATAGTGAAAGCCGTTTAGTTTCATTAAACAGAACAATGTGTCCTCAGTTTATGAAACGCGTTCCATAGCCAAATGGACCAAGAGCCTGTGATGGCCAGACCTTCCTTTAATTCACAAGCGTGAAAATTTTTTCATGTGTATGTCTAACATAGGTAAGAATAACCCCCAAACATGAAACCTGGATCGCGGTTGCTTTGGGAGATAACAACCTTTTACCTGTTATCTCCCAAAGGAACCACGATCCAGGTTTCATGTTTGGGGGTTATTCTTACCTATGTTAGACATACACATGAAAGAATTTTCACGCTTGTGAATTAAAGGAAGGTCTAGCCAGACCTGGCTCTTAGTATAGACTAATAACCTGTGATGGCCAGACCTTCCTTTAATTCTGAAGCGTGAAAATTATTTTATGTGTATGTCTAACATAGGTAAGAATAACCCCCAAACATGAAACCTGGATCGTGGTTCCTTTGGGAGATAACAGGTAAAAGGTTGTTATCTCCCAAAGCAACCGCGATCCAGGTTTCATGTTTGGGGGTTATTCTTACCTATGTTAGACATACACATGAAAGAATTTTCACGCTTGTGAATTAAAGGAAGGTCTGGCCATCACGGGCTCTTAGGTTAAAAAGTTAATCTGCACTGTCTGGCCAAACTGTATAGATTTAAAGACGCGACAAACTACGCGACTGAAATGTTAATATATTAATTTAATCTCTTTCTACGTAAAAACCACGTAACGTATAAGGCCTATATTTGATGTTTAAGCAACGGCATCAACTTTAAACTGATTCTATTACAGAAGCCTAGATCCTGGCACAATTTATTTAATTTTTATATTGGTACAAGTAACCTTAATTGTACAAGTAACCTTAATTGTACAGTGTTAAAATACCTAAATAAAGTTATTTTTTTGTATTTTTTTGTAATTATAAAAAATAAAATAATATTTTATTGGTAATTCGTAAAAACCTAATCGAATCAAATAAAAGAAAATAAAAATTATAATTGTACAAAAATATCGCCTAATTAGTAGACTCGTCTAAAAGTCGCGTTCTATTATATTTGTGCAGTCGCATTTAGGCTTCAGTTACTAAACTGGAAAACAAAACCAAATAGTAAAGTCGGACCGTTCGAAATTCAAAAACTTGGTGGTAAAGCCGACGTGCGACCAATAAACTTGCATCAGCCTGAAATGGCACAGATTATTCAATACAGAAGAGTCACTACAAATTAATAAAAATAGCAAACGTTATTTTACTACAAATCCTTCATTATATTAAATATAATCCAGTATAACATGGATAATGCCGTGTTTAGAAATGATAGAATCTTAAGATTGAATCAACCTTAGTAGTAGGTAGTTGAGTAGAATCTACAAATTAAAAATCAAGTTCATCGTATCTTAAATTTTTAAACAAGATCAAATTGGTTCAAAATTTCGATTTGATCTTTGAACATAACTTAACCTTAGAATAAACAGAATTCTAGATACAATCGTACGAACATATAACCTAAGAGCCCGTGATGGCCAGACCTTCCTTTAATTCACAAGCGTGAAAATTCTTTCATGTGTATGTCTAACATAGGTAAGAATAACCCCCAAACATGAAACCTGGATCGCGGTTCCTTTGGGAGATAACAACCTTTTACCTGTTATCTCCCAAAGGAACCACGATCCAGGTTTCATGTTTGGGGGTTATTCTTACCTATGTTAGACATACACATGAAAGAATTTTCACGCTTGTGAATTAAAGGAAGGTCTGGCCATCACAGGCTCTTGGTCTAATAATTTGAATTTAGAATAAAGCTATGCCTCTGCACGGAACGCGCCCAAACTAGCCGACGATCAACAAAAACAAAGCAGAAGGCAACAGGTTTGCAAGCGCGCAATAAATACGAAACGAATTGAACGAGCAACGAATTCCATGTGGCCATTTCAAATTTTCACTTTTAACTCTTGTAGATTTTGAATTCCGAATATTCTAGAATCTACATATTTATTCAAATGTAGCGTGTGGTGCGTAAGAACGTAAAAAGTAGGTAACTTACATCCCATGGGTTTCCTTAACTAAAGGATTAACTTTAACTTAGGTAACGTATGGTGCTGGTGCCTATTTGTACCCGATTTATTAGCAGTGTCGTTAAGAGAACAGTACTGGTAAAATGGGGTGTCTTTGAGAAACGGGGTGACTTTGATGATTACTCAAAATTTATGCTATTTTTTAATTTTCTCCGTAATACTAAACGCAATGAATATTGTTTTTTTTGTGTTGGGAAGACTGATATTCTGGCGACCATTACTCAAAGTGTTCGTGCTAGAAGGTGCGTGTGCATGAAAATAAAAATAATTTACTGATAGTGGTGAAATAAGCAAGAAAATTGGACCTGCAGAACTTCAAATGTACAACCGTATGTATTTAAATTTGATATATAGTAAATGCACAACGTAATTGTTTGTTTCTTTGTGAATGTAAATATTTTGATGTGATCTAGTTGCGGTCGCCATTTTGATTTTAATGAGTACTTTTGTTTACCGGGGCTACATTGATACGCCTACGGGGCTACATTGATAGCTATCATTCTCGCCCCAGTATTTTTAAAATGTTTTATTTATCTAAGTAGTAGTATTCAATCTCGCCCCTATAATTTTATTTGAATGTTTTTTGTTCAATTAATTGTGTGCGTGCATAATTAAACACATTTTTTTTAACAAAAATATTATTTGTTTCCAGTTTCATCAATTCATCATGGTTAGAAAATATAGGACTGCAGGGTCCCGAAATTAGAAAAATTATTCGGAAGAAACCTTGGAGGCGGCCATTGAGAAAATAACAAATGACGAATTGACCATAAATGCTGCTTCTATACAATTCGAAATGTCAGTGCAGATCCCCCCCTTTCTCCCACTTAAGAGGAGAAGTGATCTCTTGAAGCTAGTGTTTAATGTTAGTAAGCTTGTTCCTCTGTTACTGATTTATGGCTGATGTTGATTGGATTCATAAAAAAGAATTGAAGTGTCGTATATTTCTTTAATAAAAAAATTCATGATACCTATGCCTCTATTTATTTAAATATTATGATGTTTACTTACTATCAATTTCGCCCCTTAGATCAAAGTAGCCCCAAAAATATTTAAAAAATCCTACTTCGAAAACGATAAGTCTCATTATTTTTTTTTTAATTGGATTTTGTTCCTATTCGTTGTGTTTATCAATATTAGTTAAAAAAACAGGTGGTATCAAAGTAACCCCAAATGCATTATAACTTTGATTACGCGGTTTTTATTTTTTTATGTCTAAAATTGAAAGTTTTTTTTTTTTTCGTCTTTATTATAATAAAGTATTTAGTATGTCCATCATTCTACTATTTTTTATAAATTTTTACATTTGAAAATAAAGATGTAGCAGACATTTTAATTTCAAAATTAATCAAAGTCACCCCGTTTTACGTACCTACCAACTGACTGCAATCACCAACCTGCCTAGTATTGGTGGTGATTATACCAAATTCAAAGATCTATTATTCTATTAATTAGTATCCTTCCATTCGGTACTATTCGGGAGACCCGTGTAGTGCGACATTATGCAATTGGTTATTATGATAATACGCACACACTAAATAACAGTTCCTAGAATGTTTCCAAGCGTTTATAAAGTATAAAATAATCGTGTTTTTACTACAATACCGTACTCTATTAAGACGTCATAAATGAAAGCAAACATTTAAATCAAATTCTCATTGTTCTAAATTCAAATTTTACTTTTTATTACAAAACGTGTAGAGCGACCTTGCAACGTGATTATTTTAATTCAATTCTGGAATTCTTGATTTGAATGTTTTTACGATTTCGCTCGTTCCAGTTTAAAATATTCAATTGATCTCACACTTTTGCCACTAAATGATGGATTTTGGATGGTTGGACCTTAAAGAATTGTTTTCGTTGAAACATTCAAGGTTTGTAAATTTTGGAAGTAGGTAGGTACCTACTTAGATGTAGGAATTACCATAATATTCCAAAAAAAAAAAACAATTTAATGCGTATAAAAGTACCTACTGACGTTAAACTCGAATTTACGTCTTTACGTTTAATATCGTGTTCTTTACGTCATCAGTTATATTTAGATACAATTGCGTTCTGTTTAGATTCTAATATTGAATAATCTTTTTCACATGTCACTTGTGTGACACAAACTCTTTAAACCCGCGAATATAACGCCTATTTAATGTCTATTTAACGGTCGGACAATAAGCGCAGTGTAAGCTCGCGAACTTCCCGCCTATTGAATTTTCGCCTACAAAGGAAACTTTTCAGGAAACGTCCCTGGTTCAACTCGGCTCCGTTTTATATTTTAGTGTAACTTTGACGAAAACGCTCAACAGCAACCCATTCAATTAAACTTTGTCATACAATTCCATTAGCCAATTTATGCCGCGAGCACAGAATAAGAAAAATGTCGTTTAATTTTCATTATATTAATAAATAACCATAAATGCGATACTGGCCGACGAAAACCGTTGGAACTAATTAAAAACATCAATTCCGCGCGCCACTACGGGGGAATATTTCAAACGCACGCACACACGCACGCTGCACCCCCGTGCACACACGGACACTCACGCACACGGATAAGTCGGACCATATCCGTAAGAATGGACGAAGGCGCGGAGTATCCGACAACTAGACGTCAGATGTCGCCCTAGAAACATTCTCACACGAATCAAACGAACTTATTTTAAGTTAGGAACGTTTGCAAACACGTTTGGGAGATAGAATAAACGCTTGATTGAACCAAAATTCATCTCTATTTACAAAATTTTGGTCTCAGCAGACTGAGGACAGAATTTTGTTAATAGAGTACGTAATACCTACGTGGGTATAATATGTTGATGAATCAGATATTATAAGCCCCATATTATGTAACCGTAAGTAACCCTATGATTACTTAATCGAAATAAAATTCTGTGGGTAAAATTTGTTTGAATTTTTATACAGGATTTTAGCTATTCCTTACACATACGTAGGTATCGTATTATGCATATCACAAAGGAGTCCATTATGTAAAATTAAGACTGGAGATACAAGTTACATTACGAGTAGAATTATAATATTTTCAAACATTGTGTTTCTACCTGTCTCTAATACCTAAGTATTATAAACAGGTTTCAAACCCTCAGATTAAACTTTAATTAGGACCCTATACGAATAGATCGACAAATAGAAACGCTAAAGGAAATTACATGATCGACTGCACAGATTATACAGAATGACAGCGATTAATTACAATTAAAAAATTCTCCAAGCATTTTTCATAGTTAATTTGTGTACCGTAACAGATATCCGGTTTTAGTAATGAACAGTTGGAAGGTTCTAGAATATCCGCGACAGGGATAGAGTGCGTCTTAAGACGGAGAGGGATGCAAGACTGAAACCAAGTTATCGTAAATTGATCTGGTGGGGAAGGGGGGAGGGTGCAACGCGGTCCCAAATTTGACAGCGATGGAAATTGGCGGGAAAGATTATTGGTTCTGCGCTATTGCTTTTTATTTTCCTCAAATTCGAAATTCAAATTGCATTCGCTCGGGCACTGAATTATTCGAATTAGGAATTACAATGTGTATAATGTGCGCAAGTGGGTCACGTAGGTCATGGATGAGCGTATAAGATTCGTTTTTGCGACGATATTAGAAATTTCATTACCGTTGAGACGACAGTATGAAAATTGTGCTCGTTTTAGAACACCCTTTGTGTCTTAGACGATCCTTGCTCACTCGCGACTTCATAAAAGCTGCACACTCCAACATCTTAATAACAGAATCCGAACGCTTCGAGCGATTTTAAAATAAGAATATCATAACTGGCCAGTGGGGTGGGGCGGATTTCGGAAGAACGTTCGCACCCCCTCAAGTTTTTAAAATAAGAAAATTTCGGTGGAGCGTGATATTTTTAAAATAAGAACCTCTTTCGTGGCATATTCCGTGGAGAGAGATTTTAAAATAAGAATAGTTTCGGATACCCCCCTGGCCCCCGTCTGGAGTTTGAAATAAGAATTCGGGGCCCAGATTTGGGTGGCGCGGTATTCGGGTGTCGGGTGTTCTTGATGAGGACGGAGGTTTTTCGTAGAATTTCGTTAGCTCCTTCGCTGGGGGCATTGACCGCCGGAGCCGATACTTCGACGAATAGAATGTTCTGGAATGTACCAGTAATTGGATAGACTATGGATTTTTCGCTAAAGGTTTTAAGATGGCCGATACAAGCTGCAGGAAATGGGGGCTAATGAAATTTCAGTATAAGAGACGAAGCTTAGGGCAGGTAAATTGAATTAAGTTTGCTAGACTTTCGAAAACGGTGTTTGGGCAGGATATTGGGCTGAAAGCGAGTGAAACTGAGTAAACTTTCGCCGTAACTTAATGAATGGACATGGTCAGTTGGGAAATTTGATATCAGCTAGGTAACTCTATAGCTACCAAATACCCAACGGTAGGTAATGGTATTTTATCTGATGTACTTTCCTGCATAAAAATTCTGATATTTAGTATCAATCAACTGGAGAAGTCAAACCAAAGAATTACATTAAGCATCAAAAATAAATTGTACGCAAAATACCTATTTCCTTGAAATTCGACTCAGCTGTAGGTATCACGATTTTACATAAAGTCAAGGTTTTCGAAGGGTTAGTCATGATCAACAGATCATTTGGGTATTCATAACACTGATGATCTCATACGATGCAATCATTGGAATAAGTGGGTACCTATATATTTTAGATATTGAGTTTTTCACTAGCTTTCCGCCCCGCGGATTCGGCCGCGTTTAATTTATTTTCCGCGGAAATATATAATTATCCCGTTATATCCGTATAAGGCGTTTTTGTAGCCTATGCTCATGGTTATAATAGTCTTCCACATAAATTTTCATTTACCCGTAACACAAGCATTACCTACCACGGGGCTAGATGTTGCTGTGTGAATGAAATGAATTATTTTATTTGCCACGACACAATGACACAATTCATACAATCACAAATTAAGGAAACTTAAAGCCTAGACACAGATGAAAAAATAAATATAGAAAATTAGACACATATATTTGGTTACTTCTATTTCCATCCTGTACCCATGACACTGCCATGTGCCGCATCGTCCAGGAATATTTATTTATTGCTTGTTGCAGGGTTACTCCAATGCCATGGCGGATTGCTCGTTCGCCCGCTGCCAGCAAGAACGCCGCGCCATTCGCAAGGATCTGCAGCGCTGGACCAAAAATATGGTCTACATACTGGGTAAGTCATCATTTTTACATACATAAACCTAACCCTTTTTATTATTTTTAACATTTTTATTTTTAACTAGCTTTCCGCCCGTAGCTTCGCCCGCGTTATATTAGATTTTCCCGCGGAAAGATTAAAAGTATCCTATGTCCTTCTCCCGGTTCTAAGCTGCCTCCCCACCAAGTTTCAGTTAAATCGGTTCGGCCGTTCTTGAGTTATAAGTGAAGTAACTAACACGACTTTCTTTTATATATAAGACTAGCTTTCCGCTCGCGGCTTCGCCCGCTTTATATCAGTAAAGGTATCCTATGTCCTACTCCTGGCTCTAAACTAACTCCCTGCCAATTTTCAGCTAAATCGGTTCGGCCGTTCTTGAGTTATAAGTGAAGTAACTAACACGACTTTCTTTTATATATAAGACTAGCTTTCCGCTCGCGGCTTCGCCCGCTTTATATCAGTAAAGGTATCCTATGTCCTACTCCTGGCTCTAAACTAACTCCCTGCCAATTTTCAGCTAAATCGGTTCGGCCGTTCTTGAGTTATAAGTGAAGTAATTAACACGACTTTCTTTTATATATAAGAAAGAGAAGAAGATAAAGATTATACTAGTGGCATTGTCATTTAGTTGCTGGAAGAATGCCTTTGAAGTCTTCAGAGACTTGTCACTGACATCAGTTCCCATTCACATGGATGTATTCCTGTGTTCTGTAATTTTGTCCGCAGGACCTTAAGCTTTCTGGAATTTATTTTTTTCCTTCTCTCTCTATTCTTATCTGTTTGTGTGTTCTTCTTTACTAATGAGTTGTCCTCTCTGCTTCTTCTTAACTTCTTCTTAAAAAACCTGCTCGTAAAAGAATATGGTCTACAGTCAATTCATTCATTGGATTTATTCTTGGGCCACATCGTCACTTTCCATCTTCAAAAAGATTTATAAGTAGCCGAAATTAAAGTTCAACATGGTCGAATACTGGGTAAGTCATCATCGTAAAAAGCCTACCCGTAAAAGAATAATGTCTTCGGTCAATGGGTACCTTTTTGATTCATTCTTTGGCCACACATTCCATCTTCAAAAAGATGATAACCGAAATAAAAATTAGCATAATTATAATCAAATCTGCGATTCAAATTTAGAATTATCTTTCAAAAGAGTTGTTGATCATAGAATATTGTAGAGAAAGTACAGCTTTCAAAAATATTGCTTACTGACTTGAAGTTTACAAAATGCTACGAGTATATTTCAAAGCAACAAATTACGCTGAAAATCTACTAAAATTCCGAATTAAAAACAGTCAAACTTTTGCATATAATTGGTACTTCCAAAGAAACTTCCGCAATATACAGCGAAAGCTCATTTCTAAAACAAAGCCCACTTGGAAAATTCCAGAATTTTGTATGCACTTGTATGAATTTTGTTAGTTTGTTTGTTTTGGGCCTTATTACGACCCGTTTAGGGATGCGTTAGGAACTTTCATATTAAACCATTTGTAACTTGGAAAGATTTGTGTAAGCCCTTATTATGAGTGGTGTAAGGTTCAAAATTATAGATGAAGTTCGTTATTAAGGAACTTATGCGAATGACTTTGTATGTGGTATTAACTTTGAATGGATAACATCTAGTAAGGATAAGCTTTTGTATTGACTCTGCTGTGCAGATAGTGAATACCAAAGAGTAGATCAAATATAATTTTTAGAACAAACGGTTTAGGTCTTATTAAATTTTTATTATGTTTATAGTTATTCTTTCTATGTAGGTTTCTATCATATAATAATTTATAACCATGTTTTGTAATTCCGGTTCCTATCCTTACAACTATACAAACAAACCAACTTCTCACAGCATTATCAATTTAGCACTACAATCTTAATTACAATCATAACTTCATAGACGTAAAGTTTAAAATCGCGTTGCATTTTTGGAACTAAAAACATTTAGGCGACGTAACTTTGTGTGGCCGTATCAGTTTTAGTTAGAATATTGTTGAAAGGTTTTGTGGGTTTACAAAATGGTCGTGTTTTTCTGGTTGAGTTGACTAAAATGTTAAAGTTTATATTTTATGTGTTTTTACGTGTTTTTACCACAGAATAATACAAGAATCAGGATATTCATATTTTATGTTGTAGGTAGTATCTACACAAATAAATCATATCTTATAACGAAAAAAGTTAAATGTGTTGATGCTGACCGGCATCAGATCCGATGATAGGGTCGTACTATTCCATGGCTATTTGTCGTGTAATAAATACTAACTCGCAAGCGTTAAAGATAGTGGAACGTATTTATATCTCTCTCCAAATCATATTTCCCAGATATTAATGTCGTCAGTCGTCAAACATGGAAAATTAACCAAAGAACAAACATGACGCAATAACCCTCGCATTGTTTTCTATGACGACACATTACAAGGTCATCTCGCCCAACGATTTACCAACGATAATAGAAATGTATCGTTCTATTTTTGAATTATATTTTATATGTGGAAATAAAAATTAGTCGGCAAAGAGTATCAGAATAGAAAGTGCAGATGCACAATTAACTTGCACAATTAATTAAATTACCTACTAAAAAACTATCACAATAATAAAAAAAATATAAATTAACACAATCTTATAGCTTACCACGGGGCTATGTTGTTGTGTGAATTGTCCAGCAATATATATTTAACTATCCCTATAATATATTTAAAATAAAATTCAGTTGGGAAACTCGTGCAAGGAAACTCGTGTATTGGCAAGTAATATGAGTAGTTATGATGATAGGTACCTAAACAATTTTATAAAATCGGAAACTCTTCAGACATCGAATTACTCTCATTATTCTGAGCAAATACCTCTTGAATCTTTAGTATTGGAAAATTACGGTACAACTGAATTCTCGCAGTATTTATTTATTGCTAGCCGAACTGTCGACAGCTTCGCTTACGTTTTTTAAGTTATCTACATATATCTACAAAATACATAGTTTTTATTTTGTAAGGATAGTTTATAGCTCTCGATAAGTGTACTATAATACAACACAGAAATAATTTTAAGATAGGTACCTATTACATACTCAATGCGTATCAGTTATATTGTAAGAAAATACAAGCTTTCTGCTTGTAATTTTTAATGTTCCTAAATGTGTGTAATGCTGTCTGTACATGCAGCTCCGCTTTTCCTTTTCCACTCAGACATCCTGTTTTAATCAATATTTGTTAGTAACCTAAATAAAATTAATATGATTATTAAATAGCCGTACTGTCTCACTGCTGCGCAAAGGTCTAGCTTTTTCCCTTCTAATCTCCCCGTTCTAGCGCTATCTCAGACAAAAATTATAACAAACAAAAAAATATGACTAGTTGCACACATTTCAATTCAAATTTCGAATAAGCCAAACTGTCGTCAGACTTTTCAACTCACCATTCAAATTTCGAATAGGAAAAAAATGTCGTCAGACTTTTCTTCTGAACCATACAAATTTCGAATTAAATAGTCTAAATGTCGTTATGGAGAGGCCATACCGTCTTAGTACGAAACTTAGAATGCCTTTGTGGTCTAGATCGTTCTTACAAACCACCTAGTGCCACCCTTCCCCACCCACCCCCTAGCTGATAGCAATTCGGGAGAGATAAGGCGACGTATATACGGATATAGCACGCTGCAACGCGAGTTACAGTGGGAGCAAATGTGACGGAATTTCTAGGAAGTAGGTAGATACTATTTCTGGTAGGTATTCGATATTTAAAAAATTATAGAAAAAGTTCTAACAAAACTGTAAAGATTACCTATGCCTATACGGGATATTTACCATGATTTGTTGTTTTAATTTCCGATGTTACGATCGACTTTTCGGAGTTTTGAGTTTAGATAGTTTTGTCAGTGAGTCCACAAGATAAATGAAAGTCAGTAACAGTTTTTCATGGATTTAACTGAAATTTAGAGTAAACGAATTATAGAAGTTTTATTTTAGTACTTAGCTTGTGTAAAATAATAAAATAACCATAATTATCATTTAAGTTAAATATCTTACGTTTAAAATAGTAATACGCACAAAACATACTCTTCCAGACCTAATAAATACGTAAAAAGGTACTTCTCGGTAAATACATGCTTTATTTCCTATTATCAGGTATACTGTTCCTAGTTTTCAGTATCATGAAATACTGATAACCATTTCCCTGATAATAGCTGACACCACTGTGGAGAGTGCATGGGTCGTCTGTTGGACGCATGCGCGAGCCGTCTTCTGCCAAACAAACCTGTTGCAATCGGGACGGCGTGCACATGCAACTCTCTCCGCTATCTCCTAAATTCACAATAAATCCTCCGCGGACATAAACTCTAAAACAAAAACTCTATTCTAAATTAAAAAAATAAACTAGTGAAATAGATCGCGCTGTTCATAACCCCTTCGAACTTCGAACGCTCGATTTTCCGAATTTCAAATTCGAACTTAGAATTTTCTTCCGCGAATCTTATCGTAGACGCAGTGCTGTGAGATTTGATAATGAAGGTGCTTGTAGCTTAGTTTATTGTAATCGTGAAGTTCCTGCCGCAAAGTTCCGTGTTGCGTTTTCGCAAAAAGTTTTTATTAAGTTTGATTGACGTAGTGAAATTTCGGGTGGGTTACCCGGAAGTTTCGTCGTGGAGAAGTTGGAATTCGGGCTCAACAAGTGTTCGGCGGATGCTTTCCACGGTAAACGTGCTATAGTTTGCATGCAGTCCCGGATTATGTAGCCTTTGTACGTGCCGGTGCCGTCGGTAAATTCGGGATTTGCCCGTTCTGTTTGTTGATTTGCAATCCTGCTTGTTTATTCAACACTTCGCTTCGGGATGATAATGCTTTAAGCTTTTTGTGATAGTTTTGGGTGGGGCGTCTTTTGTTTTAGCTTCCTCAAGCGCCATCTTAGAAAGGCGACGAAAAAAGTGTCATGGCGTCCTATTAGGTTTTGTTCTAGTTTCAAAGGAATTTTCCAATTATGTAAGTTTCAAGTTATTTTGAGGTAATACGGAATACCATGCAAACAAAAAGATTTTCGGAAAAGTGATGAAACTTATATCTAAGAATAGAGGATTTCTAAGGAATTATGTTTCATTTATGGTATTTTGAAAGAAAGAGTCTTTCTTACCAAGCTATGTGGCAAAAAATTCAGATTTGGGTCAATATCAAGTATTATTTTAACTGCTGATAAGAACTCAATAATTAAATAATATATTTTGACAACAATGGTGATGGTTTATTTCGATTGTTTGACTTTAAAAAAATTATGTCCTAAGTTCCTACCTATTTACCTAAAATTTTGCGTTTTTCGTTTGATAAAAAGATTAGCTTTTCAGTGCCTAAGTAGTTATTTAGATGCTGTGATAGTTAATTGAGAACTTTGTCTTATCTATTCTAATAGTATAAAGCTGAAGAGTTTGTTTGTTTGAACGCGCTAATCTGAGGAACCGCTCTGATTGGACGAAAAATTAAAATAATATGAAAATTTATTTCAGTGTTGGATAGTACATTTATCGAGGAACGCTATATATTACGTAAACTATAGAATAGATAAAGAAAAAACGCAAGCTGTGAACGGGTCAACTAGTTATTTATAAAAGGTGTCAAGTTTACAAAGACAATAATAATATTATTAATTAACTCTTAAATAGTTACTTATTAAGATAATGGAGTTTAATTATTATCATTTATAAATGATTATTGAGTTTTTCATTTTAGTAAAGCCATTTATAAACAATGTATTGTAAGGTTTTATTTTATTTTAAAATGTATTTATTTAAATTATTATAATGCTAGAGGTAAACTATGTCAAGAGCATACCTAAAGCCTTTATTCTCTTAAGTCACACTATTTCAGAAAGAATCGGAAAATTTACTTCGAAATTATTTGATATCGATTTTGTTTCTATTACATTTTTTTCATCTATATTATTGTAGCTTTTGTAGGAGTTTTTAGATACCTTGTGATGCCTTTTATGTGTCATTTTCAAGTATGTTTTGTTTTAAAGAGAAACAAATCAATAAGTAAAATATAAAAATACTTATTAAAATGTCCAATATTTAAAATTAAAAAAAATCTGAAGATCTAAATCTAAGAAAGAAGTGTGTCCCAGCTGTGGGAATGTAAATAAGAGTGCATGCATATGATGATGATGAGTAAAATATATTATGTACCTAAGTATTTAAAATTAACCAAACACGCAACATAAGCTATCAATTTTCCTCAAAATTCAAATAAAGAACAGCCATGTCAGTTTTTACCGTTAAAATGTCTGCCGATGACATTTACGCTTCGATAGCCGAAATACGTGGGCCACTCTGCTGTGTTTGACAGGACCGCCATTTTATTTTCCCAGATATTGACAACTCATTTTGACAGCTGTTTGACAGCTTGCAAAAATCTAATGTTCAATAAATTTATTTTTATATTGAAATGAAATTAAACCATGTATTTTTGTATGACGTGGCAAACTATAAAAACAGGATGCTTACTTTTTCTAATAAAATTAATTTTATTATTATTAGCTTGCACTGTCCCATTGCAGAGCATAGGCCTCCCTTCCCTTTTTCCACTTTTATTTATTTATTTATTATCCATTTATTTACCAACAGAATAACCACCTTAACTTAAGTAACCGACATACATTTGTTACATGACAAGTGTTCTTCCAATTATAATGCCATTTATTAAGTGAGAATCTAGTAGTACCTTCGTCCCTCTATCTCATATTGGTAACAAAAATTTTTTAGGGCTTATGAGTTATTTTGACAGCAATGAGTTTCCTTACAATTTTCCTGCATCGTGTTTATTTGTCTGTACTTACCTAAATATTATAATAATATATTATAATGCAGGAAAATATTTAAAAATAAACTCTAATCAAGTTGATTAAAAGGGAATATTTTGTTAAAATTATGTGCATTCGTTTCGACAAATTGAAATATTTATCGTTGGAGTTATGTACCTACCTGGCCCATCTGTGAGTTATAAACTATCATTATTCGCATAAGAACCCTTATTTACGTTCCCACTGCTGGGACACTGGGACTTCTCTCTTGACGACAGAGATAAAGCCTTTATTCGCCGCACTGGCTAACCCACTTGTCTTGTGGGTTGAACATGCCGGTTTCCTCACGATGCTTGCTTGCACCGATAAAACACGTGTGTTTTAAACACAGATTAATAACCATATCTGTGGTTTTAAATCTTATAAACATAAAAAATATCAATTTGATATTCGATGATAACAATAGACTTCAATTTTCAAAATTCAAATTTTAGCGAAGCGTGTCAAAGTCAAACGCTTAATTTCATGTGTTTTAAACCTTGCAAATATGAAATGTTATCAATTTGATATTCGATGATATAACAATAGACTTCTATTTTCAAAATTCAAATTTCAGCGAAGCGTGTCAAAGTCAAACGCTTGAAACCCCAAGGTAACATTGTAAGGTGACCTTTACATAATTTATTATGCATGTGTTTTGCACATGATGTAATGTGGAGTCAATAATTTTAGATGACCTTTCAGACCTAACCAGTTGCACTAAAATGCAACTGGTACTCTCGTACAAGGTTAGTGTGACATGTTTTTCGCTTCGTTCGTTCTTTATTTCAATTTAAAACAATTATTTTATTAGACTATTCTATTATTTTATTTAACATCGTCAAATACATACCGACTTAATTATTCACTATAAAATAAGTAAAAAATCAATTTATTTTATTTATAGTGATTGACTCACTTAAGCTTTTAAATATTTAAAAAATGGTATTGAAAAAAATACAAAATCTTGGCTAAACTGTAGGGCGTGGGCTCGACTCTCACTCGAGAACTAAGTTTACGTTGTGATCTAGTAATTTTCCGCTCCTAATTCTCTCCAACAGTCTCTATCAAAAGCAGTTTACAAACTCTCTTTATCTCTCTTTATTCTGTGGTTGTACTATCAGCGACATCTATATTCTATACAATAACAATAACCAATTTTGTGTACCTATTTTTTAAATAGGTAGTAGTTCTTTGCAAATATTCTACTCAAGCGAGACCTGAACTTGCGACTGGTTTCATATTTATTTACCGTAAATATATATAAATTTAGAAACATTAAAATCAATCCGAATTAGAATTCCTTCTCGCGTTTACCTCATTGTGCAACAAGTATTAACTTATTTTAGGTAACGGAATATTTATAAATGTATATCAAAATAATCTGTAATGTGCATGTTTTCCCTAATTGCATATTAAACGAGCACCAGCAGCAATATTTCAGGTATTTAAGATAGGACACAACTATTGAACAACGCTGATATTCGGGAAATATTTATTACGTCAACTCTTTAGAAACTTAATTTAAAATCCTATTTGGGGCTAAACAAAAAGCTCTACTTTCAAAAACAAAACCCCAGTCAGTTATTCTTTCTGTAAATTTAAGACAAAATATTACTAAAGTTACATACAAAACTAATTTTCGTCTCCATGACCGTTAAAAATTACAGGGCAATTAAGAAAACAGAGAAAAGACTCGGCATTCGAAATTTAAACAGCGCATCTTTTGCTCTAATACAGTTTGAGTCTTAACACTAAGGTAGCAAAGTTGAAAATCGCGGAATCACTGCAGAACTAATTTTTGATGGTGGCTGCAACTTCATCACTGTAACGTAACGCCATCTCTTCGGAATCCTACAAAATTTTTCACCGAACCATTTTCTTATAAGACTCACCCACACTAAAGCACCCTGTGCAGTTATCACGCACACAACCCCAACAAAGACTACACAATCGAACGCACCCACACGACGAGAAAAAAACGATAAAAAAGTGCACACAGCCGCAACTTTTCCTATGCACACGCTAGACAGAGATAGAAAGGGTTATTTTTGAAAAATTCTAATTCCGCTTCTATATTCGATATTCAAAATTTGCGATAACATACGTTGTGAGACCAAATAAGATGTCATATGATAATTCCAAGGGATAAGATAAGGAGTACTAAAACGTACAAGGTTTATACAAGCAAAGACTCGCACACAGAAGCTCTGTGTAAACGACACTGCACTTTGTGTCTGTAGTGGTGTATAGCCCGACCGGCAGTGCTTGATACTTCCAAAGTACTTTCGATTGAGCGTTCAATTTCAAGTTTGTGAATGATTTATTGCTTATTGTGTGAGGCTTAGCCTGTTAAATTTTAATTTCAATTCTAGCTCCTCCAGGATTTAAATGACGTTGATTGATTAGTTTTGATTAGTTTCAGGGCCGTGCATTAAATTGAAAAATTACATCTTCTATGTGAAAATAATTATAATTTGAAATGTTATGGCATTAAAATGGATCATCGGCATTGCATTTATAAACATTCAACAAGGAATTCAATTAAAGTGCTTTAACATTGTTTTTCTTTTATAAGATATTTCAAGAAAACAATTTGTATCGTGTCTCATAGATAAACGGGGAAAATCTAATTTAAATGATAAAATATAATAAAAAAATTAAATTATCTGATTTTATTAAATTAATAATTGCTCAAACATTGATTTTATTTAACTGGGAAACAAACAGCACCGAACCGAACCGCGAGAACAGTGACACAATTGGTCCGATATCGCAGTTGCAAGTACCAAGAGTACTGCATCCCGGTTCTCGGTCGCAGTAAATACAAGGTAATGGCTAAGTACGCACGCGGTCTAGTACGCCGCGCGCCCGCCGTGCAGTCCCGCCTATGCACAATCGGCTGAGAGTCGCATTTCCGTTTCCACCACAGGACCACAACACGCGTAACCGCTAAAAACCTCCGAAATTTCAAAACAGGAACACAAAATTGACCAGACTATTTTTACAAAAACAAAATTATTCATATCATTCGCGATCAAAAACATATTTTGGATTTAGTGTTTTTTGCTAGTGCGATGCGTACATATCACTTGGAAACTTAGGACCCGAACTATTTTTAATAAATTAGAGAGAGATTAAATATTTTTGTGCAGTGGCATATGATGTGTTGCGATATATTTTGCTGTGACAGTGTTGTAGATGTGAAGTACGGCTGATGGATTCGTGAGTGTTGATGAGGTGACGTTTGAATTTGGAACTTTTTTTTTATTTTTACAAAATTACTACCGAAGTGTCAAACTGGAACGAAGGAGACGCGGCTACCTCTGACGCATGTAAGTACTGGTCAAAAAGTTTTTTAAATAGGCCTAAAATAGTTTCTTATCATAGGACATAACAATGCATTAGTGTGCGTAATGCAGTCAGGACATTTGCAAGAATGTGCGTAAGGTTCACGCACTTTTTTTGTGTTTTCTTACAAATATCCCCTCCACCTCGCCCCTCCTATGCGTTTGTCCCACTCTTTTTCTATGAATTGATGTTAGTGTGCGTGCGTTTGTATGAGTGCGTTAATAAATTGCAACCTATATTTTGATTGAAGGCCAATGACATTGTATAAATAATTATGTTTTTTAATACTACTTTGCCATGGTAAAAAACACTCATGCAATTTACTTTATTTTACAACATTACGTAAATATGATAAGAACTATTCGTTATATTCGTTAAAAGCTCACCAATTACTTACTAAATATCGAAATACTTCATAAATGTTTAAGCAAGTATTATTTTTGTGGATTTTTTCAAAAGTTTTCCTTAATTCCATGTAAATTAGCTTATCATTAAAATTAAGTTGTACCTACAACGCGGCATTTGTAGGCTAAAATTTTGCCGTCGGAAAAATTTCGCCCGTGCTTTTGGAATGCTAACGTAATTTTAAAACTATGTAATTAGAAAACTAAAAACTATGATTTATTGTAATAATATTTAACGAAATTGTAAAGTTGAATATTGAAGTAAGATCGTTGATCCTGCCTGATGCTGAAAAACATTGTAAAATATATTTATTGAAATTTTCTCATTATTGAAATTAATTAAAAAGGAGAATCTAAGCCTGAAAATGTAGAGTCCTTAAATAAAACACAGTCTGGCAATGAAAACGTATATCACAAAACCGTAAATGTTTTTTTTTAGTTTAAGGTCAACCGTCAGGAAATGAGATACGAGAACATATAAATAACTTTAATACTTCTGACCTATAAAAGAAAAAGATATTTCGGCGTCACTCAAAACTGAAAAGGCACATGATATTTTATTGCTCTTTAAAACTGGTATTTAAAAGTAAAAATATTGTTATGAAGCCCTTTATGACAAGGTATGAATGTTGTTGGCAAGTTCATACGTACCAATATAATTTTACTAAAAAAATATAATCAAAATTATTCACAAAGTATCAAAACTGATAAATCACATAGGTATTTATATAATTCTAATGTTCTAATATCTAAATTCAAATTCAGTAAAAGAACTCCCGAAATCCGCATAAATCTGTTCGAAATTTGAAAAAACTGCACCTGTCGTTGGAAGGTTCAAGACACAAGTTCGCGCCCTTCGCTTGAGCCAATAGCGTGCGGCCAAGGCTTGCGCAGGCGACTGTCAATGTTACTACATAACCTACAAGCGCAACTAGATTGTGGCGTTTATGGTCTAGGGAGAGTCTGAGATTACGGAGATCGAGTAACTTTAGTGAATGAGTCTATTCCTATCACTTTTAAGTTTCTATTATCTATAGATTTTTTATTTACAATAGATAGGTACTTACTTACATTGATTAATTAATGTTTTAACTTGGACTTTTCACCAACCCGCACTTGGCCAGCGTGGTGAATTAAGGGCTAAATTATCTCGTCAAGAAGTCTCTGTGTCCCAGCAGTTTCTAAGCAGTATCCGGATCTTACCTTACTCTATTCACTTCCGGCGGATTCAAGTACCTTGCAGATTGGTAGTAATTACAAGCAGTCAACGACTTTCTGAATCGAGATTATTCTAGAAATCGACAGTTTCAATATATGTTTTAATCTAACCTCCTAAATATGATGATAACGTTTATTATTATTCGTTTTCCTTAATGTATTGTTACTTTCCTTGTATTTCATAAATATTTTGGAGAATTTGCCTGTTAGTAGGTATCAAAAATAATTTTAATTAATATGAAACGGTCGTTTGTACCATAGTTCCAATAAATTTGTTATTCTGAATTCATTTTTGGTGAATTGAGTCATTGGTTACGTAGGTACCTATTATTGAAATTTAATGTTCCCAAAATGTTGACCGCAAAATAATAAGTCAATTACCTACATACTCAGTATTAAGCTAAAATAACTATGAAATATTATCTTTTACTCGCTGTTTGTTAAGTGTTCAATTAAATATGAATAATAATTTATTTGTTATTTATTGAACTCATTATTAGGTCTTGAAGGATTTGGTATAACCTATATAGGTATCAGGCGTATGGGGTAGTTCACTATTTTAAGCCGGCACCAAGTAATAGTACGTATTCTGAAGCCAGCATAACATGTCTGTGTACCTCTGTCTTAATTAGGTTGCATCGAAAAATCTAATAAACGCGCTGTTCATTTTAAAATTAGAACTAAAGACCACCATAGACAATAAAAGCAATAAACCCTTTTCCAACACGTTTGAAAAAGGAACCCGCAATAACGCGACATCTCAAAATGAGGTCACTCAATTTCGACGGCAGACAACAACCTTTTTTTATTTTTTTCGCCAATTTCATTACGTTCGTCTGGAGTCTGGTCTTTATAGTGGACTTTTTGGCATCTTTGCAAGCAGATGTTTGTTCTTTATGAGTGAAATGAGTCGCCATTTTGAAAGTTAGCTTGTATTCCGTAATTATTTGCAAACGGCAATTTTTTATATTTAATTTTATTGATTACAACATCCACAGCTCTTAATAAAAATATATAATAATTAAGTAACTAAAACCTTAAAGCCAATTATGGATTAACATTTTATAAGAATAACTAAATAAAATTCTTATATCGCGGTGCTAGTTACCAGACTCCTACAAAACGGCTGTACCGATTTTATAAGATTTTGTGTTCATATCCATCATCTATTTTGATATTAGTTTATTTTTTGTTGTTACAACATTTTTAATTTTTAATAATATAGCATTGAAATACACATAGGTAGGTACCTACAATTTCAAATTTTCACCCTTACAATCTTCCCCTGTATATTAATCGCAATTTTGCGAGGTCAGCTAGATTTTCTGCAATTATTGTCATTTATTATTTTTATACTTTGTTTTAAGAAATCCTGCTCCTACAAAAATAATCAATATAACGTTGTTTTATATCTTCATAAGACTTGGTCTTGTAATTTGTATTACGTACCTGAGTATTATATTTAGTAAGTATCTGTAAGTCAAGCTTAGAGCTAAGCACGTGGCTAGATATAGCTATGTGAATTATTATTGTTTAACAATATTTAAGTAGGTATTTAATAAATACAAAAAGATACAATATAGTTAGACAAAGAGCGGTTTCTTCCAGGCAACCGTGCCAGTATTTTAAAAGAATATTATTTTACCTATTTATATTGTAAGTACCTACCTGTTTTCTAGAAACTTGCACAAGACATCAAATTATCAGATTAATAAGCTACACTGAAATATAATCCTGAAATCGTGGGTTCTAATCTTCGCGATTTTGCCTTACAAAATCTAGAGAGTCGCGGCAAAACTAACACTTTCAACGCCCATGTGCCCATGTGGTGTGAAAATAATAATAATAATACCCAATAATACCCCATTTAATTAAGAATGCAGGGTGCATTGCCGAGGCCGGGCGGTGAATGTGTTTAAAGTTATTTTATTTCGAAAACCAACGGCATAAATTAATATACATAGGTAAGAATTTTAAATAGTTATGTTGTCTTAGCACAATATGTGCTTATGCTAAATTCGTGTAAGGCTGTGGCGCAACGGGTGAAGTTCCGTCTGCGACACAAGAGGTTGCGGGTTCGATTTCCGCCTCGGAATAAACATTTGTACGATCTGCAACTCAACAATACATTTGTCCAACAATGTTTATTTATTGATTCTACCAAGAAGACCCTAAGTAAGACGTAATAAACTTGTATTGATGATGATGAATATGATTTACTAAACTGCCGATATGAGATTAGTCTGTTAATTTTATATTCTTTGTTTGTGTAATCTAAGTCACGTAGTAAATACGTGTTTATTAATACCTATATTAATGTTATTTCAGGATTAATTGTGCCTTAAATAAAATGAAATATTAATTTTGTATGAAATATTAATATGTAGGGCGTAAGGGGGCCCATCTTACATCTTTCGGGCCCCAAGTCATCCTCACCTGCACGCGGTGCGCCCTGCCAGATAGCGAACGAGGCTCCGACGACCCACCAACACGCACTGGACCAGCGTGGTGGGTTATGGTCCAAACCCCCTTCAATCATGAATCACAACACACAACAAATGCCCCAAGTGCCCGGGAATCCCAGCGGTTATGACGTTGCCGACGGTCCTCAGACTGGCCCTGGGGTTGGGGGCCAGATGAATCTCCGGGTGGGATTCTCTAACCGTCAAACAACCATGGCTTCGTACATAAAGGACTCCGAGATGCTTAACGTTATGACTTACAACATTCGTACACTCATGCAAGAAGAACGTTTAACCGAGCTCGAAAATGCGCTACAAGATATCAGCTGGGACATTATTGGTTTAGCCGAGGTTCGAAGATTGGGAGAAGAAGTAATAGAAAGAGAAAATAGTATTCTCTTCCACTTTGGAGAAACACCTGGAATGTATGGTGTAGGATTCCTAGTCGCTAAAAAGTGGAAGAACAATATTATAGAATTTAGATCATATTCGGAACGCATTGCTGCTCTTAAGTTCCAACTAACTGACAATAAAATACTATCCATCATACAAACTTACGCACCTACATCATCTCACAACGATGATGAAGTAGAGGAATTTTATGATCTTCTAAACACAGCGTGTCATGAAAATCACAGCACCTACAACATCGTCTTAGGCGATTTTAATGCAAAAGTAGGAGTCCGACAAGATCTGGATAACGGTACTATAGTAGGTCCATATGGTCTCGGTGATAGAAATGAAAGGGGTAGCAGATTAATTAGTTTTGCATTCGGACAGAAGTTACTCATTGCCAACTCATTTTTCAAAAAGCAACAACAAAGGCGGTGGACATGGGTTGCTCCAAATTCAGTAACAAAAAATGAGATTGACTATGTTTTGTGTTCTGAAAGGCGGATAATAAATGACGTTAGTGTCATTAATAAAATCAAATTTAGCTCTGACCATAGACCCTTACGCGCCAAATTAAAGTTTAATTTCAAAATTCTTCGAGCATCCCTATTCAAAACAAAAAACCTGTCTAAAACAACACTTTTACAACATTCTGAACAATTTAATTTAGAAATTACAAATTGCTTTAGCCTGCTAACTAGAGATGAAAGTGATGACGTTAATAAACAATATAACGATATAGTACAAAGCATTCGCAGTTCCATCAAAAAAATTAAAAAGCCTAAAAAATTAAAAACCAATCGTTTATCTCCCTATACTTTGGAACTCATTAACACTAGATTAAATTCATCCATAGGCACTAGAGAACATAATGCTATCGACAAACAGGTTAAACGTAGTATCAGAAGAGATCTAAGGAATTACAATTGTCAACTGGTCCAATTAGCGCTTCAAAGAAATACATCACTTAGAGTAGCTAAGCAAGGTATGTCATCTGAAAAAACATGGATCAACAGTTTAGTCGATAACAATGGCAACAAACACAGCAATAGAGATAAGATAATGGAAATTTGCTTTTTTTAAATCACTGTATTCTGACCCATTAAAATGCACTACAGAACCTAACTTCATATTTTCTGATACTATCCCTTTCATTACGGGCAAGGAGACGCATGTAGCCATCAAAAGCTTAAAATTTAATAAAAGTCCGGGAGAGGATGGCATTACAACCGAGATATTAAAAACAGGCGCACACTCACTCCTACCACATCTAACAAATCTATTTAACAAGATACTTTTAACTGGCAAACTACCACCAGAAATGTGCCATTCAAATATAATTCTACTCCATAAAAAAGGTTCAAAATCAGACATCAACAATTATAGGCCGATAAGTCTAATCTCGCATATTTATAAAGTTTTTGTAAAAATTATTTTAACTAGAATAGACTCAACACTAGATTCTCACCAACCTCCTGAACAAGCAGGATTTCGTTCTGGATACTCTACCACCGACCATCTACACACCTTAAACCAAGTTATAGAAAAATACACAGAATTTAAAAAACCGTTATATATAGCTTTTGTAGATTATACAAAGGCTTTCGATAGTGTTACTCATTCTTCCATTTTCACAGCCATTCAAAACCAAGAAATAGATTTAACTTATATACATTTATTGAAATACATCTATAATAATAGTACAGCCAGAATTAAACTTGAAAATTGTGGGCCAGCATTCAAAATCGAAAAAGGTGTGAAACAAGGAGACCCACTTTCACCAAAACTCTTTACAAGTACATTAGAGGAAATATTTCGGAGCTTAGAAACATCCTGGACAATGAAGGGAATTTGCATCGGTAATAAAAAACTATCAAACCTACGTTTTGCTGATGATATAGTCCTCTTCGCTCCATCAGCTTTAGAACTACAAGAAATGCTCCAAGACCTGAGCACAGCAAGTCTTCAGGTGGGACTAGAAATGAATCGGTCCAAGACCCAGGTTATGACTAATAGCATAAGACGTAGAGTCGAAGTAAATGGACAGGAAATACAATACGTCAACCAATACATCTATCTGGGCCAGATTGTCTCCTTCAATAATCGGCAAGACAGCGAAATAAATCGCCGCATTGAAAATGCATGGAAGAGCTTCTGGTCCATGAAACAACTTCTAAAAGGTTCGCTACCATTATCACTAAAGCGTAAACTCCTTGACGTATGTATCCTGCCCATATTGACCTATGGAGCTCAGACCTGGTCTTTGACTGAAACACAAAAGTCTCAACTGAAGATCTGCCAGAGAGCGATGGAACGAAGCATCCTCGGTGTCAAAAGATCTGACCGCATAAGAAATACCGATATACGCGCCAAGACTGGAATAGCAGACGTTGGTTTAAAAACGGCACGTTTGAAATGGGATTGGGCAGGGCATGTGGCTCGAATGCAGCCAGACCGTTGGGCCGGGCTCGTCACAAACTGGGTTCCAGAAGGGCAGCGACGCCGTGGAAGACCTAGAAAGCGCTGGCGGGATGATTTGGACGCATTTGAGCCAGAGTGGTCGGAGATCTCAAAAAATCGCGAAAACTGGCGAAATCAAGGGGAGACCTTTGCCCAGCAGTGGGACAACATAGGTTAAATAAAAAAAAAAAAAATTAATTTTGTAAATATATGACGTAATTGATAATCAATTAATCATCATAATTACCTCGAATCGTATTACTGCTTATTTATATAGGTAGGTAGTCGAATTATAGATACTTAAATGATTTATTTTATAATGTTATTTATATCATGTTTTTCTGACGTGTCCATGTAAATTGTTTCTATGGACATAAACCTCTTAACTTGACGTGTACCTAACTTTAACAATTGATGTTTGATTTATTTGTATAACTTTTACATGGCCAGCGTTTGAATTAGGGCCTAATATCTCTCGTCAAGAGAGAAGTCCTGTGTCCCAGCAGTGGGAACGTAAATAGGGGTGCCTATGATTATGTATCTGTAACGCGTACGTCCATTAAAACGTGAGCAAACCTGCAAATAGAAGCTTGTATATACATCAACGCAGGTGGCTAAGGATATTGGGAGTATATCATAGGGCTTTTGGTAAGGCGTTGGATTAGGTCAACTTTATGTTCATTGTCCAAGAAAGCTTATTGTTTATGGTTTGTCTTCGGAAGGGAAGGACTGACTAAGAAAGCTCATCAGTATAATAGATAACGAAGAATTATATAGGGTGACTAAAAATACTCAGATTTAAGAACTATTAATACAAAAATTATAATCATTGTATAGACCTGACGAATAAGACCCACTGTATTGATATGTCATGTAAATAAATACCTATCTTTATTTATTGCAATAGGTAAAATAAAAATATTTAAGGAGAGTTACCTACCTATTAAAACGTAGAGAATATAAATCGGTAGGTAAGCTCTTTCTTATCTATTTAAGGTTTGTATTTGACTGTCATCGGTCGAAGATAAACCATTTTTAAAGTCGTGCTACAACAAAGTCATTTTACAAGGACATTATCTTAGACTAAGCAAAATAATTACTTTTGTGTAGGTAATATGCGTCACTTCACCATCCATTTGGAAAAGCTTCCCAAAAAAACAAGAGTTTTTTACCAACCAACATTTTTTTATTGCGATTGTTTAAAATAATTGGTTGTTAAAGAAAACTCACTAAATAATTTCTGAGATCAAGAACTAACTCATTTAATACGTCAACACACAAAAACAAATATTGTTTAAAAATAAAAAAAAACAAACAAGTGACTGTGATAACCGGAATTCCGGATAGCAACTCATTCTGACTAAGTTTATTGCACGTTATTAAATGATTCAATTTCATTTGACCAAACAAACAATAAATAATACACTACCAATATGTTTGAGTTATAAAAATGTAGGAAGTAAAAATACTTACGACAAATTCTCTGCTATTCTAAACGTTATGAAACAGTGTTTGTTCTGTACGTCAAAATTCTTACTCTTTGATCCTTCATAGTGATGTCTATTCCAAATTTAAAAATCCCAACGTAATTTTCACAAACTGTATTGCACTTCGTTGATTCCGGAAGTCAAAGAACTCTTTACGATTCTTTGTTTAAAAACAATGTCAAAATCCTCAATTACAGCGATATATCTTCCAATTACTCACGTTTATATAAAATACCACCCAGTGGCCTTAAGGATATCGCAAAAGTGCAATGACCTAGACTACTACACAATTATTATATATTTATAGTATATTCGTAATTGCATATAATAAAGTTCAATTATTCCCTATGAGTCATAAAAAGTGTATTGAACTGATAAAGGGCCTAACTGTGAAACTGTGACCTTAAATCGATACCGTAAACAAAAACATGTCGATTTAAATATTATTTATTGTTATTTTAGATGGCTTTGTAAATAATTGGCTATTGTTTCATAAATGTTTAAATATATGGCTTTATTTACAATATAAATCGATATATTGCAAAATTAATAGATTATTAATTAACCTAGTTAGGGTTGCGAGTTCTTAGTAATTTCTTTTGATTTTTTTTTCAATAAGTTCTTAAGTTTTTTGATAAAGTCATAAACACAAATGATTACCTAATCCATAAAGCGTTTTATATAAATAATAGGCATATAATTTTCTCATCAATAAAATTACTTACTTATATCAAATCCAATGACTAATGGAATCCGTCTCCCTTCGAATGCAGATTTCAAACTCAGATAATAATTTAAAAATGGAATAAGAAAGCGAAGATGACTGGCTTGCAACCTCCTTGCAACCTAAGCCGATCAATTCCGAAAAAAAGTAAAAGAACTCTACGCCCACAATTCAAAAAGCGAACGCACCTCAAAAGCTGTCAAACTAGCGCTGACAGAAACCTGCCCTGCCTCAACGTGCGGTCATTCACCGTACATTTATTTTGTTTTTTTCCCGCATACAAACTAAATGCACACGTATATACACGTAATAAGTGCTAGATATAAATATAAAGCATAACCTCAGCCACAGATTAAGTAGCTCAGATCAGACATTTGAGGTGGGAGTGCAACTGGATTCTCGCTTGTAGGTACAGAAAGTACAGTCGCACACGATTGTTTTGATTTATCAAATTTACTTTCATTTGTGATTTATGCAAGTATTTATTATGAATTTATGATACATTACCTACATTGATTGAGTTTAATTATTAACTTAATTTGTTGCAAACTGATACTTTTTCTCTGTACCTACTCACGGAAAATGTAAACGATTTAGTGACTACATTGTTAAATCAATTGGTTTTTAATTTCGACAACTTTCATTATGTTTTTTTATACCTTACAAATGAAAATTCAACCACGTAGCCTAAACAATTTTTGTTTCTAATATAAAGTTCAAAAACCTCTTAATTCTTAATCTCAAAACATGATCAATTTAAAACTCGTTTTTTTTTTATTTTCTTTGCGTACAGTTTGCATTCGAATTCTAAATCCGCTCCGTGAAATTAAGAAAAAGATAAGCCATAGACAAAATAAAATGGCAGGAACAAATGACCGCGCACCTTGGAAAGCGCGCGTTTTTGCCGAGACTTGTTCTTCGTATTTTAAATTTAAAAGACGAATGCTGTGCATCACTTTTTACTAGAAGGAATTTATTTCGCTCGACGCGGGTTAGATAACCTGATCTAGGGCCGCGGGCAGCCATTACAGTTGCTACTAGAAATTATTACCTTTTTGTTGATCGTCAGTTTTTTTTCTTTTGAGTATTGCAATTTGTTTCGGACCTCAAGGAGATAAAAGAAAGAAAGTAACAATATAAGTATGGGGAACATGTTTTTTGTTTTTTTTTATGCTAGGTTACGTAGTTGGGTATTGTGACATCTTTGTAAATCTTTGTTAACGAAATAAAAATAATTTAAGTTTTATATAAAAGTGGGAAATAACAAAATAGAAAAACTATATTACATTAAAGAAAAAGACTACTTTTGGCTCATTAAGATAAATGACTTTGGCTTATCTTATTACTGAGCCATCTCCAGCAGACATGGCTCAGGAATAAATTTATAAGTAGGCTACTTTTGGCAATCCTATCCAAAAAACGCAAAAAAAAAACAAATTTAAGTTTTTATTATTTGTACTTACCTAGGTATCTGTTTTGCGTTGTGCAATAAAGTATTTTTTATTCTATTCTATCTAAGGAACATGAATGATACCAACATTAGAAACGCTTGAACCAAAGCACTAAACTATCTGTGAAACAACTCAATCTGAATCTCAAGACAATACAGTTTGCATGTAGAACAGTCATAGTATCCGTCGAAGCTATTCCAAATCAATCGTAGTTAATAACACTATGTAGGTGTATATGTCAGTCTGGGCATTGACGTTTCCAAATACAGTTCAATGACCTCTTCAAACACAGAAATCCATCTAGATTTAGGGAAATTTATGTTAAGCTATCGTCTCTTGGTTGAATTCTTGTACATTTTTTGTTCACTACGATTATTATGTAGATACGCACCGTCTCAAATATTACCTACCATTTTATTATTTTAGGTATTTTTATTTTACATAATAAGGTAAATCTGTTCTTTTTCTACGTATCTATAAGGTACCTACACGTACACACACAAACATATTCAAATTCAACAATTAGAAAATTATATTTCAAATTCGGAACCAATAAAATCACAACCCATGCATAAATTCTAAATTTGAAATGTATCCCAATTTCGAACCCATTAAGAACAAGCCATGCATAAATTCCGAATAAAATGCATTCTTATTTCAAAGGCAACTAAACGTTTCCCGGCGAAAGCGTAAGAAACCTTCAAAGTCCAGATCTCTTATTAAGAAACAAGATATAACAAAGCTGGATCGATACCTCTCAGACGGTTTTCGACGTCCGACCTATAAAACTCGGCGAGCGCAGCGTGCCGAAGATTCGGATGCGCCACTTCATCGGGTCAAGTTACTTGAGAATCGCTGAATCGCTGCTTTCAAGTTTACAAGGTTTGAGGGTTTGGTGCAAGCCAAAATCTCTTTTAAGACTCTCTGATGATAGTTAGCCTTGTCATAGTTATAGTTAGAACTGATATGGGGTGACATGTTGATTTGTATATCAACTTAGGTATATCATCTAATAGATAACTAACGTCCTCTTATAACAAAGATCTATTAGGTATATCCTAACAGAACCCATTATAGGTCTCGGAGGAGTATAACCACCACACTCAGGCCAATTATTATTATTGTAGCTCTGTTATAATATAATAGTTATTATATAAGTAGGTAGTAGGACGTAATACATCTGTTGATACAATAATGTGTACCAATATCAGCATAATTTATATTACGCCATACTATAACAACGTTTCTATAATAGAATATAAGAACCATTTACTGGTTTTGCATATTGTAGAACTTGTTGTTTCCGAAAAATAACCGACTTCAAACAGCCTCCTCAACGATTAAGATGGCGTTCACATTGATGCTTAAAAATATGTTGTCGACTTGAGAACCTGCTCCTGTTTTGAAGTCGGTAAAAAATAACTCAGGCACTAAAAAATTTTTATTTATTTAAAATTAATGCCGTATCCACTTCAAGGACTATAAGGATCCATGTTTTTATAGCCGGTCAAAGATCTCAAGGGAAATGTGTTTTACAGTTTTTAGGATAGCAGACACACACCCTTTATGTTTTAACTATAACATTATAATGACTTTATAACTGTATATTTAAGATAATATAGCCATAGCTACGGGTACCTACACTTGACTTTAATTCCGAAGGTCGTGTTTTCAATCAAACCCCGAAGAGCACCTCGGGATTTTCCTTCTAGAAAAAAATGTGCTCTTTAAGAGCGTGCTTTAACGGTGAAAACAAACATCATGAGAATACCGGCATGTTGTAGTTGTTTGGCAGAACTGGGAAGAGTTGGAGGGACATGTGACATTCACCAACAGGCAGAGTTAAGACCTAATCTCTCTCTTTAAGGAAGAAGTCCCTGTATCCCAGCAATAGGAACGTAAAAAGGGGTGCTTAGCTTATAAACCGTAGCGTAGAACAATCCACTACTCGACATAGAATTCCTTAAATTGCTTGCCTTCAGTAAAGTAATGCAAAGAATTATGATGCGTTTGATAACAATAAAAACCAGCCATTTTGTTTCTAAGCCCGCGATTGGTCATTCCCGTTATCAACACTTATCTATTAGATAAATTGTTGTGGGGGACCTTGACTCTAGCAAGTGTTATTTATTAGGTTGGTACCTACTCTGTGCTCTATGATTAGTCTGATAGCGGCCATCTTTTGTAGGAAATATCACAAATGTGCGTGTCAAATTACAGAAAGATCGAAATTTAACTTGATGACTAGAAATTGTGATTTTGTCTTTTATTTATGAAGAAAAACAATATTATTTTATTACAGGCGCGTTATTGAGATTGTATTTCTTTGATATGTTGGCATAAACTAGGTCTAATAAATAAACCGAGCAATAAAAAAAATCACATAAGTAGGTACTAATGAGGCGCCATGACCTTCTAATTAGGTAGGTACACAAAAAGCGATTTTAAAGCAAAACAAACAGAAGAATACCCCACCCACTTTTACAAATACAAATCAGTTCATCCTAATTAGCCCACAACCGAACTAATGTTCTCTAAACAAATAGTTGGCCGCCATTTTGGAGCACAAAAAATTTAGAAGGCGGAACTAGGTTGCCGGTTTTTGTTGAATTTCGAACTCTGGGCTTCAAATTCCCTCCAATGGGGAGCGCGGGCGGAGTCACTCGATTCCGCTGACTTGATTCGGACAATGACCTTTTGTTTTTTTAATGTTGGTTTTTCAATGTTGCCTGATGATTCGGAACGGACAGCATTTTTTAGGTTATTTTTGACAATAGTCCTATTGTTGTACCTTGAATTTTTAGTTTGTCATTTAAAAGTTGTTGGATGCGAAATGTGTTTTGTTTGAGGCTTTTATTTTGTAACATTTTCCGTTTAAATAAAGCCTGTTTTTGATTAAACAGACATCTTAATGAATTGATTCTAAAAAAATAGGATGAATGAATTTTTCTCTCATTTATTTTCAACTATTTCTGATCGTACGATGACTTCGAAAGATGATTTCTTTAACTTTTTTGTCTCTTTAATTGTTCTATAATGTACCTACCAGTGGAAATATTTATTAAACGTAATAATACAATCTATAAAACACGACGTGGCAACGGCAAAGTTAATAATCTTACAAGTGCATCTTAAACTCCCAAAAACATTTTAAACTGGCTAAATCAAAATTGTCTTCTACGATAAGAGGCATTAACAAAAAAAAATTGTATTTCGTACTGATTTGAACATAGAGAAAATAAAAGTAAGTAATAACTGACTAATCATCTAACACAAGAGGCAACATCAAAAATATTTAAATTTCGAACTGATTTGAAAATGACTGTTCGAATCCGTTCCAACTGACGTCAAGCTCATCATCTACTACAATAACCAAGCGAACTTGTTCGTAGCTAACGCAAAAAGCAAGCACTGCAACTAAAGGTTGTGACACCACGTGCTTTTACCCTTAATTAGATTGTTAGAGGAGTGGTCATGTGAGGACAGTTTTAGCAAAATTGAAAGAATGACATTATGTCAGACCTGACTCTACATTTTTTACAAGTTGTTAACTGTGATTACCTAATTTGAAATCTATACCTAGAGTAGAGCAGAGTCCTGTAAAATAAGGCAGAGATTATATTATTTAAAATATTCTTTGCCTTATTTTCCATAACAGTTAAAATTCTAATAACCTTAATAATCTAAATTCTACTGGGAAACATAAGACTTACATAAGGTATGACTGAGCTAATTTCACAATATAATTATTTTACCATTTAACATTTAGCTTTAAAACCTGATAAGCTTCATAATGAAGGAGTTAGATGCCTACCTTCAGTTACGTTATAAATAATCCTGCTAATTAATAGTTAATCAACTGTTTTCCTAGGAAAAATATGCACTGTAGTAACAATTTTTAATTACCAACTTTGTCAAACATTTATTTCAAAATATACATGTTTTAATATGCACATAATTAATTTAAATACGTAAGGTTTTCCTGTTTTCAACTTAGTCCATTATTCTTCTAATTATTATTTGCATTGGCCGACCTATTTTGATAACATAATGGGTTGCATTTCTGTGTTTTTAAATGAAACTGCAAAGTCTAAATGCATTATTAAATTACCTACATAATTTTTACCCAAGATTTACTTACCTTATTAAGAACATCAGAAAAATAGAAACATATTTTTCTCTAAGAAATGACTATTAGATATAATGATAGTGTTGGTAACAAGTTTGTCCGTGATTGAATCGTCTGGTGACCTATAAAGTCCATTATTTAAAACCTACGTAACTACACATGACGCGCCCACTACCGCGTGTGTACATTGAAGACATCGCATACTTACGTGACCAGCTCGTGATTTGAAATGTTTTTTTTCTGGTTTATTTGCTATCAGTCCGTGAGCGTTAAGTGAATTTGTTCGGTTTAGAATTTACATTCGTTTCTTATTCCTAGTCAACTTCACTTATAAAAAGATGTTTTTCTTTCGTGACGATTTTATTCTGTTTAACATAGATGATACCTCTAGCGTAAACTCACTATGAAAAGTAATTTGATATAGGTTCATAAATCATTAATTGCCAGAAATAATGGTTTACAAGTTTTTATTTAATGTGTCTATGAGAAGAGCATTGCTCATTTAAGTTAGTTTAAATTTTCAATGACAATAAGTACCTACTAATTATTAATTTTGACCTTATCATTGACAACCTATGTTTATCAATAATTTGTTAGTTAAAAGTTACTTCATAACCAACATTAATTTTATATACCTATGGTGGTCTTGTTAATGCCCCACTAATAATAAGTAAGAGTTATTTATGTAATTAAAATATATTAGTAGGAATAGTTCTGTGTTAACGAAAGTTAACGAAATATAGGCTTATAGCATTAATAAATATTTTCATATTTGTGGTAAGTCCCCAAGTAAGTTCTATTGAAATATATAATATAATAATGGGGTCGGGAAAACCGCCAGTTATTAAATCATTGCACTAAAATACAAAAATATTTATGTGTCGAATGGATTTAGTTTGATTATTAGTAAAGTTTCAAGTTTTTTTTGTATTATACCTACTGAAATAATAAATTCGATAAATAAAATAATCCTTTAAACAGCACGTGATTGAAACTTGAGACTCGTAGAAGATGAAAATACGCCAACAGCATAACTTAATTATGCTCTTACCTTACTTATTTATCCGTATTCAATGAAGATTTAAAAGACATAATTAATCCCATAAATAATTATTAAGACTTAAATACTTGTTAATATAATGAGGCTTTTATTTTATGAGCCAAATTAAAAAAAAAAGTAAACTCGGAACAATTTTTTCTTATTCATATTGAGATAAGCGAACCTTATTTACGTAGACTACTGATCAACCGTTTCGTCCCAGAACTTGGGACTTCATCAGGATCAAGGACACTGCAAGTAAAAAAAGTTAAGTCTGCTAATTTTTTCTTATTATTTTTGTACAGTTATAATTGCATTAAAGTTTTTATAATAAGAAAGTAAGCGACATCTTATGTCATACAAACGATGGCTTATAACCCATAAACTAACATGTGTAAGCTTCATAGAGCTACCTTTCTTTGCAGTGTCTGTTTGCGCGAGGTGTGTCACCGTCTTTACAGTAATTGTCGCGCTTAGCTAAATTGGAACGTAGCTGTTTAGTGTTTTGGAAGTTTCACTTGTGTTCTCTTTTTAAAATAACAAGTCTTATATAAAGAAGGGTTCTTTTTCTTTTTATGCTGCCAATACCAATAGACCAAGAGCCTGTGATGGCCAGACCTTCCTTTAATTCACAAGCGTGAAAATTCTTTCATGTGTAGGTATGATGCTAACATAGGTAAGAATAACCCCCAAACATGAAACCTGGATCGCGGTTCCTTTGGGAGATAACAACCTTTTACCTGTTATCTCCCAAAGGAACCACGATCCAGGTTTCATGTTTGGGGGTTATTCTTACCTATGTTAGACATACACATGAAAGAATTTTCACGCTTCAGAATTAAAGGAAGGTCTGGCCAGACCGGGCTCTTAGTATAGACTAATAACCTGTGATGGCCAGACCTTCCTTTAATTCTGAAGCGTGAAAATTATTTTATGTGTATGTCTAACATAGGTAAGAATAACCCCCAAACATGAAACCTGGATCGTGGTTCCTTTGGGAGATAACAGGTAAAAGGTTGTTATCTCCCAAAGGAACCGCGATCCAGGTTTCATGTTTGGGGGTTATTCTTACCTATGTTAGCATCATACCTACACATGAAAGAATTTTCACGCTTGTGAATTAAAGGAAGGTCTGGCCATCACGGGCTCTTAGGTTACAATCCAATCTTAGCTTTTATACACAGTATCTTAACATAAAATATCGCTTATTTAAAAATAGGTTGTTTCACCATCAATCAAACGTAATTATTTCATGTTATTTATTATCAAACTTATGACGGCTTACATCAAACCCGTTATAAAACAAAAAAAGAATAATTACAAAAAGAACATTGTTCCTAAAGCTTTTTACAGTAAGTTAGTTCAAGTACAAAAATATAGATGGCAGCACTAAACTCTAAACAGAATTACGAATCATTAGCTACAAGTTAGACTTGCCATTCCGGTATTCCACTTTTAAAATGCTAGAACGGAGTTATACACCTGACTATAGAAGCTATACAGAATTTCTATAAGTTACCGGTATGAACACAGTTAGATTATTAAATATTTAAAAGTTCATACTAAAGAAATATATGTACAAAATTAACTTTAAAATATAGAACATTAAACGAGTAAAATGTCATAATTTAACTGTTTTGTCAGCCCGGTTATACTACTTTCTTAATTCCCCAGGACCAAAACAGATTATATATAATACAGATATATACTGATAAAGAGACAAATATAAATCAATATTGGACAATTCACACAGCAACATTGATGCTAAACTATAAATATTTATGCGTATTTTTAAATTGTTTGTGTCGACCGACACGTGCCCAATAATAGTGACATGTACCTATGGGTTGCCTCTTACTACTCCAAGATGGCGACCATTTTCTAAAATAGTCGTTATTTGAACATAAAAAGAAGCAATCACCTTGAATGCCCTCACATTGTAGTTTGTATCTAAAGACGAAATTAACTGGAGAATGCGTAACACGCAATAGTGATGGGTTTTATCCGGAAAAAATATATCCGAATAAAGCGTTATATAAAACTAGTTTTAACCAGCTTTGACCTCGTTTTAATTAACTATCCCGTGTTTTAGTGTAACTTCCCAAGTTATAGTGGATTCTCCCTCGGCAAATAGAAGCCAATGTGTTATTCTGAATTTGAAGACTGTAGTTAACCCACTCGCGGTTAAAAAAGATACTTAGGTATAGAGGGATTTTACAAACTGTTAAATAAACAAAACCTTTTCTGAAAAAAAAAAACTACTAAGAACTACTAAGAACATCTACTAAATAGATAATTATGGTTGTAATCAACTTGAACCTGTAACTTAACCTTAAAAACTTGAAACGCTTACTAAAGACTTCGTTTACCTAATACGAAATATTCGTATAACGAACTAGTCTTGTGATATGTGCGGCCATTTCTTTTATCCGGCTTTTTAAATACACATACCTTAGCGATAAAGGTAGATAGTTATTGTTAGGAAATGGGCTTGTTCTGAGAACTTTGAAGAGTTTGAAGGACATTGTGTGAATACAGCTAACGTGGTGAATAAAGGACTAATCTCTCACAACGAGAGAGAAGTCTCAGAAGTGAGTAGTTTACAATTATGTTTATTATAGATACTTATTAAGTATATCCGAAATCTAGCACCCGTAACACAAGCTTCGAACTTGGGCTAATGTTGCTGTGTGAATTGTCCGGCAATATTTATTTATATTATTTTTATTTTATTTATGAACGATTGACGATTGAACTCAAATAACTTGACTATTGTCAATGTACTTAAATTTGAAATTAATTATAATCGATTATTTATTTACGGAGGTTTATTGGAACAATCAGAAATTCAGCTTTATTAGTAAGAATTACTATTATTTTATTTGCATAATTTGGTATGAATTTTCCTTGTGTTCTCTATTGTTTAAGTCGATTTTGAAATTAAAACTGAAAAACATGAATTCTATTGTATTTTTACTTCAAACCTTGGTTTTGCTACTTAGATAATAAATGATAATTACGACCAAAAGGTGTGATTTACTTAAGGTGCTTGATTCCCTATATTGATACTTTTTTTTTATTATTAACGTAACTGTTTCCTAGGATTTATGACTAACTAAGGACTAACTATGAATTATAATAAAACTTCGAAATTCAAAATATTTCGCGCCAGTTCCGGCAAAAGAGGATCCGTCTATTCGAAAGCACGCACACACGCATTTTTACGCACCCCTACATCCGCGTTGCACACACCAAGAAAAATTGTCCGAACGAAAAACGCGCACTTTACGCACTTACACACACAAGCACATCGAAGGACACGCGGCGAGGTCGACGACCCTGGTTTTTTGCCAGAACACAGCCGCACCGTATACTCCCGGCGACAAGCATTGGCCGATGCGTTTTTTTTTCGACACCGAAAGATCGTTCACTCGATGATACTCAATACGTCTTTATACGTGGGAATAGGGATGTGATACGTCTTTTTTCTGAATGTGGTTATATCCCGTTTGTTTTGATTGCGAATGGGTTTGATGACATTTTTATCGATCTCGACGATTTATGGTCATTATTGTACAATGACTGATTATTTGACTATTAAAAACAAGTTGTTAGTTTGAATTTTATTATTTATCAACGTGGTATTGACCGATAAATATGTAATTAATTATCATTAATGTTTGAGTTATTGCTTCCTATGTTTTGACTAACTATTTGTATGACACATGCAAATTTTGACGTTTTAAACGTCTTTTATCAGAGATAAATGTCAAGATGTTAAATGGTCCAGCTTTGTTCCGGTTTCACCGATGAGAACCGGTTAAAGTGAGTTTTTTATCCGGTGCCGTTAAGTTCTATCAATGTAACACGTTCGACATCTGAATACAAAATAAGAATGCAAGTCGGGTAACTGAACTTGCAAATGGCATTATCGGATAATAACATCTTGGTTTGCACCATTTTATCTGTTTACTTTTTAGTTTTATTTGCGATAAGCAGTATTCGTACGTCTGAGCTGTGAATGTTGCAATTTTAAATGCACATTCGTTTGTGTCATACTTAAAGGATTTAGTTATCTCTAATGGATAAAAGATAATCTAATAGAATGGATCTAAAAATAAACATTTTTATTATTCACTGGTCTTGCATAAATATAATTAAGTTAAGACCTATCGTTAGTTAAAGGTGGTTAATTTATGCGAAATATTTTTAGTAGGTACGTGTATCTAAATCGACTACTTTCTTAATGGTTTTATTCCAATAAAATAATATTCTAAATTTTAAAAATAAAAACAATGACCATTTCACATCAACGCAACTATATTATTCAGAACCTAGCCCAACATTCGGTGGCCCTCCCCAATACTAACCTACCCCAAACGCATCGCACACAGGTACACACGTACGCACGCAGTAGTGTGCGTGAGACTTAAGGTAGATGTGATGTTGTGCCTTCTTAACTTAATTAGATAATCACATAAATAAAAATAAATAAAAAAATTGTAACCTTTGTTATCGTTAATCTGGTTGTAATAAATTCAGTTAATCTAGTTGAAATAGGACTCTAGAAAAAATATGTAAGTAATAGATAGAAATAAACGACTGTTGAGAAACGTTAGGTATAATTTTTATTGGTAAGGTACTGATAAAGAATTCGTTGAAAATAAACATATTATTTACCATAACTACTGAATTTTAATTATCACATAGCATTTATTGGTAAAAAATATGTTAATAACATTTATTTTATCAAAATTGACGGTTCTTAAATGTTTGTTTATGACTTCGAAAGAATATAAACTCTTTTATGTTTGTGTGGCGACCCATAAACGGTTTGAATGTGTGCGTGCCCCACATAACCATGTACTTTCTTGTAAGTACACGCCCAATTCTTCCCTAGTGTGCGTATGCGTTAGTGTGCGTGATTTCTTCGCTCGGAATTCCAAGTTTCAAAATGGAATGAATGACGGTTAGGTTACTGACCTACGGCATTGGAACATTTTCGTATTTTGAAATTAGGAATGTTTTCAGGAAAATGAGATTTTTTACCAATGTACCTGCCTACCCTACATAATTATTTATTTTTTAAGCAGTGGAAATGAAAGTATTTTCCAGATTGTACCTACCTATATAACGTGTCGTGTTTTTATATTTTATATTACCCACCTATACACAAGTTACTTATTATAAATCAGGATTTAACGTTTTACTTAACGTTTACGAAATGTTATTAGTTATTAAGGCTCTTGATCTAACCATTTAGCTGTAAGATAGATAAGTTTCGTAAATTATATACCTATTATTGTAATTAACAGGATCGCTAGGTATAATTAACGTTTAAAAAATCATATAAAAATTACCTTAATTAGATATGTTTTTCAAATAATTTTAAAAGTTACTTCCGGTGGAAAAATTAAAAGCTTTTCCTTGACAAGGTTCCGTAGGCGGTGTTTCCCTCAGAGTAAGAAAGAGATAAAAAATGTGCGTATTTTTGTGATAGAGCAGGAGGGCACGAGGGCGACGACCTTTAAAACAAATCGTTGGCAGAAAGGGTTCGACTTATGTACTGATAGCAAAACAAGACAAGTGATACTACTAATTAAATTTATTTTATAACAAATACAATCATCTAATATAAATTTTATAATCCAAAAAAGACATTTTATTCTTTATTTGTTTAATACAAAAACACAAAATTATTATGTGACGAGAGAGAAATGTTTCCTACCCTGTACCAGTAGTGGGAACGTATAAATGGGCTATTATGATCCTCATATTAATTTCCAATTGTTGTCGCTTATAAGTAAAAAGTAAAGTCACATACATACTGAAATATAAAATAAACAATAAGGCATTTAATAATCAGGGTCTACGAATGAAAATACGTCTACCGTAAACCTTGTGGATCCGCATTCGAGACTTTTCCCCATCGCTCAAAGGGCAGCGATAAATTGGAACTTTTTTTGCAGCTAGTACATTTATCTAGGCGCACCCTATTCCCTAGACTCGTTACAAACCTAGACAGGGACCTAGACGAAAATAGGGTGCACGCACACATTGACCTATACCTATAGGCACAAGTATGAAGTATACTATCAACGTTTTTGGATGTGTGCGAATATTTCGGTATTAACGGTGGAGTGGTAAAATTGGGGAGTTTAATTGTGAAAAACTACGAATTTTGGTGACGAAAAATATAAAACATTCTTACGTAAGCACCGTGGTAAGCTCAAAGCTTGTGTTATAGATTTCTAATATAGGTACTTAATAATGTTTAACAAAAACTAGGTTGTATAAACCTAAACATTTTGATCTAGGTCTCAACTTCAATGATTCAACGTCCGAAATGAATCACTGAAATCCCCGACCAAAACCTAAATACCTAAACACGTCATCATCATTTTCTATACCTACTGTAAGTATAGTACTTAATTTGTAGATATCAAAAATCTAGCACCCGTAACACAAGCTTCGAGCTTACCACAGGGCTAGATGTTGCTGTGTGAATTGTCCAGCAACATTTACGTCGGTATTTTTTATTATTAATTTTTTTTTCGTTTAGCCTCGTTGTAAGGCTAATTAATTTACCTAGATTAAAATTCTAATTTTCCCTTTCCAACACATGAAGCCATAGCCTTTCCCTTTCCAACAGCCGGTATAAGAATAGTACAAATAGAATAGTAAATTTGTGAGTGAATTTTATAAGGATAATAGTTTATTCAACCTAAACTTGATGGGTGGTTCTACTCTTAGATCGGAGCCACACGGCAAATTTTTATAATCGATGCCCTAAAACATTCTCACGCGACTCGATTTTTACAAAAATGTACAGTTTTCAAACGTGACTGATCGCCATTGCGATGGATTTATCGATATTTATGTTTGCAACACTGAGATCAAATGTTGTGTAAAAATGTAAAAATGATTTTAAAAATTGTGCAAACATACATACCCGAGAGCCGTGTTGGCTAAGTGGGAGCACACTCGACTTTCATTCCGAAGGTCGTGGGTTCAAACCCCGCCACACACCTCTGATTTTTCTTCTTGGAAAATTATGTGTGCTATAAAAACACGTGCTCTAACGGTGAAGGCAAACATCGTGAGGAAACCGGCATGTTCTGAGAACTTTGAAAAGTTTGAAGAACATGACTGTGTCATTCACCAACCCGCACTTGGCCAGCGTGGTGAATTAAGGCCTAATCCCTCTCGTCAAGAGAGAAGTCCCAGTGTCCCAGCTGTGGGAACGTGAATAGGGGTGTTATGTTATACATACCCTAGACTGCGTTAAGGCTAATTCTCAAGAAACCAATCATTGTTATCATCATTAGCACTACTGACCTCAATTTCAATGACAAAATCTTAAAAATACAAAATAAACAATGGCCAATTCACACAGCAACATCTAACCCCGAACTACAACAAATATTTGCAGATCGTAAAAATTTTTGTCCTGAGGCGGGAATCAAACCCGCAATTTGCGTAGCAGGCGGACCTTCATCCGCTTCGCCACAGTCGTCTACAAATTTGTATTAAAATGAGAATATTTTGATTTCATAACCTTTTTATTTAAATAGCAATGTTTAGTAGCAAAATATTCAAAAAGGTAATATCATTTACGAATCGAAGTACTACGGGTATTGGAATTTAATAAGGTCATTACAATGCAACTTTTGTTTAACATCCAAAGTTCATTTTTGTCTGAGTACCTTCGGTAAAGGCAGCCATTTTGTTTCTTATTACTAAAATAATAAAGATTGTCTATGTTTTTAGAATGAGGTTGAATTCTAAATATTGTAATGAAAGAAAAAGGTTGGTTAATTTTTATGGGGTGTGGTGAATATACCGTAAAAACTCCAATACTTTATCTGAAAATATTATATTATGTTATGATATAACTTTATCCCACTGCTGGGACACAGGTACTAAATTCAAAACGCTGGCCATGTGTGGGTTGGTGAATATCCTTCAAACTTCTCAAAGTTGTCAAACATGTCGGTTTTCCAGCGATGTTGGCTTTGTTTACCTTTAGAGCACGTGATTTAAAGCACATATTTTTTCAAGAAGAAAAAATAATAGCAGGTAATATAAGTAATTTGAAATATTTAATTATAACATGGTAGGTGGGTATAGGAAAATTACAAGATCATAACCTCCCACTCGAGGACCAAGGTTACGTTGTGATCGTATACATTTTCCTATACCATTTTCTAATAATTTAGAAAACTTAAGTGAGAGTATCTATAAAATAAATATAAGTAGTTAAAACCTAATTAGTTTCAATCGATAGCACAGAAGAAAGTCGCGTTCAAAACAAAAGAATCATCCAAAGAAAAAGTCCCAATTACGTTTCCCTCCCCCCTCCACCCCCTACACCCCTCGTCTCCGCGGACTGGCCACCCGAGTTCGGCCATGAAACTACAGATTTATTCATATAATTATTACAATAAAAAAAATGTACTATCAAAATATTTGTGAATTACTGTATTCATTTTATAACAAAGGGAATTACTTACGTATTTACAAAGGAGTTTACACTCTCGACATTTCGACCACAACAAGAGCAGTCTTTCTCTAGCTTACTATGAACGGATGGCCGGTGGGGCCAAAAAGTTTTTGAGTCCATGGTTCACCATGGAATCAAAAACATTTTGGCCCCGCAAACGCGGATTCAGAAGTCCTAAGAAAGTCATAAGCGGAAACCGTTACTTTGCATATTATGCACCCCTATTTACGTTTCCATTGCAAGAATACATAGCCTTCTCTCTTCACGGAAGAGATTTGGCTGTAATTGTTGCTGTTTGGCTACGCTGCTGGCCAAACTAAGAATACCTACCATAAAATAAGATAGAATAGTAAGCTAGCGATTCCTGAATATTTAAAGAAGGTAAGCAACTCGCGATTCTAATGGCCCCATTTTTTCCCCAAAGAGTTTTATTGCACTGTCCAAAGGAAGTAATTTCGTAGGTCCGACTTAAAGTTTTTAAGAAAGTTCATTTTCTCAGACATTTTATATTTGCGTCTTATCTCAAGGTGTTAAAGTTCAGAGTCGTACTAATCTAACACTAAGGTGGATACCGAAATTGCTTCAAGAAAAAGTGCTGCTTAACTTTTTAAAACCAATTCCAGAAAGTTGCAACTAGTTTTTAGAAGACAATAGTTTTCTTTTTGTTTATGAAAAGCGTCTATAAAAATTCGCGCAATTTCTTAAATTCAAATATTAAATATTCTTGAAAACTGTTTATTTACACTTGTTGTTGTGGTGTTGGCTAAGTGGGAGCACGCTCGACATTAATTCCGAAGGTCGCGGGTTCGGAGATTCAAAACCCAGCGGAGCATTTCTATTTTTTTTCTTAAAAAAAATATTCCTTCACAAGTGCATCGGTGAAGGCAAACATCTTGAGGAAACAGGCATCTTTAAAGAGTTTGAACGACAATATGACATTCAACAACCCCCATTTGGAGCGTCGTACAATTTTAAGGCCTAATCTCTCTCTAGACCTATTGTAAGGCCTCAAGACATAGACTTACGAGACTTACTAGTATCTCTAGACTTATCAAGAGAGTCCCAATGTCCCAGCAGTGGGAACATAATAAATATAAGAGAACTTGAGAACTACTAATTGTGGTGTTATAGTATAAAAAAACCTACAGAGAACACTGAATGGGTGTTTTTTTCTTTGCTCTCTTTCCATCCAGGGGTTGCCTGGAAGAGATTGCTCTTTAGCGATAAGACCGCCCATTTTACTTGTATCTTTTGTTGTTTTTTGTTATTTTTTTGTTTCTTTTGGTGTAGGTAGAATAAAGTTTTTTTTGTATTGTTTCAATAACCTTGACCTAACTAAATTCGATTGCACAATTGGTCCAGTTCTTTGTCTCTTTGTCCCAATTTCACTGCATCAATCGGTCACAGCAGTCACGGACGTTAGGGCTCGCTTCACACGATGCTATGCTACGCGATGATATTTTAAAATAACTCTTGTCTACTCTATTTACGGTTAAACAAAAGTGTTGTTTTTTTACTGATGGAGTTTCACGTGTGGACCTGTTTTATTCTAGTTTTGATAGAATTCATGAGAAAAACATACATAGGTACATTATCTTAAAATTTGAGGCAGTTTAAAGTCGGTTTTTAAGTAAACATTATAATTAATAAATTATTTGTTTATTAATTGTTTGTAAATTTTTATTAAAATGGATAACATGCAAAAAGTAAAGAAGAAAATAAAAAAAATATTCATACATGTCAATGAATTTAGTTGGTAGGTTAGGAACCTATAGTTCCGCCGCTATAACAGTGCGTTCCTGACACATCGCGATTGAAATGACAATGTAACTTTGTAATGGCGTTGCAGTTACGATAAAAATATTTTTGCTGTTTGTTTACCGTTTTAACAATTGATGAGCATTAAATCTACATTATTATATCAATAAAATCAATGAATCTAATAATTTTGTGCCAAACTAAGTGCTTGGTAAACAATATTTTTCTAAATCTATATTGCGCTATTACAAGGTTATGTCAGTACTTTATATTTGTAGGTAGTGCTGTGCTAAAATTAACAGGAAACAACAATATCGTTATCTGTTACAGTTATATTTAAAAAATAATGCGTTTAAGAATTTGAAAATAATGGACTATAACATTTTATTAAATATAAAAATAAAACTACGACCAAACCGAACGCGCGAAAGAAAGTAGCATTTTTATATTTAGGTTTAAAATAATAACCCCAAATGGTGTTATGGGTCGTCATTTTGTGACGCTAAAACAGTCGGTTTCCACTTAAATTACTAAAATATAAATATTAAATGATTCCGCCAATTTAAATCGAAAATAATCTTAAAAATAACGCGGCGGTTCATTTTGGAGGAACGGTTACGAACTCATTATATTGTGCCCATCACTAATGGCTGATTTAGACAGGGTCAGTAGACAACTCAGTCGCAGCGCCAATGTCGGCGCCGCGACTGACTTTAACTGTTTACATGAAGTAAGTAGTAGTGATGCGTTTCTCACGGTGACCACACGTGTGTGAAGTCAGTGGGAAAAATGAATTCGCGAAAAGAAATGAAACGACGATTTAATTATTTGTTGAAAAATTTATCAATTTTGCTGTTGAATGAGTTAATAGAAATGGTAGAAAATGAGATAACTAAAAATGAAATAACGCTGTTGACCGGATTTCTTTATTGCGGTAATTTAGGGATTTAATATCCCAAAGGCACTCGTTTTCGCCATATAATTGCACCAATTTTAATGTTTCGTCTTCGCTAAGCTTACGCGTCATTTTTATCGAAAAAAAACGTGGTCACTCTACAACGCAGCGGCAGTGACTAACCACGTACTGACTTGTCTGTTTACACGGGGTTTATTTGGCTGGCGCGGGGGTGCGCGGGTGGCGGGGGGCGCCAACTGACTTCAAAATATTCGTGTCCATATATTCAAGTCAGCGCTGACTTCAAGCCACTGTACTGACTTCAAATCAGTTTACACAGGGTTTTTGTCGGGTCAGCACTGACTTGTCTCTATTTCGAAGTCAGACACTGACCCTGTATAAACCAGCCATAACGTGTCAAACTGACATGTGTCCTAAACGCATTCACAGAGCAGCCATACTATACACATAATTAATTTAAGACCATAGGTTAGTAAGTATCATACAACACAAACAAAATCTATGGCTATCTCAATTCTTTTGAGACTATCATAAACCATAAACAATAATTCTTATCTTGCAGTGGAGTACAAGCTTATTGTCCAATGTCCTTTATTTATGCATTATTCATTGGGGACTTTTTGTATTGTTTGTATTATTTTTGGAGTTATTTTAACACGTGTTCCGACAAGTTTGTGACTGGTTTATTGATGACTAATAAATGTTTTTCGCATCTGGTGACTGGGTTGGAAAAGTGGAAGGATACTTGACTTTCATTCCGAAGGTCGTGAGTTCAAACCTCGCCGCGCACCTATGGATTTTGTAGCTTTCTGATAAATGTATGTTTACTTTTTTAACACGTGCTCTAACGGTGAAGGCAAACATCGTGAGGAAACCTGCATGTGAACTGTTTCTTTACACGGTTTAACAATACTAAATTAATCATCCTTTGATATTCTAGTCTAACACTCTTAATCATATGTACCTAATAGAATAGGTAGTAGGTACCTATCTGATATACCAAATAAACTCTACAATACAATAGAATGTATTTCGATTCATAGACTCAACTATCAAATTTCTTATTATTGTTCTTTATTTTCAGGTATGTGACTTTAATATTTTACCTACAAGCGACACCAATGAAGGGAGAGTGTGAGTAGAATCATTCTAAATTATATTCCACTGCCCTATAACAATCTTTATTATACAAATAACAACTTCATTATAACAATTAAGTATACAAGAAAACAAGCACCCGTCACACAATCTTGGAGTTTACCACGAGTCTAGATGTTGCTGTGTGAATTGTCCAGCAATATTAAATTAAAACTTTTACTTACATTAAAAGCATATTATGTACTTTCCCACTGCTGGGACACAGGGACTTCTCTCTTGACGAGAGAGTGGTTATAGTACGGGAGGCGACGATGCTAAATGGGGATTTACTCGAGCGTCAAAGAGACCTATTGGGTTGCATTTGGTAGATGATAAGAAGAAAAAAATTGTATGAGATCGATGTGTTTCATCAGTGGGGGAAGCGACCATAGATAATTAAAAACTTATTTAAAAAAATACTGTTGTATGGACGTACTTAAGCGCGTCAGTTAGTGATAGATTCTATAAATCAGATTCAATAAATTGAAAATCAGCTTAACATACTTACATCATACTTAAAAATAATTTAGGAAATATGATTGATAATATACGTTTGTAAATCTGATTGTTTACACGATTGGGGTGAGTGTACGTAAACGTTAAAAAAATAAAAATCGCGACTCATTTTTTTTGACTCATTTTCAAAAATATGAACAAAAAAGTCGGCATTTCCAAAGGTGTTTGAGCGTCAGATTTAGATGTATATGGTTCATCTTTATGTTCTGATTCTACCATATCTTAATCTGACGATTATCTAAAGTGATTCGCCTAATCTGACAAAAGTAAATTTTGTTCCTTTATAATTCACGTTCGAACATAGATAGATTTTTTATATTTGGTGGAGGTACTTGTCTGGGTACTAGCTATCTCCAGTATCTTAATCTGACGCGCTCGAGTAAATCCCGAAATCCCCTCTTCGGCTCCCCTACTATAGGCCTTAATTCACCTCGCTGGCCAAACGCTGGATGTCACATTATCAAGCTTCAAGCGCTTTTAAGTTTTCAGAACATGCCGGTTTCCTCACGATGTTTGCCTTAACCGTTGTTATTTTGAACACAAAAGATACGTACGTGTGTCATGGGTGTTGATAGTTTAAAAATAAGCAATATTTGTTCTAAACGTAGATATTATATGTATCTAACGCTAATTAGACGTAATGATAACGTCATGTAGGTACTGATAAGTGATAAGATATAACACAGTGCACTTTAGGCCTTACGTACATAAAATACTGCATTCAGGAATTCCATTTAATGAAAATTAAGCATTTTCATTAGGTATAGATATTATTTATATAGGACATATTTTTTATATTTATTTAATCATTTATTTTATTATTCAGTTTTAGATTATACGCGTAATTAAAGTAGGTAGGTACCTAAACCTTGTGCTTTTGCCCTTGTTATCGAAATGACAAGATATCACCGCTAAGTTAGTTGCTATTCGTGATATAGGTATTAAAATTATTCTAGACTTTAATGGTTTTGCAAAGTGGGAACATTATAATCTAAAGTCGATATAGTCGATCCGCCATAACTTCGTCTGCGTTATTTTACGTTACCTAATTTAAAATGCTGTTGGACTTTTCAAGATACAAACTATTTTATTAAGATAGGTAAGTAGGTGGGTACTATTATAATATAAAACAAATTCGATATCGATGTCTGTCCGTCCCTTTGTATGTTTTCTTCTTTGATTTTTAAAATAGATATAAAGATAAATATTAAGATAAAGATTCAATTTCTATAAAAGAAAGTCTTGTTAGTTATTCTATTTATTACTCAAGAATAGCTGAATCGATTTGGCTGAAAATTGATGAAGAGGTAGCTTTGAACCAGGAAAAACAGTTTAAAAAAAAAACAGTATTTATACATAAGGAAAAGGACATATGCTACTATTAACAGCGCGAAAATATATTTATTCGAGGGAAAATAATTATATTGTAACGCGGGCGAAGTCGCGGGGCAGGAAGCAAGAAGTAAGTTGTTTAAATATAGGTACCTAGCAAATATAATTTATTTATACCACATTTTGGTTAGGTAGTCTCTTTTAATAGAACCTACTACAATTACTGACAACCACTATGCCATAAGGGTCGTCAAAATGTATCATTGCACTCTGTAGTTAAGAGCGCAATTTATCTAGGTAATAAAACGATAAAATTTAGTCCTGGGATCACTTATCTAGACCTTGTCTATGATAACAACCTGTTTTCCAATGGATTATTATAGTTCTTATCTATTTTAGTGTTTTACAAGCGTCCTAGGTTGAAATTAAGCGTTGTTTTAAAATTGTGTAAATAATAGTTATTGGTTCTATTGGGGAGACGCGTTTTTAGAAGTGACACGAGCTATGAGTTTTACAATTTTGAATTTTAATTTCATTTTGAAATATGATTGGTACTATTCTTAGGCCTGCACCAAATGAAATAAATGTCTAAATGACATAATGACATTTAGCCAGTAGAATGTCAGTTCTCGAATACTGCGCCCATCTGTCAACATTATCAGAAAAGTCTATGCTCTACTCTACTCTATAGAGTAAAGTTATCTATGCGCAAATGCGCTTGCGTTGTGCGCAAAGCGAGTTGTGCGCAAGGTCGAGGCGCGTTCCACTGCTGTTTGTAGGTTACACTGCTAGGTCATTGCTACTTCTAGACAAGTGTTCACTTTACGGCCTAACCTAACTTAGGTCTCAATTATAGAGGACTTGGAATACTGAATTTTTAGATTAATATTATGAAAGATTATTTTGTTATTGATTTTGTTCAAAAATAACCTTTGTTAAATACATTTTTAATCTGTTAATTCTTTAAAGTTGTCAATTATTTGTTCCGGAAATAAAGTAGGTACCTAATGTTAGGTACCTATATAAGTTAAGGGAGGCCTATGTCCAGCAGTGGACGTCCGATGGGTGAAATGAAGATGAGGTAATTAATTAATTCGTATCTCTCGCTCGCTCTTATTTCTTAACTGGAGAAAAATAGACTGAGTGTACCACGAGTGAACAACAGCCTTATCAAATATACAAAAAAAAATTAAAATCGAACTCACGGCCTCGTTCAACAATTCAAAAAACTATTTTGTAATTCGAATTGCCGACATTGAGCATTACAACTAGGGCGATACGACACCTAATCTGCCAGTCGAGGCTGTGCCCTTGCAACGAATATTTATACTATACCTAAATGTATGTAATTACAGACGTCGGATCGGATGCTGTGAATTCAACTGCGTTTTAGTCTGTTGATTTGTTCTATTTTTAAAATTGTTTTTATGGTGTAAGGAGCGTTGTTACCTGTTCCACGTTTAAAATGTATTTTTTATGAGGTAAAAGAGGTTTTAGTGAATTCAATTGTGAACTATGTTGCAGGATTTTCTCTATGTTTTAAATTGTTTTAAATATTGTAAGAAAGCAGTGCTTTAGTGAAGTGATAATGAGCATTTAGTGCATAAACTTATTGTTGAATATACCTACCTATTGAAAATGAATCCGATGAATTATTAGTCATAGAAAAAGTCTTGCGGAGTCAGGATCTCTAGAACTGGTTGATATTACTTACCTTCTAGGTATATAAAAACCTTTTATTAGTCTAATGAAGTTGGTTGATAAAAAACTACCTATACCTTCCTATAATTTTTATAATATAAAAATACCTATCATTAACATAAAAGCGACTTGCGCTGCAGTAGGAATAAAATTTCAATCTTAGAATTTAATTAATCACGATGACGCACAAAATTAATTGGCAAATTCTGACCAATGACAATTTCTGTGGTCTATAACCGCCCAGCCAGCCAATCAGAGAGCGTTATGATAAACTAATATTATTACTTAAATAAACTAAAATGGCGGACGAGGAAACAAATAAATAACTTAAAGCCAATAACCAGTTACATTTAGCATTTATTTTATGCAACCTTGACTGGAATAGAATAACTGATTTTAATGTTTATACATTAACTAGCAGACCCGCCGACAGCTTCGCTTGCTTTTTGCGTTGCGTAGATGGTTAGGTAGGTACTACCTATAGGTTTAATAGCCTTTCTTGATAAATGTACTAGGTATCTAACACTGAAATTATTTTTCAAATAGGACCAGCTGTTCCTGAAATTAGCAAACAAAATTCAATTCAATAAACAAATGTTTCAGCTCTATACTATTAGTGATAGATGTAGCTTGTGAGAAGCTGTTTATTTTTGGTTAAGTAATATGCCGTTTCTAATATGGATTTTATTAAAATTATGATATGATTATTACCTATGTACCTTTATGTTAGGTAGTAGGTACCTACATTACAAAGTTTTGTAAAAAAAAATAATCAAACATCTTTTTACCTTCACCTACCTATTATCTAGGTACTTAAATATAAAGCACAAGTGGATCCGAAAAGGGCTTTATTTTTTTAACTAGAGATTATTTACCTATTTAGTGTATCTATTAAATTGCATTTTAAACTCCTTTAACTAATTAAACGAACAAAACTGGCTGACGGAAAACTATTTACACATTACACATAATTAAATAGATATCTACCTAAATGTTTTGTTTTTTTAATATAACCTTTTAGGTCGATAATAATAGATAATTAATTCTTAGGTGAACGAACTCGCGCAAGTGCAAGGCTTATTTTTAACATATTCCTATTGTTTTTTAATTTCATAGAGGTAGGTAGGTAGGTACTTAACTTATTTTATGAATAACAAACAACCTGAAAACGTAAAAAACATATTTTTTCTTACTTAGTTTGACTTAAACAAGGTGAGAAAATTTATTTTAATTATTCGATTTTTCTTCTGCCTTTACTTATCAATAACAAATAAAATTTCATGTAGTATTAAAACTTCTTCTAATAATTATAAAAGCTAAACACAGGCACGCTCTCCAAAAATAATTACCTACCCATTCTCTTTTTGAAATCTATAACTACCAATTCCGTTGTTAAAAAACAATTAAACAGAATACCAAACAAAACTCGTGACATACAATTAATTTAATAAAGCCTCATTCAGGCCAAAGACCGGGCGCACGAAAATAGACCCTATTCCCTCTATCACGCGATGATTCCGCTTTCTATCTCGCTCGCACGTTCGAAATACCGTAAGCTATGTGGGCGGGCATAGTTTTTTCACAGTTAGAATTCCGCCGAAACTGTGCTACTAACAGCGTGACCAGTTTTGGTAGATTTGTATTTTTTTAGTAGATTTTGGGTCTAAGTTCCGGAATTTGTAGAACAAAATGCTGAAGAGTGTATGTACCTAGAAAATGGAAAACGCACATAAAATTATACTTATCGCAAAATTACAAATTTGACTAAATATCTTATAAATAAAATTAAAATAATATTAAGCTTAGATACTAGTTGGTATGTCCTACAACACTAGGTATTCTTCTCCAAAATTACGTAATAACATAATCGCAAAAGGTAGGTATACATACTTACTTACCTAATATAATCTCAATTGAAACATCAGACAACATTTTTATCGTTTTGAGTCAATTTTAGAGATAATTTTGTAGAATTCAGAAAAATGCTCATTACAATGAAGTTCGTTGGTAAACTTTTTGTAGAAGTGACGGTGACGCCTCTTTAGATTGGAAATCGCGTTTAATTTGAAAATAGAATAGCGTGAGTAATGGGTTTACGCTTTAATTTAAACCCTGCCCTAGATTCGAATTATGAATTTTAAAAATATCTCTTAGAATTTTTTATTTTAAAATACAAACGGCTTTTTTCATCTAGGGATTAAATAAGTTTGAAGTATTATTTATAATTGTTATTTAACCTAAAATCGCCTAGTTAAGTTAACAAAAAACTCTTGTATAAAATACCTATTACAAAAAAGATCGTGCAGATATTTTATAAAAAGGACAGCAACTTTTTTGCTATTTAAAAAAAACTATTTGGAGTCCGATAAAGCCGTAATGACGCAGGTGTTTGTAATTATCGTTAATTATGCAACCGTCTTTACTCATTTCTAACACATGTCTATTGATGACTATTCTCTGACTATGTGAATAGCCGTGCTGGCTAAGTGGGAGCACACTCGTATTTCGTTCCAAAGACTGTGGGTTCAAACCCAGACGCGCCATTTTCGCATTTTTATTACGATAAATGTATGAGTGTTTTAAAAACGTGCTCGTGGTGGAGGCAAACATTGTGGGGAAGCTGGCATGATCTGAGAACTTTGAAAAGTTTGAAGACATTAGGTAAGCAAGCACAATTGGCCAGCCTGATGATTTAAAGACGAGAGAAATAATCTCTCTCGTTAACAGAGAAGTCTCTGTGGGAACTTTAAGGGTCATAGGTAACTACTGTAAGGAACTTTAAGAAGAAGGCAGAATAAGCGCTTATGCTTTTATGAGAGAATTGTCCAGCAATATTTATTTTATTTACCGCTTCCAAATCTCAAATTCTAAATCTAAATTTATTGATAAAGCATTGGAAATAAGTAATTTAGTTCTCATAAGCTACCTAGACAAAATGCTAATCTGTAAAAGGTTGAGTAGGTCTGGACAATTCACACAGCAACATCTAGCCCCGTGGTAAGCTCGAAGCTTGGTGTTACAAAAGCTAGATTTCCGATATAATTATTGCAACTTAAAAGACAATTTTTTTCTTTTTGTATTTAATACAATATTATTAAGGTACCTATTTAAAAACCTATTAGCACAAAAATTTTCCGTTTGAATGACATCATCGGCGATAAACAGATTATAGTCTGGCCTAGGCTACTTCAGATAAAAATAGATAAAATCTAAATTTGCTATAAACATGATAAAATGTTAGTACAAAACCTAACTAGGTCAGATTTATCTATACTTTAGTAAATAATATATTTTACAAATTCACTATACTTACTATTGCCACGTTGAATGGCAATCCTAATTAGTTGGTCAATCTAAGGCTTCATTTCTTTAATATCTATACCTATGAGTATATAATATTCTATATTCATTTAATTTCTGTATGTGTTCTTAGTTCATAATAGATTACAAGTAAAAATATAATTGTAAATCACAAGTCTCGAACTTAGTTAGAGCGAGTCGAAACTAAAATGTGAAATAGGTCTTCAATTATATCTAAAACATACACTGTAATATTTTATCTACGAAGACCCTTACCTAAATAAATATATTTCATTTATTTATTTAAGTTATATGAATAAGAAACGTTTGAACATTCTAAAGTCGAGAATCGTGGCCTAACAGAAACAATAAAATAGAGATTGCCATATTTATAGACCGGTTTCAACGGAAACAGGTGGTTTGCACAGTCGGACTATAGATACCTACTTTTATGACTATAACCGTACTCATAGATGCTATCTAACGAAAGTCATTCTGTTATAATTTATAATTAAAATTCTGACATTTTTTATTCTAGGTACCTAAATGACGAGGAAAAAATATAATTTAAAATTAAAATTCTGACATTTTTTATTCTACCTAAATGACGAGGAAAAAATATTTGACTTACAAGTAAAATAATGCATAAGTATCTATGTACAAATGCAAAAAAAAATGCAGCTCACGATAATCACAAAGCACGTTTTAAAACAAAATTTATAAAACAAGCCATTAATGATTTACCCTAACGACGAAGAAGGTCAACATTATTTCATTAACTCATTCACTGTGATTTCCGTGTCTAGATGCCAACAACTTCTAGCACTATACATATATACATACGAATAAATGTGTTTATTTGTTGTGACAAAACTAAATAAATTAACAACATGAATACCTACGCGTATGTTTAAAGTTAGGTTATTCTTGAATGTTTAATATAAAAAACATAAATATATATTTTGTTTGAGAGGTACACTTTTTTATATGTGCTAGTTATAGTTTACGTGATTTTTACAATAATACCTACATAATTTTCCGTGGGAAAACCTATTATAACGCGGGCAACGCCGCGAGGTGGAAAACTGGTACTAAATAAAGCGCGAAACGAAATGCGTAAGCTAGTTTGTCTAAACAGAATATTCTAGAAACACGGAAATATCTAGTTATTCGAGACACAGGTGCAACCTTGACTTGTTATGAATAAAAGATTCCTTACATTTGTTTTATCATTTACCGGAAATGATGATTTTCAAATCCTCACTACTTCCTGCTGAAAAAGTCATCATTCTTTTTATTACAAGACTAGTTGACATGACCGAGGCTTTACTCGCTTTCTATAGTTTTCTCTCGTTTTAAACCTTCACAGGACTAAAGGTAAACAGCTATATGACCACGCCGTTCTCGAGTAAGATCGAGACAAAGGAACAACAAATAATTTTTATACCTATTGGTGTATATTTTCAACTACAGTCCAGCTTAAATTTAATCAAACATAAAATAACTTAAACATAACACCACTAAATATAGATTAAATCTAAATACTAGGATACGGCTCAGCATAAAGCTTCTATTAGCAAAAGCTTCTAAAGCTATTACTAGTGATTATCGCACTCTAGATTTCAGAAATTGAACGTGATAAAAAAACTCTTAACACTATCAGTGCCCATGACACCATATCTAATGACAATGTGAGCTTGAGCATTGAATGTGTTAAAGCTTAACGCGACATGATTAATGTACAAAAAAGCTTTTTTAAAAAAACAAAGACCAACTCATTATTCATTCCCAAATAGGTACGAAATAGCACTCGATTTGACGTATTGACCTCATTAGGAGTTATCAGTCATGTTGATTAACGAACGCTAATTGTCGGGAAACTAACAGTTTTCCGTTTTTATGCCGTTTCGATTAGCAACGACCACTTGATTTGAAAGCTGTGAAAAATTACTGGGTATTTTCAATTCATACAAATGTTTTAGGAAGGTATCTACCAACTAAGTAAGTAAGTATAAGTAACTATATTGTACATCTGTAAGGGCTGTGGATTTTTAGTAAAATAAATAAATAAACTATAAAAAGAAGTCCCTCGTTTTGGGACCAAATAAGCGCGTACAAACAGATACTCTTCACTTTCAAAATTTTCGTGAGTTCCACTATTCATTTTATAAAACGGGAATTACTCACGTATTAACTAAGAAGTGTAAACACCTTCGAGGTATACTCAATACTCTTCAACTTTAAAATTTGTATATCCTGATAAAAAATACCAGAATACGGGCAGTAGTGAACAGAACCCACGACTTTCAGAATAAAAGTCGAGTGTGCTCCCACTAAGCCAAAATGGCTCTCAACAGTGCCTCTTATTTTGACGTTATAATGTAGGAACGTTGATATGATGATGACGTCACCACAAAGCTCCAGCATTACAGAACATTCTCGAACTAGACCTTAGCATTATTACGTTAAGTCTAGTAACAGGTCTGTATCAAATAAACACTGAATCGTGGTCACAAGGTCGCTAAGGGTTCCACACAATAGGGATTTGCGGGATAAAATACTTTTAAATAAATGTATAAAATACTACATCTTTGATCGGAAATGGATCCATGCTACATTTTTTGTTAGAAAAGCAGATTAGGATATTTCACACATTTGTGTTAAAAAAACTATTTTTATTTACGTGGCGGAAATAATTTGATTTAATATTGTTAATTAGTAATTTTTAAAATAATATCACGTGACCCCACAAAAATAATAACATTATAACTTTCAACGAGTTTACCACGGGGCTAATTGTTGCTATGAGAATCTAGAAATATTTATTTTATGTTTAAAATATTTAAAAAAATTTAACACCAATTAAAATATTATGCGAAAATATCCTTCAAAATTCGAAATGCCTGTCACCCTACCTGCGCCCGCGCACCTAACCTAGAAACGACTTGATTTCGTGACATCCATGCATGTGTGTGTTTCATTCACACACCCAACATTAGAACTAGAATACCATAGACACTTTCAACTCTACCCAAGCGTATTAAGGCCTATTTTAGCAAATCAACTAAACGCCAGTTGCTTTAGTTAGAACCGAATAATTTATTTATTTACGATTTAATGCTTATTACGTTAGAGTTCATTTTGCTTTGATAAGTTAATTTTGTGTTATTGGTCGGTTTTGGCTGAGCAAAATGGGCGTTATTTTATAGTTTTCGAGGTTCTTGGCGCAAGGTTATTTGCAATTGTCGTAACGTTTACATTTTGTTAGTTTAGTTTTAATTATGTTAGTTTGTGCTATCTCTGTCTATGCTATCAAGGTCACAAGTCTACGCGGTAAAACATGCATTTATGATTATGAAAACAAGGTTTACCATGTTTTCTACATAAATAAATATTGAGTTCGGTTTATTTTGAAACTCTAGAAATTCGTGAAATCATATCAATATTATATTATTAACATAAATTAAATATACATAAATCACTACAAGTGTTTAGTACCTAGGTACAAATCATAAGTAGTTTAATCAAATTTAGTTTTTAGTTATTGATTCCTTGTTTCCAATTATAATTGTTTTAACCTTATTCCAATCGTAAACCCTTTATAAAAACATAGTTTTACTACCTACCTTTATTACGAGATTACCAGCGAACATTACAAATTTCACAGCAATTATTGAACACTTCAAACTGTAATAACATAGTTCTATTTAAACCACCTGTAATTTAATTAAGAATCACCTTGACTTAGTCACGTGTGACTAGAAATAATAGTTCTGTATAAACATTGAATGGAACAATAGAAAAAAATTAAACAATATAAACTTTACACTAATTCAGGAAGTTTATGTTTCATCCAAGTTTTTAAAACATCTTTGACATACATCTGTCATTAGGTAGGTACAGTAATAGCATCCCTGTTATGTTCCCACGGCTGGGATACAGGGAAGGTTATTAAGAATTATTAATTAAGAATTCCACCAATTTCTCAAGGATACCATGATCAGATCATGACTTGATGACTATGGGACCACCTAGAAAATATAGGTTATGAAACAAAGAAGAATTTTGTAAATCGGTCCAGGCGTCTCTGAAATCGGTGAAAATACTTATAAATCCGACGAAATGAGAAACTCCTCCTATTTAAATCGGTGAAAAGACGTTAAAAAATCCAACAAATTGAGAATCTCTTTCATTTTGAACCTCCACCATTTTAAAGTCGGTTAAAACCGCTGTTTTCTCGTGGTCCCAGGATTTTGTCCCATTAATGGGACCACGAGGGAGAACTGTTTCTCGTAGTCACATTGTTGTGTAATTACATCCTGTATATAAAAGTTTGTGGTTACCAAAAGAAACATTGATAATAAATGTAGCAATTTCATATTATTTAGGTAAGAATAATATTTTATCTCAATTTTTCTAAAAAATGTCAAAAATGTAAAAAAGGAGACAACGGATCGGCAAGCGCTGCGTCGGACGTCCACCAACAATGGGGACAGATGATCTTTTCAAGGCTGCTGGTTAACGGTGGATGCAGGCAGCATCCGACCGTAATACCTGGAGGTCATAAAGGGAGGCCTATGTCCAGCAGTGGACGTCCAACGTCTGACATTATAATGATGAAGTATATTATTTGGGTCCTTAAGTCAACATAAGGAATTCAATGATTATTCTTGAAACAGTTTAACTTTTAAACCGATTGGTGTCTAGATGACATTTGTCAAAATGACAGCTGTCAAGCTTTAAACTGCCACGACTCCGAAACGGCTGGACCTAGAGATGCCGTACTAGACGCAAATGATTAGTCTTAGAGAGAGCAACATTTTCGATGACAGCTGTCAAACTTTAAACTGCCACGACTCCGAAACGGCTGGACCTAGAGATGCCGTACTAGACGCAAATGATTAGTCTTAGAGAGAGCAACATTTTCGATGACAGCTGTCAAACTTTAAACTGCCACAACTCTGAAACGGCTAGACCTTGAGCTGCCGTTTGAGATAATATGGGTTAAGTGAAGCAATTCATAAAAAAATATGATAAAATTGTAATTTGTTACAAATAGTGTAGCTGCACTGTACAATAATAAATATATTAATATTTAAAAAAAAACTGAAGAACCGTGTTTAATTATGATGTTGCTTTCTCCAATACCTGTCGATTGAGCTTAGTACGGCATCTCTAGGTCCAGCCGTTTCAGTGTTGTGGCAGTTTAAAGTTTGACAGCTGTCATCGAAAATGTTGCTTTCTCTGACACCTGTCGATTGAGTTTTGTACGGCATCTCTTGGCCCAGCCGTTTCGGAGTTAACGCAGTTTAAAGTTTGACAGCTTTCATTTTGACAAATGTCATCTAGACACCTTTATCAGTTTAAAAGTGAAACTGTTTCAAGGATAATCATTGAATTATAATATATGTTAACTTAAGGACAAAATACATACTTTATCATCATTATTATGTCAGCCGTTAGACGTCCACTGTTGGACATAGGCCTCCCTTAATGATTTCTTTAATAATAGTCTTAATAAAGATTTCGGATGGCAAGTGTTCAGTCAAGTGACATTTATTCATCATCTAACACTTCACTACACACTCCAAAAAGTTTATCTATGCAAGAAGAATACCTATATACAGGAGGATAAATACGTTACTGAGCATAGGAATGGGACTACGAGAAACCGTTCTCCCTCGTGGTCCCATTAATGGGACAAAATCCTGGGACCACAAGAAAACAGCGGTTAAAACAAACAAGTAGATTAGTTATACAACTAAAATGTGACAAAAAGAGCGTTTACCACGCACATGTCAGTTCGCTAACAACATTGTGTTAGCGAGAATTATGTGTCATGGTCGTATGTATATCTATAATAAATGTATGTATGTATGTCGCGATAGGAGACAGCTGATGGCTTACGTAATAACCTGTAGAACTAAATTCATATTGAGATAAACTGAAAATCCACGAACCTCTCTTACGTTGGATTTGGTCAACAGTTTCGTCCAAAAACGTGGGACTTCTTCAAACCTCAAGATGATTGTAATTGTAAATTCCTACTAAAGTCCTCGTATTTATCTGTCGACGTTATTTTCGAAGACATCTTCAAGATTAATCAAAGAACTTGACATTGAATTAATTAGACGCCATTAAAGGTATTTTTTCTAGAATGTTCAATGAATCCAATTTGTAAAACAAACGGAAAACTAGTGGTGATGCAATAGAAATATCGTTTAGTTTTGTAAACAAGTTATTTTCCGGTTGTAGGCTAGAATAATAGGAAAATCTAGACCTAATTTATACCTAAATCTAGCATTTAATTAATAAACAAGCTCTAATACATCCTGTGTAGATGCAGTTTTACGTCATTATAAAACATTTAGTACCTAATAAGTCGTCTTTGTAACCAGTTAATTCTAAACTAAGTACAATAAATTAAATTAAAAAAAAAACGTATGTGGGTACATGTATTGTGTAATTAGCCACCCGACAGTGCATTGGGTCATTCAATTAATTATTTTTCATATTGTCAATTATAGGTATGGGTGAAAATAAGTTTTGTTGTTTGTTTAAAAAATTGTTTTGGTTGTAATTTCAATATTTTTTAAGTTCTGCGATATGGACAAATGTAAGTGATAACAACTAGTTGAATAACTTGAGCCGTGTTGACAAAATAGGAGCACACTCGACTTTCATTCTGAAGATCGCGGGTTCAAACCCCGCCGCGAACCTCTGTATTTTTCTTATTGAAAAATGATTTTTAGATTAATTTAAGCTTGAAAATACGTGCTCTCATGGTGAAGGTAAATATCGTGAGGAAACCAGCATTTTCTGAGAACTTTGAAAAGTTTCAAGGACATGGTGTCATTCACCAACCCGCACTATGATTGATTGTATGTTTATATCACATTTAGAATAGAGTTCTCACAGCAAAACAACTCTGAGCTAAGCTATTACTAATAACCTAAGAGCCCGTGATGGCCAGACCTTCCTTTAATTCACAAGCGTGAAAATTCTTTCATGTGTATGTCTAACATAGGTAAGAATAACCCCCAAACATGAAACCTGGATCGTGGTTCCTTTGGGAGATAAGGTTGTTATCTCCCAAAGGAACCGCGATCCAGGTTTCATGTTTGGGGGTTATTCTTACCTATGTTAGACATACACATGAAAGAATTTTCACGCTTGTGAATTAAAGGAAGGTCTGGCCATCACAGGCTCTTGGTCTATAATTCTTGTTGGTAATTCGTTGGAAAGTGAGGATCTATCTAACCTCAACCTATGATCTTTGACTACCGTCATACAGTGATAATACTAAAATTGTCGGCGAATCGCGTTTATTTGAGCAATAAAGTACCTATTTGTGATAGTAAATGTAGGGTTAGGCGAGGATTATATGAGATGAGAGAAAGTAAAGTCCTAAATCGATATAGGAAAATTGTATAATTTTCGTGCAATGTTGGCTAAGTGGGCGCACACTCGACTTTCATTTCGAAGGTCGTGGGTTCAAACCCCGCCCGGAAAAGGAAATCAGAGGTCACCTCTGATTTTTCGTCTTGAAAAATTATGTGTGCTTTTATGAAATGTGCTCTATCGGTGAAGGTAAACATTGTGAGAAAACCAGCATGTTCTGAGGAAATGAATCATTCACCAACCTGAACTTAGACCCACGCCTTTTTATTTACCATTGATTGAGCTGCCTGCTTCCAACAGAAATAAATTGAAATATTTAGACGTAAGATATCCACCCGATTTCCGTTATACTTCTTCTTCCAACAAATAAACGATCCTAAGATTTCTTGATTTGTCCTGGAGTGGACGTCCGGTTAAAATGATGATATTATTATTACTTAAGACGTCATAAACACATTTCCACTAACGGGAGCCCGTCACATTTGAATAACAACAGTGTTGCCATTTCGATTGTATATCGAGTCCCGTGAGAGAAAAAAACTACAATAACATTCACCCATTCGCTTTATATGGCAATCCATTGTTAGTCTATGGCTAGATTTTCCCTCGGAACTATTTCCTACAATTTTGAGTTCATAAAAGAAGTTAATTTGTGCGATTCGTAACGCATCATTTATATTTTCTACAGGGTTGCCAATATCCTGCTTGCTTGTCATTTTGTCTGGGTAGACAAAATGACAAACGGTTTAAATCCCGCCTCGGAACAAACAATTGTACAGATCTACACATTTTTGTGCTAAGGGGTTTTCTGGGTGTTTTCTTATAGACCAAGAGCCTGTGATGGCCAGACCTTCCTTTAATTCACAAGCGTGAAAATTCTTTCATGTGTATGTCTAACATAGGTAAGAATAACCCCCAAACATGAAACCTGGATCGCGGTTCCTTTGGGAGATAACAACCTTTTACCTGTTATCTCCCAAAGGAACCGCGATCCAGGTTTCATGTTTGGGGGTTATTCTTACCTATGTTAGACATACACATGAAAGAATTTTCACGCTTGTGAATTAAAGGAAGGTCTGGCCATCACAGGCTCTTGGTCTATACTAAGAGCCCTGTCTGGCTAGACCTTCCTTTAATTCTGAAGCGTGAAATTTCTTTCATGTGTATGTCTAACACAGGTAAGAATAACCCCCAAACATGAAACCTGGATCGTGGTTCCTTTGGGAGATAACAGGTAAAAGGTTGTTATCTCCCAAAGGAACCGCGATCCAGGTTTCATGTTTGGGGGTTATTCTTACCTATGTTAGACATACACATGAAAGAATTTTCACGCTTGTGAATTAAAGGAAGGTCTGGCCATCACGGGCTCTTAGGTTATTACTTATCTACCCAGTTATTATTGTAAAAGAGAATATAGAACCCGTAACACAAGCTTCGAGCTTACCACTGAGCTAATTGTTTTGCTATGAATTTTCCAGGAATATTTATTCATTAGGTACACAACGCTACTGTCGTAGTCTCGTAGTCTATGGCCTTAGTAGATTTGAAGAGCTGGTAAAAAAGGATTGAATTACTCTTAGGACAGCACCATATACGACCACCACCGTGCAAAACTTTAAATAACATATCCTATTATGTCATTGTAGAAACGATGCAGTTTTTTACAAAGCGTCATCGGGAAGCTATTTTTCAATCTGGTAACCCTGATTGCGTCCGCCATATTGGAATTTGCGCTGCCTCCTGTCATTAGGCAGTGATGCCAACTTTGTAAAATTACAAGTTGCGCTGCGTTCAGCTATTAAATTGTAGGGTGTTATGGGTCTACTTGTACCTGTGTGGTATGGCTACTTCATTATATCGCTTTTAAAAGACATTAGTGCGTTTTGGAAAGCAACAGGCGAAAATAATTTAGTAGGTACTTGATCAGTCACCAAATCTAAGCTATTATGTTAGCGGCAATTCTTGTGTTGTTTTTATTAGCTGAATAGATTCCCATTATAAAATTAATATTATCCTATGTTTCTTCTTTCTTATGTTTTTTTCTCTACTTCATAGCAAATTTTATTTTATTAGTGTTACAGATTCCCTATAAATGTTTTTATGCAGTCTCAAACTATATTCATACCAATTTTATCCAAAATCTGTGTTTAACCGTATCCCTGTGAACTTTTACGATATTAGTTTCGCGTTAATTATTATTTTTATTTAAATAATATTACGTAACGTAGGTCCTAAATTTGAAATATTAATAATTAATCAACACGTTGAACGCTCTTATCTAGCACAATTGAGCAAAATGACATAAGTCCGACAAACCAGTTTCCCATCCGGTAAACAATTTTAACTTCCAAGTTCGAAACTATTTTACATAAATTAAACCAAGGTCCGATAAATACTTTGCCATTAAATGAGAATAGTTTCCAATACCGAATAGCCGGAGGTACAATGCTTAGGTTTATATACCTACATTTATAAATGCAAAAGTTTGTAAGAATGTATGGACGATGTTTGTTGGGTAGGTACTACTCTTTCACGCAAAAACTATAGAATGGATTTTAATAAAAATTCACAAGAATGTAGCCGTGGTGAATTCCATTAAAACACGGGAAAAGCCAAGGGTGACAAACTATAGCTTATTAACAGAATATCAACTAAGCTAGTTTTTACCGCGGGTAAATTCATCATAACACGGAACAGTTAATTAAAACGCAGGCAAAGCCAAACTAGTTTTACATAAATTAAACCAAGGTCCGATAAATACTTTGCCATTAAATGAGAATAGTTTCCAATACCGAATAGACGGAGTTAGGTATTAGTTACCTATAAAGCCTAGGTTTATTAAAATACTTCGGAGGTTAGGTAATACAACACCTGTGGCCTAGTCATCTTGTTTTGTTTAAATTTTAGAGTTATAACGTTTTAATTACATCATGATTATATTAAACATGGCGTAAGAGTGCCGGCCTTAGAATAGAACATTTAACAGTCATTTTACAGGGTGTATAAGAACATAGGGTCACATCTTCAGGGATGACTTGATACAAGTCAGTGGTAGAAAATTATTCCATTATCACACAGCTAAAGCAAATACAATCAAATCTAACTCATATTTTTTTGTTCAGCACAGTTAATCTTAACAGATTTTATTTTTATTTTTAAGTTGAACAACTATTTACACTTTAATGGATTTAAACAGTTAACGTATTCAGTTTAACAACAAAAAATAAAAAATAGAAAGGAAACTATTCAAACCATAAAAATATTTAAAAAGCTCTTTTTATAGATTTTAATATTCACTTCATACTTTTTGTTTACGTTCATGGTTATAATTTTATAACATTTTAATTATCATTTAAACGTGATAAAATAAATTAGTTCTCTACTTTGAACAAATTTCTTTCCGTAATTTGCTGTAAACACTTTTTTTAACCACAGCATTTTTAGTTAACAACACAAGGAGCCACTAATTGTTTAATTTATTTGCTGTATAACTTAATTGATATAATGTGTGAAATAATTATGAACTAGGGTAAAATATAAACTAAAGAATTATGGAATATCAATGTATAAATAAATTAATAAATAATTAAAACCAAAATATTAACTAAAAATTCAAGCAAAGAAAAATGCAAATTTTTATGTAAATTACGCAATAAAAATACCTTAATGTGTAATCATGGACAACCATCCAATAGAAAACCAACAAAAAACCAGTACTTACCCTGTACCACCTTATACAGAATAACCATGAGAAGTATAAAAATTACGGCATGCGTGCATCGACCGCGCCAAATAGAAAAAAAAAACGAAACATAAACCTTCCCGTGAATACCAAATGAGATCTTATAGCAATAAATTTAAAGAACTATTTCGTATAAACATTAGTAGCATCTGCTCGAAATGAAGATTAGGGGAACTAAGGCATAAAAAGCGGTCAGCCAATGGCGTCCTGCGATGGTCAGCTGTCCCTTTCGCACAGTGATCACACTCTTTCTAATGCCCATTTTTTGCGTTATTCTAATTTCTCATTGAAGCCATCGATTGCAGGGGAGAATAACCTTTTCCGTAAAACTTATTGCAGTTTTTGCTTGCCCGTTTAATAAACGATATTTTTTTATTGGAATAATCATATTAATATAAAAAAATGTTTTTAGGCTATTAGATAGTAGATAATGAAAGGTTAAAGCGTTAGTTTGTTGAACGTTAATCGCATGAACCACTAAATCATGATTCACGACATTTATTTCTTGAGAAGATAAACATATTTTTAAATAACTAAAATTTTCATGCATTCATTGAAATGTCTTTTATTAATTAGTGATTGTCTAGAGTAGATATTTTTAAATTATATTCGTGATACTGTCAACAGACCAGATGTTTGTTCAATGTCAAATTTATAAAAGCCAATAATGTTCAATTACTCGTATCAAAGCTCTTACAATTAGTACAAACAAAATACACGCGACGACATTTTGTTTAAGTTTTGTTTATAAACATCTCTATTATACTCGTATTATCTAAATTATTATATAGATACAAACCAATGCCACTTTTTATTGTAATTTTATAACTCAAGACGACTGGGCCGATTTAAGTGCTTTTGGTTTTAAATAGTCGTAGTAGGCTAGAGAGGTTTAAAAGGTGAGAAAACATGGGAATAAAGGGGGCAAAGTAGTAGTGTAAACAGCTAGCCACAAAAAGTAGAATACGAAATCACATCACAAATAAATTCCAGTTAATTAAATGCGAAACAATACAGTCCCCGAGGTCAACACAAGGTCACTCCAGCATCCGCCATATTGTTCTCAGATTCATCTGTCAGATAGACATCTCTGTTTTTATATATTTGACCTATATGATACGCCACGTGGGTTTACCCGTGGATAATTTGTAAAGTATTTTTTACTAGCTGTCCGGCCTGTGTCTTCGCCTGCGTAACAAATGATTTTCCCGCGGTAAAAAGTAACCCATGTGCTTTCCCGGCATTCAAACTAGGTATCTCTTTGATTGATTTGATGTACCTAAAGATTTACATTATTGGTTTTAAGTAAGGTGGTAATGATCTTTAATTTTTTATATAACCAATAGCTCGATAAATGTAACTATCCAACACTGAAATTATATTTATAATAATAGCGCGTTTAAACAAACAACCGACCGAGTGACCCGTGTTCTCTTACGTATGTCCTAATTTCTGATTCGATCACGTAGAGAAACCCCGAGCATAGCCCTCTCCAATAGCTCTATGAGCGACTTTGAGTCTGATGGTTATAGGTAGACAATATTGAGCCTCTGTCAATCTTCAGCTAATCGCATCCACAAGACAACTTAAAACGTGGAAAATTCATTTACACAAGTTTTCCTTATAGTCAAGAATGAGGCAATAAAAATAGTTAAAATGCATTTAATAAAGTTAATTAAAATCCGCTTGATTTGATGCGAAACGATGCGCCAAACAAGGACATCATACGTTTCCGCGTTGAATCATTTAAAATGGTCCAGCGCAAGGCATGAGAGGTTGCTGTTATAAAATATAAGCTCATGAACTTTTCCGCTCCATCGGCCATCTTTTTTTCTCGCTACATGGCCAGCCCATTGCCACTTGCCAGCTTGCCACCACACAAGAGAATCTGCTGGGCTATGTCGGTAACCCGCGTTCTTCTACGTATCGCCTCGTACGTGTTTTTCGGAATCTATATTCTCGCATTAATTAATACATTTATGTATTTTATTTTATGCTTTTATTTTAACTCTCAGTCATTAAAATCATAATTTGTCAGAATCAAAGTCTACAATATTTCACTTTCAAAATTTTCCAAAGTCAATAACTTGATTTCCATAGAAACACAAAAATTAACGTGGACACGACAGAAAAAACACAACAAAATAAATCATTTATAACTTGCCCATGTAAATTACTACTTATAAATTATTTTAAATTCCATTAAAAAAGGTCTTACATAAAATTTTGTTTACATGGAATTATTTTTGTTTTGACAGTTCACTTCACTGATTTCCTGCCGATGTTGAGAAGCGATTAGACCAACAGCTCATCTCTGTATGAGTTTCACTTTGTTCCATCCGCTACCGCTCCTAACCCAGGCCGCCATCACAGCATGCATACACAAATGCGCTTGAGTCACTGCGACCTTGTAATAGACCAGTCCAATCGCAGTTTTAGCCAATCACGAGTCTGCGCACGCGGCCTTTGTTGCATCCACTTTTTGTCGCCATTTTGAAAACCTTTGTTTTTCAATTTTCAATATTTTTCTTAATTGTCTATTGTTTATCGAATTTGCTTCCTTGACAGTTGATCGATCTTGGTGATGAATAGGATTATTTATAGTTGCAGTATAATGGGTTCGGAGCACGTGTTTTGTTTTAGGTCTTGATAGACTGTATATTCCGTTACGGAGCAGTGGTCCAACTGATCTGTCCAACTAGTTGGACTACGGGTCTTTACTAGGGGTGGTGGTCCAACTATCATCACCTCTAACTTTTGTGATTGCCATACTTACCTAAATTTATGTTACTGTACCTATCTATAACCAAAAGATTATTAAATTTAAATTTTGCAAGTAGTACATTCATGTACCTAATTTGCGTGTTATATTTTTACGCTTAAACTTACTTTTTAATTTCATTTTATATTTTTACATGACAATTTGATTTACACCTTTAATTAAGGTAAAATTATACTCGTGCTTGAATTAAGAACTTTATTTCATTAAGTTAATAAAATAAGCTTTAAATATTAACATAAATTTACATAAAAAGTTTGTTCACCGATTATCACGGGACGAATACGGACTAAATCGTAGAATCGTAGAATCATTTTTTCTACGCACTTTTTCGTTTTAATCCACATTTTTCATTTTCATTTAAATTCTAATTCTGCCATAGCTGGTAATTAGTATGACAGTTTGTTATTAATTATAATATCCTCTTCAAAAGCACAAAGCACTAATCACTGAGCGCATCAAACCACACATTAGTGTTAGTGATGTACCTACTGTCTCTCTGACTCGTTGCATTCGGTGAGTGGACCATTTACTCATAATAATAGTCATATAATTAAAAAAATAATTATGATTATGTTGATGAACTTAAAATTATAATATAAGGTAAATTAATACCTATATCATTATTAGTATAAATAAGTGTTGAGCTAGCTAGATACCTCTAAATGTTAGAGATTACATAGGCATAAATTATTGCTTCTTATGTGGGGAACTACTTTGTTCACGATAAAAAAAAATTAAAGCCGAATAATCAACCTTTACCCCACCACTAGCGCCCGAACCATCTCCACAACATTAGCTCGAAACAGTCTAATGTATAATTATTTTTTTTATTATTCCTTACCTAGTTCAATGACCGTAGTAATTACAGGCCAGTGTTGCGCCGGCGCTCTTCAACGCTACTTTCGACCAACGCTTTATAGGAACATTAGGTCATACATACAATGTAATGTAATACCTACTACTAGATAATTACCTCTACTACATACTTAGTAAGTAGTAGTTACCGATAATAAGTACATTAGTTCTATGTTACACTACCTGTCCCGCCATGTAGCTTAGCCTGCGTTATAGTATCTAAAGTGTTTTACAGATAATAGACCCGCAGTAAAACGTAGCCTAAGAAACAAATTGTCATTCATCTATCCATACATACTCATAATAGTAAGTGAAAGAAAGAAAAAAAAATTGGCATTAAGAAACGAAAGAACATTAAGAAAACCAAGGACATTTAAAGATAAATAGGCAAATTCAGCTTTTGCTGCTTTTGAAACATTCAGCGCTGATTTTAAATTATTATATTTATTTATTTTATAGCCCATTTCGGACGATTGTCGTCGAAGACATTTGTTATAAAAAAATAATTTAAATAAAATGAAACAAAAATAATGCTGGACAATTCACACAGGACACACAGCAACACCTAGATTAGTAATTATAATATGAGTTCCTCCAACAAGATGGACAGACGATCTTGTGAAAGCTGTTGATTCACCATGGGTGCAAGTAGAGTCCGACCTTAATAACTGTAAATCATCCGATGATGATGTTTAGTAGAGATAAAAATATATTTTTATATATTTTGATGAACAAGCTAAGAGCTTGTATTACCAAATATGGATGAGATATCTAACAATATTTATTTAAAGATTAAATAAACACATAAGGGTGGCCCATGTCTTGATTACTGGTAATAAAGATATTAATTACATCCGCAATTAATAATTAATTTAATAGTTAAGGTATGTTTGAGGTCTTACAGAGACTATTAGAATTTGATGTGGTTGTAAATTATCAAGTTCCATAAAAGTACTTAGGTTTAAACAAAAAAAGTATGTTCCATGACTCTACTTTTTTCAGAAAATTACAAATATTAACTGAAAGTATTTGATATATATTTATAAATTAAAATTAAAGTAAATGTTTTAAAACTGTCACTGAGCAGATATTTCATTATCAATTTGTCCTTTTATTCGTATTTGTCCTCAACTTTATCCGCAATTTTTGCTGGTTTTCTGTGGAAATTAGATATTTTACTAGAAATGTATTAAAAAGTTTGAATATAATAAACCTATATCGACACACAAAGTAACACCATATAATAGACTTATTTAACGCAGAAAAGTGAAATAATCACTTGAAAGATACAGTCAAAATCGCTGTTTTTCAGTCAAAAAGCTCTGCTGTTGACATAATATGTCATATTATGATTATAGGTTGCGGGTTTGATTTCCGTGACAAAAAATTTTACGATGCAAATATTAATTTGTTCCCAGTTTGTGATAACTACCGATTGCTGGTCAGTTATTAGCCTTTGGCTTCTAGTCTTTACTATCAAATAATAATATGGGTATAAACAGTTATCTATATTAAACTCAACCAACACAAAACGTCTGTTACGATTGAGATATCGACCGGATGCCAAGGTCTAAATGACGATATTTTTGCCACAATCGATTATTGCAATAAATCGATATATCATGATTGATACGGCCTATCTAAAGGTCAACTGGAACGTATAGGTACCTAATAGATCACTGAACATGCGTACGCGCATAAAATGAACTTGAAGGTAGATGGATAAAACTATAAAGTTTGAACAAGGTTATAAAAATACGAAAGTTCCTGATTATAAAGATTTTGTTGTGTTTAGATTAGACTCGCATAACGGACGCAGTTTTTTCCATTATACCTATTGGATTTTTCCGAGGTATAAAAAAGACTGTGTTATGCAGATTTGTCAGTCTTTGTGTCAACAATGAGCAATAGAGCGTAGAATTAGCGCAACACATATTAATCATGGCATTCATCAACCCGCACATGGCTAGCGTGGTGAATTAAGGCCTAATCTCTCTCGTCTAGGGAGAAGTCCCTGTGTCCCAGCAGTGGGAAAATAAATAGGGATGACGATACTAACAAACTTCGAGTTTTCAATATAGTGAAGGATAACATATCATGAACTAAATGAAATGTTTTTGTTTCTTGTTTTATCGTTTCACTGACACTTTCCATCATGTGAGATTATGGTCAAACAAGGGTCTATCAACAATAAAAAAAAATGTCGTCCCATGATATTTTGTGAAGGATGATTTATTGCATTCTTAATTAATATTTATTTCTCGTTGCTTCAGGTCTAGAACGGGTGGCCGAGGAGTTGATGGGTCGAAGGAAATGGAAGCAATACCAGGACGCATTGACCAAACCCGGGGAATCCAGCGACGAAGGTAGGTCTTACCACTGCTGGACATAGGCCTTCCTCGACTTCCAGTTAATACGGTCGGACGCGACCAGCATCCACCGCGAGCCAAACGCTTTGACCATCACCTTGTTGGTGGACGTCCGACGCTGCGATTGCCGACTGGTGGTCTCCAAAACTTCGCTACCAAAAAGTCTCGAAAATTTTTCGGCCCAATCGGCTAACTGTTCACCGCGCTATATAATGATAATATATTAAAGAAATAATCTGCTGGGCTATTTCTATTTCTTATCTCTTTATTTCTAACCTTTCGGGGTGATTTGATATAATCACTACGCTTACTACGCGAGTTGGTGATCGCAGTAAGTTGTTACAGTATACAGAACGACGCTGGCGTCTGACCTTTGTCACCACAAGGCACATTACCTGGAAGGTGAGAATTGCCTTTTTGACAAGTAGTCCACAAAACGTGCCCTAACTAACTTAAGCATATTTAAGAAATCTATCTAATTTCCAGGTTCCACTCCCTCCAACGACCAACCTCCCGCGCTAAAGATAAAGACCATAGAGCAGATAAACGAGGACGACGGCCCAAAGCGGCCAGATTCAATCCTCGAGAGTCTCATAAAGCGGCCGGCGACGCAGCCAAAGCTAGAGTTGGCGGAGGAGCCCACAGATTGGAAGCCTCCAGACAAATGCTACTTCTGCACTGATGAGAAGGGAGAGGTGGTGGAAACGCGGGCTCAGGGCGCGGCGGTGAGTCTCTTTTAGTTTATGCACTCCTGGTACTTCAACTTTGATTGTGCTCGGTGTGAAGGTCCGTACGACGCTGGAGGTTGCGGGATCGATTCCTGCCCCGAGACAAATGTTTGTAAGATCTACAGATGTTTGTGTTAGGTGTTTTCTATGATGTTAAGGGAAGGATTAATAAACAATTAAAAAATAAATATTATGCAATGGAATCCTCAAAGAAACCTTGGCCTTTGAAACTTGGTCCTTTGCTCTTTGAACTACTCTGATTTTATGAATCATAACGATTGCATACCTTTTGTTGAGTTGAATCATTCATAAGAAATGTAGTTTTTATAGTGACACACCTAATTTAGTCGTTTAAACGGTGCATGTTTAGATCTAATAAAAATTGAGTAGTATTAATTGTAATTATTGATGGAAATTCATAAACCGCACTTGTCCAGCGTGGTGAATTAAGGGCTAATCTCTCTCGTCAAATGAGAAGTCCCTGTGTCCCAGCAGCGAAGACATATTGAACAATATAATCACCCTTCATAACACCCCTATTCACGTTCCCACTGCTGGGACACAGGGACTTCTCTCTTGACGAGGGAGATTAGGCCTTAATTCACCACGCTGGCCAAGTGCGGGTTAATAATATAATATAATCACCCTTATTAATAAATAATTATTCATAAGCATCACAAAAAGGGTTACTGCAAATTTTGTAGTTTACAATTCTCATCTGTATCAGAATTAAGCCATTGTTCTATGTAATTAGTTTATTGTAAAGTCCTTTAGCAATTTATACCTTGTCTAAAACATGTTTAGACGGAGGCTATGAAAGGGTGTCTTAAAGGTGCCTTGGTCTTAAACTAACAATTTAACAATGTTACAAATATCATTGTGCAGTCAAAGTGTTTTAGAGTTAGTAAAAATATTTCTAAGATTTTCATGCCACGTAAGTAAGGCGATACTAATGTAGGCATTTAACTGCAACTAACAACTAATTTTCAGCCGTTTTAGCATTTTCTGTCACTGTAAAAGTAAAATATTTTTATTATTATGTACTATGGGTGTACCTATATCAGATATAATCTATGACCCGTAACTTGAGCTTACCACGGGGCCAGATTTTGCTGTGAGAATTGTCCAGCAATATATTGTTTTTGTAAAAAGTAAAGAATTTAAAAAAGTGGTTTGTTAAGTAATTAATTAAAAACATTATAGGTACACCACAAATATGTAAAGCTCTATAAGTTATTTTGAGTTTTCTATTCCGAACACAAATTTATAAATTTATATAGTTTTTATTTTATCTTTCTGGTGAACAAGCACCATAATTATTTATGTTACTAAATCAATTAATTTTTTAAGCTTAATAATATTAATTAATATTACTTAAAACATGTTATAGATAGATTTAGATAGGTACCATGGATCCAAGCCATCTAGCCTGAGATAGGCAATCAATTTAATATCCTATTGTTAGTTTAACAAAAGTTCTCTTTAAGAAGTTTATTTAGAAAGCTATTATTAAACTATGTCCATTTTATTATGTAATTTAGATATGGATTTTCTCGCGGTAAAATTTTTAGTAGTTTTGGCATCAAAGCCTAATAGACATATTCGCGTATTTAATATTAATACGCTTTAAGTATTGAAATAAGTTTGTCATAACACAAAATTAAATACCTAATAATAAAATAAGCGTGTTAATCTACCGTAACCTATGCCCAAAACCAATTATCTTTAAGATTTTCATTATAAATAATGATGACAAATAAATAGTGGAATAGCCAGCCCTATAAGCCCCAACCTCAGCCCACAACAACCGTTTCAATTTAGAAAACAATGCAAAATGCCTTATCCATTTTCTACGATTCCATGTCAAAGAAGGAAAACTGCTATTTTGATTAACACGAAAGAGAGGGTGCGTACCGCGAGCTATTTCCGTCTCTATTACGACGTATTAAGGTTTATTTCTGTTTTCGTTTCGCACTGAAATAGTGTAGGCGTAGAAAAGTAGGGAGCGTAGAGCACTGGGAGCTGTGGAGTGGTGTTGTTGCTAAATCTTTTGTGAGAAGTGCTAATTCTGCTATTGACGCTTTTTGCCAATTGACTTTGTAACTGTTTAATCGTTTGGTGTTTTGTAGGTACCTAACAGGTTTGAAGTGTCGGTGTTGTTTATGAGAATTAATTTAACAGGAATAGAACTTTGTGGATGGGACCTTAATAAGATTTAAGATTTTTAAGATTTATGTCATTTATTTCCATAAAATCCTAAAGATCACTTGGACAAGTCAATAATGCTGTTGAATGAGAAAATGGATCGACATTTTTACAATTTCAAAAACTATAAAATGAAATAATTAATTATTTAGAGTTCAGTCATTAATAATTAATTCAACTTACAATTTTGATTTAACAATACAATATTAAAATTAATGATAATTATAATACATTACAATTTCCGTGAATATTTTTCTACTTGCTGTGGGCGGATAGAATAGATAGATAATACTTTATTGCACACCACAAAACAGTAACATACAAAACGAACTATAGTTAGAAAAAGAAAAAGTTTTTTTATAAAACAAATCATTTTTATAAAATTTACAACGCAAATTAACTTTTATTGGTATTCCTTGTTTATTCCTCTTAAGTATCTTCTTGCATTCTAGAAACTATTAATAAGATAAAATCGGGACAAATTGGTACCATGAAGTTATAGAGCAAAAAAATCTTGCGATTATGAGTAATCTTGTTTTACAGTTATTATTAACGTTGAAAAACGAAGATATTTTTACTATTACAAGCATTTTCTAGCATTTTATTTTTCTATACATATAAAGTTATTAAATAATTATTGATTTATGGTATAGGTAGTTGCCATGTTAGAAAAAGAAGAAGAAGAAGTTCTTTGGTTAGAAGGCTCCACACCCGGTCATCATATCTCTTGACATTAAGAAAAAAAATATAAATAACGTACCTACATTAAATGACCACAATATAGCATGCTCAAAGATGATATTAGACCTTTAGGTTAAAAACATATAAAAGTGTGAAATTATTTTTAACATTTACGTGATCCTAACCCTACAATTCTTTAGCAGTAAAACTCAAAATGAATATGCCATAATTACATAGTTGAACTTCTTGAAGCATGAAACAAGAGTTAACGCTATTTTTGTTATTTATTATAGTTAAATTTACTGGAGATACCATCTAGTAACTGGTTATGACAGTAATCACCACGTTTTATATTAATTTAAATTTCGAACGTAATGGATTGTTTATTATTTTCCTTTAAATTGATATTCCATTTTAGACGTGAAGTAATAGCATTATGTCTATAGTTAAGTATAATTATCTTATAATTCATCGTTAGAACAGTTATGTTAGTTATTTGCTAGAATTAAGGTATTTCCTCAATTAGGTATTTTATTTTATTTTAATTCGTGTTGTTTTTCTATCAATTAGCGTTTCTGTACTTTTATAAGGACAACGGCAGAGTATTTAGCATAATTTTATAAAAATTAAAACACATTCCTTACGTATAAATCTACTTACGAAGTAATTTCAATCATGTTGTTTTAGTTTATTTTTACACAGTTTTACCTTATAACCTCAATTAAAAAAACCTCTAGCTAATGACAAAATGACAATAGAATATACTTGCAAAAAAACGAACAGTTAAAAGTGAAGCAGCTACTCAATTACAAAAAAAAACATAAGTAGAGTGCGTCAACGAGCCACTCCATATATTTCGCTAGGCTATCGGTTAAACAGCATAGGCCGGACAGAAAAGCCTATAGGGGCGGTCCGGGGGGTGGAAACCTGGGAAATTCACGTGCAGACCCACCCCTTAGATACACGTGCAACCAAATAGCTGCAGAACGAACGAACGCACGCTTACCTTATCACTGCAAAAAAAAATCACCTGATTCCAAACTCGCATTCAAATTTCGAACCGAATTATCGCATTTACAAAATGAAAATTGGATAAAAATGAAAGTTTGAAATTGGAATGTTACGTAATTGGATTCTCGTTTTCAATGTGTGTGACAGTTTTCTGTGTTTATGTTGTGTTTTGAAAATGGTGATGGAAATCTGTTGTTATGAGTGAGGATACTGCTGGTTTGTCCGATTCTGATGGTAAGATTACCTAAATAATTTGTTCATTTAAAAATAATTGTTAAATAAATTAAATTACTAGTTTAATGTAAAGTTCAGACTCTCTGAAGAGGGCGCTTGAGATAGTGCCGAAAAATCGGAAAACTCGAAAACATTTAGTCAAAATGATGGTATCTTTGTTATTGTTACCCATTAGGTAGGTACACGTCTGCTTTAAAATTAAAGAACTTTGTACTTATGTGTAACTTATAACAAGCTTTCCCGCCTTTTCTACAAACCACAAACGATTTAAAAATTAAACCGTTAGCTTTGTTTTTTGAAGTCATTCAGCCTAATCAAGGCCTTTTGAATTTTTTAATTCTGACACCGCACTGTGAAAAAGCATACAAAGCTTTTACTTTTGTTTCTTTGTGCTTTGTAACTTTTTCAAAGTGTGAAAACATAGGAACATTTTATGGTTTGCCAGCGTTATTCGTTTGGTACATGAAAATAAACATTTTTTATATTTTTCGCAGTGAATATACGAGTGTGAGTGTAATTTATGATTGCGTGTTAAATTTTACCTCAGAGTAGTATTTTTTAAGACCATTATTTGAAACTGATTAACTGATTGTGACAGTTTATTAAAAAATATGTGAGTTTTGCAATTCGTTCACGCAAAGGTAAGCAGAAGTTGAATAAGCAAATTAAAAATATTAAAAAAACTTACCTACCCACATATCTTGTTTATAATTTTTCTATTGATACAGCTGTTGCATAATATTTATATTTATGCTAAAACTTTAATACTTAACATTCATTGGAACTAATTTATTTAGGTTTTTTAAACTTTCATGCCTAAATTTTGACGTTAATTATACTAAAACCAATTAATTTGATTTGGTAAAGTTTGTTAAGAACGTTCTGAAATAACAATCTACTATGATACCTACTATTTTACTAACTATAAAAAATCGTCATCGATAAAAAAAATTACACGTATAACCTAGGTATTACTTATAACCTATGTAATTACAATTCCTGCAAAACCTACTAATAAATAGGCAGGTGCCTATTTAAACCTTGTTTATGACGGCCATTTCGTAAACATATTCAAATGGCACAAAATTATGCATGAATCCATCTAATGGCGGAGCATATAAAAAACAATTGTTCTCGAACACATTAATAAAAATACTATTCTAAATTCAAACGGGCCATTAACCGGTTCCCACGAGCGCCATGTTGACTCGTCCTCGCGCGTGATTGGTCGAGGCCGCGAGTTAGAATTAGAATGTAGACCCCACCATTTGGCGAACGGTAAAATTACAAGTTTTTTACGTTCCAAGTTCAAATGATGGCAGCTGGCAGGTGGACGAAATGACGGGCTGTCAGCAGTTGCGCCGTAGGCTATTAGAAATTAACCTAAACTAACGTTACTACCAGGCTGCTAAACGAGTATTGCCAGATGTAAATATTATACATTTTTTATTCTAGGTTTTCAATAGGTATAAAACTTTATACTTACATTTTTAATACATTTTTAATAGCAGTGGCCCATTCAGGGTATTTTTCAATTGAAACAAAATTCGGAGAATTGTTTCGTTGAACGAGGACTTGCAGGTTCGAAATTCAAAATTAATGCGTTAAAGGCTACTAAGGTTTTCCGAGGGAAACTATGAGTTTATCCCAGATACCTTATCCAAAAACACAAGCAAACCCGCGTGGCTAATCTATTCCATACTAATATTATTAATGCGAAAGTGTATGTAAGTTAGCCCATCTTTCGCGGCAAACCAGAGCAACAATAGACGTGATTTTATTTTTTAAGTGGAGAGAGTTGGAGGGATATAGAGTAACAAAGGCTACTTTTTACCGCAGGAAGACTTCATATTATATCCGCGTCCAAATCTATTATTAGAAAAGCGTTTATTCTATTATTACACCGGGCGAAAAGCAAGTATTTCATAAAAACACGTGACTTTCGCGTCCTAAATGGAAAATTCTACTCTGAAATTGGCGCGTAACAAATGCGCATTTGACAAAGCTAAAATGTACTAATGCAGTGACGTGGAGCAAAACAATCTGTTAGTTAATATTCAAGGTAGACGTGATTATCGAATCGTCAAGGCGAGCCCAACTGGTTACCGTATGACACTGGTACTGCTTCTACGTTCTATGTCAATGTTTGAATTTAGAATTTTTACTTTTTGCGCGAGGTTTTATGCAATTTTTATTTTAGTCGTTCGATTTTTAATTTTAAATGCGGCTTTCGAATTCTTAGCTCCATAGTTTTGTGATTAGATTTTTTCACATGTTGCTTCAAGGTTATTCGATAATTAAATCTTGTATTTGTATAAAAATTTCGAAATTTACATTATACATAAGCTATTTTTCATATGATGGTCTAATAACTTTTACTAAATGAATAACTTACTATTGTTAGATACTATAATGAGATGACAATTAATTGATAAATACGGAAGCTATTATCATTGTTACAAAATCCGAATTGATCATTAATAATGGATTTCTCGATGATGAGGTGGTTGGTTTTGAAATTGAACGATAATTGAGTTAATTGAATCATAATACAATTTTATTTATTTATTGCTATTTATTCTTAAATAAATTAACCTATTGTTTGTTAAAACATCATGATTAATAGAAAAAGTAAGTTAATTGTCTATAAGTGATTCTATAGTATTATTTCTGGAAGCTGTGTTGGCTAAGTGGGACATCATCTTCATCATGTCAGCCGTTGGACGCCCACTGCTGGACATAGGCCTCCTTTAATGATTTCCAGTTATTGCGGTCCACCGCTTTAAAAACGTTTAAAAACGTTATCTAACGGTAGAGGCAAACATAGTGAGGAGACCGGCATATTCTGAGAATAGGTTAAGTTGAAAGGACACACCAACCCACACTTGGCCAGCGTGGAAAATAAAGGCCACGTTACCATACTACTCCGAAACGGCGTGTCCGATTATTATCAAAAATCGCTCTTAGCGAAAAAGCCGCACATTGTATCACTGTATTGTTATGTGCATCTTTTTGTAATGTGGTGTAACAATAAAGAATTTTGAGTTATTATAAGATAAGATAAGATAATTCTTTATTACACACACCAATAAATATTTAACATAAGAACTTAAAAACTACAAAAAAACGTATGCGTAATGGGCGGTCTTATTGCTTAAAGCAATTTCTTCCAGACAACCTGAGGATGGAAAGAAAAACTGCAGCATGTAACTTATTAAATACATTATAAAAAGTAAATCCGTTTTTTGGCCGTAAGTTCTGTTATTAGAAACTATAATTGTATATATTTTAAGGGCTGTGGATTTTGTGGAAAAAATAAAATAAAATAAAAATACATTTATATGTAAATTTAGTATTGAAGATGATCTAGATTCTAGATAGTAATATATCCCTTGTTCCAGAGTCCGGCATCCGAATCGGACAGTAGCTCGGGCTCCGGCGCGAAGACCCCGCCCGCGCCGGCGCCGCCGCTGCTGCAGAGCATCCTCAACCTGCACCTACAGAACCCTCAGGCTATCGCGCAGGTAACCTTCAACAAACAAACAAATATTGCTGGACAATTTACACAGCAACATCTAGCCCCGTGGTACGCTCTAAGCTTGTGTTACGGGTGCTTGATTTCTGAAGAGGAAAGAAAGAAAGAATTACTTTATTGTTTACCATTACATAGATAAAATAACATAAATAATAACTAGCTAGATACAAAATATGATAATGGGACAATTGGCGGCCTTATCGTTAAAAGCGATCTCTAAGAAGATCTGAAGAGTTTATTTGAATGCGCTAATCTCGAGAACCGCTGGTCCGAGCTATCGGCGCTAGTAATAAAATAAAATGAATAAGGGCACACAAAACTGCGATGCGAGAAATGCTTCTGAGTTTACTCAAACGCGTCTCATTTGTTTAAATAGCGAATGCCGCATCCCCTAGGGATGCGGCATCGCATCCTCGCGATTTACATAGATATGTGCTATCCGTAACTTATCTGCCAAATAAACAACAAACTTTGGTAGCGATATCGGATATAATATTAAGTGTCCTCTAGGAAATTTAAAAAGATTTACCTTAATGGTTAGATAATACCTACCTATCTCAATCATATAGATATCTCAACAGACAGGACACGTTATATCATCTAGTTATAAGAATAAGACAGAACCGGCAAGAGAAATAAATAAATATTGCTGGACAATTCACACAGCAACATCTAGCCCCGTGGTAAGCTCGAAGCTTGTGATACTGCTAGATATCTGATTACAATCTGTTGTGTGATTGGTGGACCAACAAGATAGTGGATGTGTTATTGATTGCTGGATAATGGTGAACTCTTTTAGAGAATGATACGTAGTAAAATTTACAATTAAGTTAACCACCAACCTGCACTTGGCCAGCGTGGTGAATTAAGGCCTAATCTCTCTAGTCAAGAGAGAAGTCCCTGTGTCCCAGCAGTGGGAACGTTAATTGGGGTAATAATGTAGTTAGCAGGTTTAGATACCTAAAGATAAAGATAAAGAATACTTTATTGTAAAATTGTGTACATAGAGTTCTTAAATTACTATGAGTTAGTATCAACAATTTGTATTCGGTTTAGGACATAAAATATGTAATTAGATTTTATTTTTGTTCGCAAATAAATTTCGGTAGGTAGGTATCATGATTAAATTACTATGACGAGCCATTTTCTGAGAATTACCTAGTTATGTGTAAAACGCTACGTGACATTACACTCATAAAATACCTGAAGGTTACTCAGATGTATTTCCTCTAATTAACTATACGGCACAATATTGTGTTGGAAATTTACCTAAACAGAAAGATTTTTCAGAAATCGTTAAAGGAAACATTAACGTTTTATTTAGAAAACGGCGAGTAATTTTCAGGCAATATTTCAGTAATCATAATTGAATTTATGTTTTTACGAGTTGCTAATTTTGTAGCGAACTTTTACGCATAGGTAAACGGTAAACTGCAAAATAAATAATTAAAAAATTTCTTAAATAATGGTTTAAAATTTTTTTGGCAACGGAACCCTAATACGAAAGTCGTGTTAGTTACAAATGACTTATTATCAAGAACGGCCGAATAGATTTGGCTGAAACTTATACTTGGGGAGGCAGCTTAGAACTAGGAAAAGGATACTTAACAACATAGGATACTTTTTACAACGGGAAAATATTATAACGCGGGCGAAGCTGCGGGGCGGAGAGCTAGTTTCGTAATAAAAATAGATATAGTCTCAATTTTAACTCTTAAAATTAATCATGTTATGTTTAGTTCCAGCAGATGATGGCAGCGATAGCAGCGCTCGGCACTGGCCTGCCTCCCTTCCCCCAGAACTCAGGCGCGTGGATGCTGCCCCGGGTCATGCAGAACAGACAGCAGGGCGACACGTGAGTACAGAACACAGAACAGTACAGAGATAGAAGAGAAGAGAAAGTTTTACCGGAATGAGCTTCCATAACTGGAGTCAATCAATCAATCAAACACACTTCATTTTACACCACAAAGTAATATAAGTACAAACATTAAACTAAAATAAAATTACAGTACCTACAGTGGGCGGCCTTATCGTTGAAGAGCGATCTCTTCCAGGCAACCTTAGTCAATTTTATTTTTGAAATGTAAAACTGTCTTTTGGACAGTCTTTTGTCGCAGGTTATTAGATATCTTTTTAAGTAGGTAACATAGTTTAAAAGTAGTTTTTACGAACCATTTATTTAAAATATGAGCGCTCTTGTCACACCATTAATATACTCTACCGACGATGCGATATGGATTTTGAACAAATCCAGACGCATTATCAGACACAAAAGGTATTTAAGACCACCATGGAGTCGGAATCAGCATGGAGCCGTTAAATTAATTCTCCACTTGCCACGTTTCGCTTAAATCGGCCCTTTACGATGCATTGCCAGGACACCGTGTTTACATACAGACGGACAATTACATACATGATCTTAAACCTTTGTGGCGAATCTAATAGGTATTCAATTGAAGAGAGGTCTGGAGGAATATTAAGCTTGTATAGCTTCGAACGTAAGGTTCAAAGGGATTTGATGCTCTAACAAGATTCTTATTTTTGATAATAGGTACTTGAATCATCATAATAATCACTAACGTTCCTACTATCTGGACACAGCGAATTTTCTCTTGACGAGTAGTGATATTAGGCTTTAATTCACCATTCTAGCCAAGTGCGAGTTAGATTAGGTTAGGATTGATGTTTGGTATATAAATACATAAATGTATGTATTAGTTATCAGTAGAGAGACGTAATAAATTATCATGACAAATCTGTCACTTTCAAACCAGCATGTAATTGTGAAATAATGCCAAACAAATACTATATAACTTCAATTAAGATTAAATAGATTTATTTATTTATTTATTGAGGAAAACCAACAACTTTATATACATTTACTTAATAACTAACACACAAATATAAAACATAAAATATATTTATCTGAATATAATCTACTAATCTTGGTGCCAATTATTTAAATCGCACAAAACAACCAGTTACCTAAATTTAAACCTAATGCCTCCAATACCAGAAGTACAAGATTATGAAACACCAAAACATGAACCGATTAAAGATTCCATCGAGCTCGTTCAATCGATTTAGATAATCCGAGTCGGGAATCGAGTATGCTGGTCACATAAATGCTAACGATGTAGCGCGTCGGAAAACTTATCGATTTAAGCTATTTTTAGGGATATTGGTGTGATGTGATCGACTTTGATTTGATAAACGGTTTATGATTTCGAAATAAACTTTGACAACCGCCAAAACTTCGGCATTTTATGCAACATGCTTTAAGTTTATAGGCTTATGCCGATAATAAATAAATATAGACAATTCATGTAGGAATTAGCTAAGCTTGACGCATGGTTTTAATATTACCATAAGAATCTGAAGTTAATAGATACTTCATTAAATTTGAAAACTATTAGCAGATATTGAAATGCCTATAATTGTAAATTTTTGATAGCACGAATTTATCTTTAACCAACAAAACAAACTTGATTTAAAATCTCCTGATAGATATGGCAAGCGTCTTTAGCGTCTTTATAACCGCTATTCTAAACCACGTAACGGATTGCCCCATTCTGAAGGTAAATATTTTCTTTGGAATGTTAATGAAATTAAAATCTCTAAAATTTAAGTAGGTACTCGTATATAATACTACTTACCTATACCTATTTGTAATAGGTAAGTACATAATAACTTATCTACTTGAACTTTTTTATTATTTAACTTTTGTTTATGACGGTTGTTTAAAGCTAACACATAAAATACAACATAAAGTAAAAATAACAAAATCACATAGGTATATTGATCTCTTGATATATCAAATACCTATTTCGCTCAAAAATAATGACACAATGTAGGTTTTTCACAAATCGCGCCATACAATTTAAATTCTATAATACTCATAAACAAACGTCTAAACTAACCTTGACTGCATTAGAATACATACAATACGTATGTATTGGATTGTGGTGTGCCACAAGTACAGTGCCATTTGAATTTTAAATGTATACGGAATTAGTGCTATTGTTCTAAGTGTTAGTAATGATGATGACAACAAACAAGACATTACGCTTAATAATGATGCATGGAAGCTTGTTATCTCGTTATATGATTATCGTTATAAATCAATATTAAATCTTTGTTGCAAAATGGAGTCAGCGTAAAATATTAGTGTGGTGCATCAGCCATTCTTTTGTCGATTAGAAGACACAGAAATACATATCTCAATTAAATCTATACCAATATTGTAAAGCTGAAGAATTTGTTTGTTTGAATGCGCTAATCTCAGGAACCACTGTTCCGATTTGAGAAAATATTTCATTGTAGGATAGTACATTTGTCGAGGAAGGCTATAATTATAAAAAAAAACTATTTAGGTAAATAACGTAAAAATTAAAGCGAAGTTGCCGGCGCTAGTCATCTAATTACACTTCCTAGGTGGCAGAAATATGTGTCCTGGACTGGACATATATTTCTGCCACCTAGAAATAATGGAAGGGTTCTATTGACCATTGCTCGGTAAATGGACGTAATGTGTTGTGATGATGATGAGAATAACTCTAGTTATACATTGAATCATCTCCAATTCAGACCTCTCACTATTCACAAACAACAACTACAACAAGGCCAGATCAGCATAGTACATATATATAAGGTCCTTTGTTATATGTCTAAACTATATCTATCGATTATTTACCTGCTATAGGTACATTTTGATGCTATTAAAATCGGTGCGCAAAATGGGAATACATCGCTATACATGAAAGAACAATTATTATAAACTCCTAGCTGACCAGCCGCGGCTTCGCCCGCTTTATTACCGTGTTTTCTCACCTTTTAAACCTTCCATGGACTACTACGACTATTTGAAAAACAATAGCACCTAAATCCAGACCACTTCGACTATTTTAAAACCACCTAAATCAGCCCAGCCGTTCGTGATATAGATAGTAGCCCAGGGAAGGTTTAAAAGGTGAGAAAACATGGGAATTAATCGGGTGAAGCCACGGGCAGCTCGGCTAGTAAATTGTAAATAAAGCCTGACAATTTTAGTGCTATTCGCAAAAGAGTTAGAAGCAACAGGCTCCTTCAAAATCGTTCTGTGAGCGGAACTGCGATTGTCAGACTGTTTCCGCCGAGAGGAAACGCGTGCTTCAAAGCAACTTACTTTGGAACTTTATATCGTGGAATTGAAGTGTGGTGCCGGCCTAACACTAGTACCTACCGTACACAAGCTTCGAGCTCGCCACGGGGCTAGTTGCTGTGTGAATTGTATTTTTCCTTGTTTGTCGTCAAACGTGATTTGTATACCGAAGACAAAAAAATCGATATAACGTAATCCTCTATAGTTGGTGTAGCGCAGCCAGGGCTAAACTGGAAGGCGTGGGGTTCGACTCCCACTCGAGTACCAAGATTACGTTGTGATCTTATAAGTTTTCCTCATTTTCTAATAACACAGACTATGAAATCTACGTTTATAAAACTTCGTGGCCAAAAATTTTAGTTAAGTAATTTTTTTATTAATTTCATCAAAACCCTATCTTCATCTACATTCTAGACAACATATAATAGAAATAATATCTGGTTCAGAACGGAAATCTCCAACAGATGTTCTAGTCCAAAGAAACAACGTGAGTCAGTTCAAACAGAATTGAGCCTTAAATTCACACAAACAAACAATGAAACGAACTATCCTTCAAGAAGCGGCACAATAGATGGCTCGCTTTGTCATGACGTCACTCACTCTATTCAATGCCGCTTCGTTGCGCGGGCCGTAACCGTTTTTGACGTAACTGGTATCGTTGAAACGTAACTAGTTATTGGTAACGTTTTTAGCTGGGGTAGGTTATCTTTCAGAGGTTTTAAACGGTATAAACAGAGTAAGAATCATTTTCTAATATTCTTCTTATTATGCCTCTCCTTTATAGGTCTATCCTGAATAGTTTTTATCCCTTTTTTACGCCAGTCATTATAATTCTAATATTTATCGAAAAATTATTTAACAATCGTCGGAAGACGTCAACGTCAGACGAGATATTATTGACGAATTCAATTATGATCCCTATAAAAAGGACAAAATGTAGAGCCCGCGCTAGTGGCAGCGCGTTGTCTACGCCTATCTTGCCACATCCATTATACCGAAGAAACTAGCATTAAACCTACCATCATTAGATATAAATAGTAATTGTATCAGTTATTTCACAAAATAGTTTTACCATCGTTATTTCCAAAACGTTACCTTACAAACCCGTTATCGTTACGCCAACGGTTACTGTCGCGTTCCTTTCCTACCCACCTGTTTCACGTTACCTCAGTTCGACAATTCCATTATGATCCCGTTAAAATGGGCACAACTTGCGCAGATGGAAATAAGACATTGTGCAAACTGTCACTGCAGCTTGAAATGTCATGGAAGTTGCGGGTAGTTCGATTTTACCCTTTTCTTGATTTATAACTTTAGCTGATTTTTCGACTCTCCTTCAGCGAAAGATAAACAGAGCCATGTTTGTTAAGTCACACACTCGACTTTCATTCCGAAGGTCGTGAGTTCAAACCTTTGCTTTTTTCTAATTGTTTTTTTTTTGTAAGTAGGTACTTTAAAAACACGTAATAATGAAATTATTCGTATCTATAGCAAAAAATAAATATAATGGGCATTTATATATTTGTTTTTGCTACGTGTGATATCACATTATTGTTAATAACTTCAAGGGTTGAATTCTTACCCAAACATATTTAAAACGTAAACAAGTCATTGACCCTAACACTTGAATAGTTTTAATATAAAAGAAATTATAAATTTATTGCTTTTAAATCAATAATTTGTTCAGCTAGGACGAATAGGGCACCAAATACAGACTTCGTTAATAAATTTAAAAGAAAAGAAAAATATTTCAGCTAAACAAACAACCATAAAGAAAGTCAAAAAACAAATATATGATCATTCTTTAATAAAATGAGTAATACATTTTATATTTTACAAGCGCGCCACGCGGATTTGCCTACTGTTAAAAATATTTTTCCAAGAAAATGTAGCCTTTTTGAAAAAAGTGCTACCTAACACCAAAATAATTTATGAATATTTCCAGTAGCTTCTGGGATAATTATGTTACTAAACAAACAAAAACAAATCAAAATTAGGTATAGTAAAACCATTCTAAAAATGAACTCCCCTCCACAAAACCGTGATGATTTCAACGTGTGAGAGGAAATACAGAAAAACAGAATAGGTACACAGAAAAAAAAAATTCAGAATTCGGTGGAGGGGCGTTCATTTTAGAAATGGTTTTACTATACTCACATACTGTTTTTAAAATTAGAATATTGGATTTCGCGAAAAACTCTACTTTCTGCGAGAAAATCCAAGAGAGAGTTGATAATTTTATTAGTAAAATATACAAGGTTACTAAATAAGAAATATTATCATAACGTAAATTACTAATTATTATTATTTAAAAGTATACATGACTTCTGTACGATCTCCAAAAAAAACAAAAACTCATTTGACTAGTACTTGTAAAATTCGACATTCAAATTGTGCAAATGTTTGCCATGCGCATTGCACTCTATGCAGCTGAGCAAATGTCACGCTTTGACAGTTAAAGCGTTTATTTAAAAAAACTATGAATCATTTAAAATTTGTTGATGGTGTGTTATTCTATGCTAGCTCAAGTTAGGATATATTTTGACATCTTTACAACAAACATTATAAAGTTCAATAAAGATCTTGATATTTTAAGGCTCTAGGGCGATTCCAGGAATATACATAATATACATGTAGCTCAATCTAATGGTTTAATTTTTTAAATAAGGGAAAATAGCTTTATGCCTCGGTAATACATGTTCATACAACAACGCGCAAACCAAATAGGTAATTAATTAATAAAACCGACTTCAAACTGACTCTAAAAATATTACCTAAAAATTAAAAAAAACTTACCAACACACTAGTCACCCCGTACGATTTTTGACCATCATCAAACTCTAATATCCTTATCATGGGCCCACTATTGAAATGTCTCCTTTCTAACAACAAAATAATTATCAAAATCGGTTCATAAACGACGAAGTTATCCGCCAAATCTCTTCTTTTTTTGTAGTCTGTTAAATAATACTACGATACAAATAAAAAATTAACACCATCTGCGTACAAAGACGCGGACAATAATATTAAATTATAGGTATTTTCAGAATAACCTATAAATATTTCGATTAATATAAATAAACTAGTGGGTCGTGAGTGTGCGAGCTGCAAGCAGCTCGCATGTTGTCCCAAGTAGGGGGGGTTTTGGTACCTACAAGTTTTTTTTGGTGGAAATCGATAATCAAGACTTATATGAAACTGCGATAGGAATCGTCATTCATCTATAATTTTTTGATGGGGAGGGTATTCAGGGGGGTCTGGGGGCAGGGGGTCACAGCACGGCTCGCTTCGCTCGCCGTGCTGTTCCCCGTGGTCGTGGTGCCACACACGCAGCAAGGCTCGCTTCGCTCGCCTTGCTGCGTGGCGTGTGTCGTATTGCGGTTCGCTTCGCTCACCGCAATCCGACCCACGCCCGCCGTCATCAAATTCGTAATCCTCACCCCCATATTAGTCGGAAACGATACCCATATCAGTACACCACGGGCATCAGCACGGCTCGCTTCGCTCGCCGAGCTGATGCCCGTGGTCGCATTGCGGTTCGCTTCGCTCACCGCAATACGACCCCGGTCGTGCTGCTATATGGACACACAGCATATCATGGACACACAGCAAGGCTCGCTTCGCTCGCCTTGCTGCGTGGCGTGTGTCGCATTGCGGTTCGCTTCGCTCACCGCAATCCGACCCACGCTCGCCGTCATCGAATTCGTAATCCTCACCCCCATATTAGTCGGAAACGATACCCATATCAGTACACCACGGGCATCAGCACGGCTCGCTTCGCTCGCCGAGCTGATGCCCGTGGTCGCATTGCGGTTCGCTTCGCTCACCGCAATACGACCCCGGTCGTGCTGCCATACACGCACACACAGCAAGGCTCGCTTCGCTCGCCTTGCTGCGTGGCGTGTGTCGCATTGCGGTTCGCTTCGCTCACCGCAATCCGACCCACGCGCGCCATCATCAAATTCGTAATCCTCACCCCCATATTAGTCGGAAACGATACCCATGTCGAATTTTTTGGGGAAAGGGGGACAGGGGGGACATTCCGGGGGTCACAGCACGGCTCGCTTCGCTCGCCGCGCTGTTCCCCGTGGTCGCATCGCGGCTCGCTTCGCTCGCCGCAATGCTCCACCCTTAAAATATTCGTCAAAAATAGGCCAATTTTCGGTTTTTTCTTAAAAAAGGGGGTCTAGGGGGGCGAGGGGGTCAAACTTTTTTTGCTATTCAAAACTATCTATCTTTCTCTACATGACTGTGAAAAAAAAATTTATCCAAGTCTCACCGTTTGGGAGATACCAAAAGGGGGGGGTGAAATTTGGGGGAAAAGGGGGGGTAATTTTTTTTTCTTCCAACTCGAGAAGGAACCCTCTATACGACCCCGCCATCGAAAATCCTATTAAAAGACGATTTCTGGAAGCACACTCGAGAGGGGGAGTTTTTTTGGGGGGGAGCGGGGGATGAAAAATTTTTTTTCGCAATCGTTTACCCCCCTCTATATGACCCCGAAAAAATTTTTAGTCAAGGTGCTACCGTTATGAAGATACCATAGGGGAGGGGGAGGGGGAGGGGGAAATTTGAAAAAGTCGGAATTTTCCCCCACTCACCCGGACCCCCTGTACACGATTCTGCAAAAAAATATATACCTTCCCATCCACCAACAGGGAGAACAATTATGTCAATGAGTGAGTGAGTGAGTGAGTGGTAATTTAGCTTTATATAATATAACTAGTGGGTCGTGAGTGTGCGAGCTGCAAGCAGCTCGCATGTATTCTAAAATTGGGGGGGGTTTTGGTACCTACAAGTTTTTTTTGGTGGAAATCGATAACCAAGCAAAAGTTGAGATTGCGATAAGAATCTTCATTCGTGTCAAATTTTGTGATGGGGGAGGGTATTCAGAGGGGCGTGGGGTCACAGCACGGCTCGCTTCGCTCGCCGTGCTGTTCCCCGTGGTCGTGGTGCCACACACGTAGCAAGGCTCGCTTCGCTCGCCTTGCTGCGTGGCGTGTGTCGTATTGCGGTTCGCTTCGCTCACCGCAATCCGACCCACGCGCGCCGTCATCAAATTCGTAATCCTCACCCCCATATTAGTCGGAAACGATACCCATATCAGTACACCACGGGCATCAGCACGGCTCGCTTCGCTCGCCGAGCTGATGCCCGTGGTCGCATTGCGGTTCGCTTCGCTCACCGCAATACGACCCCGGTCGTGCTGCCGTACACGCACACGCAGCAAGGCTCGCTTCGCTCGCCTTGCTGCGTGGCGTGTGTCGTATTGCGGTTCGCTTCGCTCACCGCAATCCGACCCACGCCCGCCGTCATCAAATTCATAATCCTCACCCCCATATTAGTCGGAAACGACACCCATAACGAATTTTTGGGGGAGGGGGGACAAGGGGGACATTCCGGGGGTCACAGCACGGCTCGCTTCGCTCGCCGAGCTGTTCCCCGTGGTCGCATCGCGGCTCGCTTCGCTCGCCGCAATGCTCCACCCGATAAAAAAATCAGTTTTTTCATTAAAAAGGGGGTCTAGGGGGGCGAGGGGGACAAACTTTTTTTGCTTTTCAAAACTATCTATCCTCCTCTACACGACTGTGAAAAAAATTTTACTCTAGGTCTTACCGTTTAGAAGATACCATAGGGGAGGGGGAGGGGGAGGGGGAAATTTGAAAAAGTCGGAATTTTCCCCCACTCACCCGGACCCCGTCTACACGATTCTGCAAAAAAAAATATACCTTCCCATCCACCAACAGGGAGAACAATTATGTCAATGAGTCAGTGAGTGAGTCAGTGGTAATTTAGCTTTATAGAATATAACTAGTGGGTCGTGAGTGTGCGAGCTGCAAGCAGCTCGCATGTTGTCCCAAGTAGGGGGGGTTTTGGTACCTACAAGTTTTTTTTGGTGGAAATCGATAATCAAGACGAAATTAAGATAAGAAGAGGGTATTCAGGAGGGCCTGTGGGCGTGGGGTCACAGCACGGCTCGCTTCGCTCGCCGTGCTGTTCCCCGTGGTCGTGGTGCCACACACGCAGCAAGGCTCGCTTCGCTCGCCTTGCTGCGTGGCGTGTGTCGTATTGCGGTTCGCTTCGCTCACCGCAATCCGACCCACGCGCGCCACCATCAAATTCGTAATCCTCACCCCCATATTAGTCGGAAACGATACCCATATCAGTACACCACGGGCATCAGCACGGCTCGCTTCGCTCGCCGAGCTGATGCCCGTGGTCGCATTGCGGTTCGCTTCGCTCACCGCAATACGACCCCGGTCGTGCTGCCATACCCGCACACGCAGCAAGGCTCGCTTCGCTCACCTTGCTGCGTGGCGTGTGTCGGGTTGCGGTTCGCTTCGCTCACCGCAATCCGACCCACGCGCGCCGTCATCAAATTCGTAATCCTCACCCCCATATTAGTCGGAAACGACACCCATGTCGAATTTTTGGGACAAGGGGGACAAGGGGGACATTCTGGGGGTCACAGCACGGCTCGCTTCGCTCGCCGAGCTGTTCCCCGTAGTCGCATCGCGGCTCGCTTCGCTCGCCGCAATGCTCCACCCGATAAATAAATCAGTTTTTTCATTAAAAAGGGGGTCTAGGGGGGCGAGGGGGACAAACTTTTTTTACCATTCAAAACTATCTATCCTCCTCTACACGACTGTGAAAAAAATTTTCCTCTAGGTCTTACCGTTTAGAAGATACCGTAGGGGAGGGGGAGCGGGAGGGGGAAATTTGAAAAAGTCGGAATTTTCCCCAACTCACCTGGTGTTCCCCTCAACGATTCTGCAAAAAAATATATACCTTCCCATCCACCAACAGGGAGAACAATTATGTCAATGAGTGAGTGAGTGAGTGAGTCAGTGGTAATTTAGCTTTATATAATATAATGTGTTCCGCCGAATTCGCCACTGCATTTTGCACACACGTTGGACAAACATGATATTCATTTTTATTTAAAAGTAAATTAGTGAGCTATAATGATTCCTTATTGTTGTTACGTGTTCTATAATGGGATTATCAGGTAAAGATTAAGAATATTTAAAGATTTATGTACTTAATTTATTTCCATAAAATACTAATGCCTAATAGGTAATAGATAAGGTACTAATAATAAAATGTTAGTTAATGTTGTGTTAAAATGAGTCTTTTAGTACTTGTGTTTCGTGTCCATCCAAAGGCAAGGAAGAAATAAAAAAAAAAATACAATATTGCACACCAAAAAACAAAAACACATTACAAAATAATATAGGTACAAAAAAAGTGTTACAATAGGCGGCCTTATCACTGAAAGCAATTTCTTCCAGGCAACCTTTGGATGTGCAAATAAAAATACACAATGGAAACATGGTTGACATAAAAATAGATAGATAGATAGATAGATAAAACATTTATTCACTGAATCACACACACAAATTACAATAAACTCAACCATACATTAATAGTTTGTTACGTCATCTTACCTTAAAAAGATTTAAAAAAGATTCATTTATTTAGCCTTAACAAGGATTGCTATACTAGCCCCTTCTAACTGTGCCTGTCTTCCTCCAGGTCTGCTGACGATAAGCCAGCCCCCTCGCCGCCGCTGCAGACGGAACAACCCCTGGACCTCAGCGCGAAGTCCACCTCCAGCACCAGCGGAACACCTCCTCCAGATGCCAAGAACCTGGATACCAGGTAATACTCCATCATGCGAGCATTTCAGCCTTCGGAACCTAAGACTTCAACTGGCTAGACTTGGCAAATTGATACCTAAATATTTTCATATTCATTTATTTCAATTTTTGGAATGGTAAACTTAGTAATAACGTTAACGTAACGTAGGTCTCTAAAATGATAAAATGGAACAGACAAGACAGATGTCTATAATAAAATAAATTGAAATAACAAATTAAGTAAAATAAATTAATGATATGCCAATAGCTTTGATATTCAATGCAAAGATCGATTCTCAGATAAAATTGGTGCTCAAATTTTGGTGCTCTTAAAATCGGTGTGCAAAATCGGAATAGGTACTTCACATTATTCACAAAATGATCTATGGGCTTGCCTAACCTAATTGAAGTATAACGTAGTAGAACGTTCTACGTTCTACTTCAAGCATAGCCCTCTTCATAGCTTTAAGAGTAACTCTGAGCCTATTCATAAGGCCTATTAGTTAGTATTACTTGTCAGTTAGACGGTGCTTATGATTGTGTTCTCCACTGGTATTACGAACTGGTCAAAGATCCTAGACATTATATGTGTATTTCCAAGAATAATTAAATTTAAGGATAAACAACTATACGGTAATAAATATTTTTTGACTTCAGGACTTCTCCGTTTTAACAAATATAAACGTCAGCCTACTGTGGTTTTCCTTAAAAAATTGTTTTCCGGCAAATTACCATAATTATGTACCAATATAGGATAATTAGTTACGTCTTTTTATCAAAAATATCTCATTGATATACAAAAGTCTTCACACCTGAGTGTGTGAGTAATATTAGTTCACGGTGGTTAAAAGCAGCTTCTGTTTGAAACAACTAAAAACCTAAGGTTTGAGGACATTCAGCAATTTAATTTGACGACCTCTGTAGCGCAGCGGACGAAGGTCTGCCTTTGACGCAAGAGGTTACGGGTTCGTTTTCCGCTTATTTTCTCAATTTATCGAGGAAGGCTATATCATATAAACTATAATGTAGGTAGATAACCTTAAAAAAACAAACAAAGCTGTCGGCGGATCGCCTAGTATAATGTTTAGTTTGACTACATTCGTGGGAAGAGGTGGGAAGACCTAAAATTCTTAGGTTGGACAAACGGTCAAAGGACAACATTATAATATGTTTTGTTTACTTTTTAGTGTTATATAAATGAAACGAAAAGAAACAAATGTGATCGATAAATAGCAATTCGCAACGCCATGTGAGCTGTAACCATTCACTACGGTTGCACTTCCTATAGGCCACATTTGCACCGAAACAGTGGACGTCTTACGCTGGACGAACATATCCCAGGGACTGAGTTCATAAACCTTCATGTGCTTTGATTTGACAGCCGGCAACAATAGATACTCATAAGCCACTCAAACCCTATGGTTATATCGTAGAGACTGAAAATGTTTTAATCAGTTTGTATCGGCCTTTTTTAAAAAATCAGGTAAAATAAAGTAGGAAATGAGAAAGGTGTCTCGAAAAAGCGGAAATACCAAAGAATTACGTAACTAGGGATATAAACATAAGCTAAATACAACATGTGACCAAGACCAAAACCATATTTGGTCTTGATCGCTCCACCGGATTTCATTTAGATAACATAATATAAGTTAAACGCTATTTTCTAACATTTTTACTTAGGTACTTCTTAATCCAGATTTTTTGCACCTGCTTCTCTCACTTTCTGTGTAAAAGCATCCTAGTTCAGGTTACAATAACAATGGCAGCGAATGGACCCATTAAAAACTAAACTCGGGTTTAATGAACTTTTGACAAGACCCCGTGACAATTTGACACGTCAATCGCAGTTAAATTTGATCCATCGCTGCAAATGGGCGATTTTGACACTAATGACAGCTATAGCATGTGACACCAAAACTTATGAGTGTCCATTAACCATAACCTGCTTAACTTATCATAACTTAAGCTTTCTTTATAAAGTCAGACATGAGCGAAAATATACAATAAAAGAATGTACCTACATTACCTACGTATTTTTTTTTCACAAGTTTCAGGTTCATATTAAAGCCCCAAACAGGAATTTGAGTGTTTGTATGTTTTCCACCATAGGAATCGAACCAGCAACGCTTGCATCTTCTCTCTTGCATTGCAAGCGAACCTTCACAAAATAGTGCAGTAAAGCGAATTTACGTTTATCCTTATCAGAAAAAGTCCTTACATTTCATCACCCTGCACCAATATACCTACTAAGCACACAGTCTGTTTGTCTGACCGATAGTGCATTTTGCAATGATTGTAAAAACTGGGGCGTTGACATTACGAAACCTATATTGCTAATATATTTACGTGAGGATACAACAAGCCGTGTTGGATAAGCACACTAGGCTTTAATTTGGGGGATAGTCTCCCCATTATTCACTAACCCCTTTATTTAGGTTCCCACAGCTGGGACACAGGGACTGCTTTCATGACGAGAGAGATTAGGTCAAATATTTTAGAACATGCCGGTTTCGTCACGATGTTTGATTTCACCGTTAGATCACGCGTTTTTAAAGTGTAAACACATTTCCAGAAGAAACATTCAGAGGTGCCCGGCAGGGTAAGAACAACCTTACCCACAACCTTCGCAAAAAGTCGATAGTGATCCCACTTAGTAATTTTGTCTTTAGGAAAATAAGGGAAATAATCTAACTATAAATCACCAAGTTACCAGGCAGGTTGTTGACCGTATATTATATTCACTCCATAAAATCAAGTCTTACTAAGCCATTCTATCTATTCGTAGCAGATATGAAGACCAGTGTTGGGCACGGCACATCGATAAGCCAACAGTCGATAGAACTGACAGCATTGATTCATCGACACCTGGCCGGCCAAGAACGTTTCGACCACTATTAATCCGAGATAAAACGAAATATTTACCGTCTGCCCCGATAACGGGCTATGAATGCGCCCTTATCTACCCTCAAAACGTAAACTCAACTCTGCATCAAACACATAAAGTATACTTTTCTTCAAATTTAAAGCGCGTCTTGGGTTTCATCTTGTATTTAGCTTTCTTATTTTTCGCGCAATCATCTCACTTTCGTCTTTATTCCTTTGTCGTAAGCGCGGTTTTTGCGTGCTTTTAGTCCAGGATGCAAGGTCAATGCACTGTTATAGAAGCATTTTTATTTGTTTTGGCGAGTCATGCGACCCACATCGAATGCATTTATTCAGTTATCGATTGGACATTGTGTATTATAACGATGTGTATCGATATCTATCATATCGTATCGTAAGATGACTTTGAAGAATGTTTTAACCGCTAGATCTTTGATCTTGATGTGTAGAATCTGATTTGAGTTCTGCTCATTTTTCTATGAATGTGCAAGTTTAGTTGTATATAGGTACCTACTATACAATTATCTACTTGATACTTGAGGTTTTTATATTATTCATAAAATTACAACTATTTACAGTAGGTATTTTAAATAAGGTTCGTTTATTTATTACATAATTGTTATTACATGTATGTGTAAGTATGTGTAGGTACCTCTACTTATGCCTATTTTGTCATCGCTTATATATATTTTACTATGAGAAGGTATAAGTAAATTTTAAACTTCGTGTAGGTACTTACTTTTTTTTCTCTACAGCTTTATAATATTATAAAATAATTAGGTAAATCATAGAATAATAAAATCATAATAATATAACTCAACAAGCAACAATTTCGAATTTCGAATCAAAAATAGAAACACGATAAAGAACAAAGAAAAACAGAGAACTCCATTAGAATTTAGATTAGTCTGGAACTTTCCGATGTAAAAAATAAAAAAGTCCACGAGATGGGAATCGACACTGGCTAATTCTATTATCGAGCGGGTAATGTGAATTTCAGTTTCGAAATGAGAATTTTCCGGCAAATAGACGAATTGTGGTTTTTATTTTAAACTTTAAAGTTAGTAAATAGATACTGAAATTCAAGGCTTCTATTATTAAATAAGTGTGATCTCGTCCATTGTTTATAACTATGTCAAAATTTTCGATAATGATAATAATTATAAGTACTACGTAATAAATCATGCCAAAGCCTACCTAAAGCTACATCTTTCTTATTCGTACAATGATTTGTTAACCGTACCTCCGTTGTTACAGATTGAAACGCACAGGGCACGACGGCGCCTGCAACAGTACAAGCAAGCGGAGCTACACGGAGGAGGACCTGCAGTTAGCGCTGCGCGACATCCAGTCGGGGCGCCTCGGCACGCGCCGCGCCTCCGTCGTCTACAGCATCCCGCGCTCCACGCTGCGCAACAAGGTCAACAAGTTCGGTCTACTCCCAGACCCACACGACTCCGAACCCGACAGCGACCCCGACAGAACAGACTCCCCACCATCCGTCATACTCAAAATACCCACATTCCCACCCCCAGACGACAAATCACCATCCCCCGCCACCCCCGTCACACCCATCACACCCATGACTCCCACATTCCAACAGTCTCTGAACGCCTGCCAAACTCCCCTTTTACTTCCACCGTCCGTCTTCGCCGACCCGCCGACCCAGCACCTCTACACGTCGATCAGTGACGTCATCGCGAAGAGCATCAGCCAGAAGTTCCAGCAGCCGCTGGACCGGCCCGACATGCAGGCCTACATGCGCGCGCCCGACAGACACGTCTCCGTCATCAAGACTCCCCCCGAGAACCATCAGAGGAACTACCAGATGCCGAGCAACTCTCGCGCGGTCTCCAACAACAACGGACAAGCGGCCGCCGGTGGGAAGGGCACGCGGCCCAAGCGGGGGAAGTACCGCAACTACGACCGAGACAGTTTAGTGGAAGCCGTCAAAGCGGTCCAGCGAGGCGAGATGTCGGTCCACAGAGCCGGCTCCTACTACGGCGTGCCGCATTCCACCCTCGAATACAAAGTCAAGGAGCGGCATCTGATGCGGCCGCGGAAACGCGAGCCGAAACCGCAGCCCGACGTGAAACCTCAACCTCCGAAGCCGCAGCCTCCGAAGCCGGCGTCGAAGCCCTTCACGAACGGCCTGAACGGGCCCGAGGGAGGCTACCCGCCGGGGTACCCCTTCTGGCCGGGAGCGAGCTTCGCGCCGCATCCCGCGCCGGACTTGTACGCGTCGCACATGATGCGGAGATTACGTGAGGAGGCGCCGCCGCCCGCGAACGGTTCGTTCCTGGAAGGGATCATCAGGTCTAGTTTGGAGCGTCCCGGCGCGGCGCTGCTGCAGCGGCTGACGGAGGGGCGGGGCGGGGGGGCGCAGGAGTCGCCGAGCCTGCTGCGGCGGCTGGCGGGGTCGCCGGAGGAGGGCCCGCCGGCGCGCCGCCCGCGGCCGGACTCCTCGGACCGCGCGCTGGCCGCGGAGATGCGCGAGGCCGTGCTGCAGCTGCGCGCCGACAAGCTGCGCCCGCGCAACGGCACGCCCACCCCCCCGCTGTCCCCGCCGCCCGCGCCCGCGCCCCCCGACCGCGTCTAGGCCCCGATCTCCACCTTCACAGGCTGACCACGGTCCCGGTTCGACCAGCAGATGATCGCCTGTGAACCTCAGTCTTTGTGATAATAGTAAAGTACATTCCGTTGGGGACAGCCTCGCTTCGGTCTACCGGCATCCGTTGCTGCATTTAGACTCCGTTCACAGTAGACAATCTTCCGTTGGCTTAACTATTTGACCGAAACTAAAAATTAAAGTTGTGGCGTAAAACTGTCGTTTTAAAGGTCTTGGGCGGTGAAAGCTCACGATAAGGTCAATGTCACGTTGGTAGTTATTTCGGCGTTGTAGTCCATATTTCCGCGTTATAGTCCGGTTTGATTCGCTTCACACCACCAAATATCACAATAGTTACCTATGTCACAGCCGTTTGGTAATTCACAGCTTTACAGATGCAATCGCTAGTGTATGGATGTCAGTGTGTTCATATCAAAGTAATTATCCTATCAAAGACGTTTCGGTTTCGAATCCAAGTTTTAGAACACTGGGTTGTCCGATCATGCCCGGAGAGCCTCATTGCAAAAGACAACCAAAAGTTAATGTTATATAAAATTAACTATTTAAATATATTATGTGTAAGTTAAAAACAATGTAACAAATTAATTATAAAGCTAGCTATGAGTGTAAATGTTATCGATTTTTAAGTGAACTATTGCGGATTTTGTGCGATTTTTTATAATTAGATAGGTAATATATTGAATGAAATTATTAGCGCTATTCGCAATTAGTGCGGTTGTGGTCATTTTCTATCGGCAGAGGGAGGCACTGGAGAACCTTCGAGTTCAGAGCTTCGATGTATACGAAGCCGCGTTCGGACGTATGTGCAATTATTATTTTGTATAAAATAGTAATTTAAACTGTGTCTACGTTAACACGTGGAATTCCATATTACTGAATGTGATAATTAGGCGTAGCGCGTTCGGGGCGAGCCGCGTGTGGCGCCAACGGTAAACTACATCTAGTGATCTATATATTTATGTAACTATTATTGTATCTTAAGAAAATAAATTCTTATTTTTCATGGTCCAACTTTTAAATGTTTTATCGACTATACAAGATGGATAATCATTACTAAGTATATACTCTTCTCTAAAATTAGCCCAACTCTTGAAATATCTTATTGCGGCATTTTTTGGTGTTCAAACAAAAAAAAATTTACGAGGTGGAAAAATTGTATACGCTCTCACGGAATAAAATTAGGTAAATATTTGGATATAAATTATCATTATATAACTAAATGTAAGTTACGTGTTAATGTGCGCCTCATGGAAATTAAGAAGTCTTTGTATTATGTATGTAATTAAAATATACATATTATTATATACAAGTTAAATATATGAATGTCGTACTTTTTCTTCGGAGACCATGTTAATGTGCAAAATAGACAAAAATGAGGCTGGACTCGACATTTCGACATACTTTTAAATTATCTTTTGAATTGTTATCGTTTAACCAGGACCTACATTAACTATATTAATATAAGAAAGAATATATTTGACTCGAAATATTATCTTAACTTGAATACATATCCCGAGTGCCGAGATGTCGACAACACTCTCTTTAAAAAGAACAAAAATTTTTATATTCAAAATTTTAACTAGTCGATAGCATGTCTTTTCAATTTTTCGTTTCTTGTGCATAATTTTCGATGTCTTTTTAGCATTTAGTGTCTAAAATTAATCACTATAATGTTATGTGCATTTATCTAAAACTTTTGTATATTAAAAAATATATAAATAATTATTTACCGTCATGTTGGCAGTGCAGACCTACCAGACCGCATTTCGATTTATTTTTAAAATTGGAATAAAATCGAACAACGTTTTTAAATACGTACACTTAATGTGTGTTATGCCTGAAATTTTGTTGATAGCTTAAAAAGTTATTTTGTGTAAGTTGTACAGAAAATAGGATGGGACATTTTGCAAAGAGAATTTAGTTAATAATTGACATTCCGATTTAGAATGTTATTAGATTTTTTAATTATAATTTTAATTGGGAACAAATCATTATGTTGTTTAATCTTATTTTGTAACGTTAGTTATTTTTAAGTGGCTTTATTTTAACGATACATTTATAGTTAATTATATTGATGTTAAAGATGTCATTGTTTTGTGCAAAGTGTTTGGGGAATTTTCCCAAGATTATGAGAAATGCGACTGATGTTAAGTAGAAGCCGAATACTGAAGTTTTGGCTCGATCTGTACAAATGGTATACGCCGCCTTAACACTTCAAATGTTATTTTCAACGGCCTCCAAAAATAATCAACATTCGACTTGGCTTACCATGATAGATAATTTCTAAAGAATAGTTATTTGTTGTTGAAACTGAACTAACGAAGATTAGAAAAAGTGACACAATGTGAAAAACATTTTGAAAATGGTTTTCTATTCTACCATAGATACCTTAAAATTGTCTATGGTTTTACAATCATGCTAAGCCTACAGGAAAAACATGCTGGCATACCGATTAAAAAATGTTGAATATTTAACCCAGCAAACGAAATGTCAAAGTCTATAGAGATATCTGCCTCTACAAATACCTCATTTAAATATGAAATATATTATACTTCAGATGTGAACCCTAAAGTGTTTTGATTTTGACGTTTTGCTAATGGCTGGCCGGTGATTTCAGTGAATCATTTATTGTATATTGTTCAATCATTTTTCCACATAGTGTTAAGTCCACATATTTTAGTTAAATGTGTAGCGTAATTTTCACTAAGGTAGTTGGTAGTGATTCTTTAATTTTGTTAATTTTTTCGTAATAAGCTCCATATGCTTAGGTTAGGTTGAAAGCCCCTCAAATGGGCCTGGAACAAAAGACAATGAAGGTAAATTGCATTTTAATAAAATCTTAAGACACTTCCACTAGATGAGAGCATGGCATGAATGTGACAATCGAATCTAAATTATAACCTAAAAATGTAACACAAAGTAAATCAAAAGTTTTCTATTTTGTTGTTTAACACTAAGATCTTCCATTTTTAGAAGTTTCAGACTTTATGTATCAAATTCTTAGTTATACAGTTATTTGGTGTATGATTTAACTGATCGTAGTATTTTCAGAATGATTCATAATTTGAGTACGTTTATGTATGTTATTAAGATTGTTTCGTGTGATTGTCTTTATTACTTTCCAAAATATATGGGTAAATACTTTTTGTGTTACTTTCTGAGAACTAAACAAGCCATTTTCGCATCAAAGTATTTGACATACTATGTAAGGTTCACCTTTGTTGTCATCTGATGTTTCTGTACACCCTGTATCTATTTCTAGAATAATTTTAACCGTTAATAATTAATGTACTATTATTAAACCATATCTGTCTCTTTATTGACATTTAGTTATCGCAGAGACACATAGAATATCAATGAAAGATTTTTTATTCTGCATAGACATGTTTTTGTTTTGGATGTGGCAACATCCACATAAATTTACATTATGTACAATATGAAGCATTTAATTTTAGAAATATAATATAATGTTATCTTTATTGAAAGATGATTAGTTATTAATTTGATTCTTTTATATATTTATTTCGATTGACGCTTACAAAAAAAACTAGCATCACAGGCAGTGTTGCCCTAAGCGGTACTCTAGCCGAAATTGGACATTTTGTGATTAAAATAAATAACCGGAATGGACCAATATAAAGTTAGTTACACTGTTATCCTCCTTACGATTGGAAACTCAGGTTTAAACTAAAACCGCAGTGAGTTAATCAGATCAAATTATTATAATATTGTTATTTAATTATTGAGTACAAGTTTTAATGAATATTTTTTTCAAATACCTTACTCGCCTCTTTATTTTTGTTATTTTGTTCCTTTAGTTTTTATAATTGTTTATCTTAAACAGATTAGAATCGCTTGATCTAAGCGACTCGTAATTATTTTATTATAAATTATATTAATACATTATTGTATGCCTCACTTCACACAAGAACGTTATAATTTCACAATAATTAATCGGCGAAATTTAAATTGGTGTGGTGGATTGGCAAAAACGTGTTGAATCTAGTCAAATTTAGACCGGGATAAATTGAGAAAGCTAAGCTTACGACAATTTGACTGACTTTTGATAAAAGAGTTGTAATCGTCCAAAAAGAGTCGCCTGGCGACCTAAAAATTGGAATTGTGGAATTGTAGAGGATTTCTTGAACCAACCTTCAGAATTGTGAACTGGTGGGCTCATTTGAAGTGATGAGTTTTTTCATAATGTCCTTATATCTTTAGGAACTTTATATCTTACGTTATTCTTAATGAAATGGCTGGTTAGGCAGGTGCGAATGTGCGAGAATATTTAAAACCTGTATACAATAAATTTCTTTCATTTGTTGATTTGCTTGTTTTATTTTTATAATTTTCCGAAGCAGATGCTTCTAATCTAAAACTTTTTTTAATTATTTTAGGTCAAATGTATATCCTATGGATTGATAGTGAAGTATTTAAAAAAGTTGAGGAGCCTGTAAAATTCTATGGGATTAATAACTACCTACTAGCTTGATAACTAGGTACTATAGCACTTCACTGTATGTTCAAGGCTACTTAAAAGCTCTTAAGAGTACAATGCTCGGTGTTTCGTTACGGGATCAGATCATTAATTACGATACTTGTATACAATATACATGAACAAGTGAAATGATATTCAACCAGCAATAGTCGTGGGCAGAACAGATGGCGATTAGCTGAAAAATTGTTAAAAAGAGACCGCAAGTCGAAATTTAACTTTAAAAAAATACAAAAATTATAAAAAGGCTGAAATTAGGATGATAATTATAAAATAATTATCTAACATAACTTTGCTCTACAAATAGAATAGAAGAAGTAGAAGAACAAATAGATGAATAATTATCTTCTTTATCAATAATAATAATTGAACCTTTAATTAGATGTTAAGGATCAAAAAAACACATGAAAAATGAATGAATGTTTGCCCTTGAAACATAATTTGACAGACATCCGCCAAATGCATTAACAAAAGAACTCCTCTGAAAGGATTTATTACAAAGTTTTATTCAAAAAGAGATATATTACGAGTATATAAACATTATAATGCATGAGTAAAAAACCGCAAAATTATGGATAATTTTGGCTATATGCCGCTGGCGACATACAACTTACGAACAAGACCGAGGTTGTAAAAAGAAAAAAGTAAAATGGCGCAGCCGGTTTCGAAAAATTACAAAGGGAACACTACGTTTTTTAATTTGGTTGTTATTTTTAACTGATATTAACAGTCATTGTTGAGTCAGGATAAGGAATATAATAATAATTATATTGCTGGACAATTTTACACAACGACATCTAGCCCCGTGGTAAGCTCAAAGCTTGTGTTACGGGTGCTAGATTTTTGATATACTTATTATAATATACATACCTACATAGATAGATATTTTTTATTATAGTAAGTAGAATGGTAAGGTTTGTTTGAATTTAAGCTGATTTTTTAGACATTAAGGTAGGTACCTACCTATCTACCTAATTAAATTCTAGATACAATCGCCAAATTTTTTAAACAACTATCGTTTTTATAAATTAAATCACATGGAAAGCTTGAAACAGTGCCAAAATATGGGAAATCTTACCCTTTACATATTCTTATATTATTTGTATTCTAATCATAATCTTTATCTAAAATTATGTCTATTATTACTGCCAATTTTTAACAACAAAGCAAAAAATCTACATCCATTGATTCCACGTAAGTAGGTACATAAAGCCAGACGAGCCAAACACAACCAAAATAAAAAACAAATCACCAGCCAACCCTGACATTGGCGGCCGAACAAAGCCGAAAACAGTCGAAACAACCAAAAGAGACCATGACCTTAACTTGGTTACTTACATGTGTGCGTGGCTATGTAATTTTGGTACTTGTACGGAATTATAGCGAAAGTGGCAATGATAAGTTGGCACATCTGTAGCTGGACCACCAAAAAGGGAAATTAATACTTAGCCCTGGCTGCACCTCCATTGTGCTATCGAGGATTAAGGAATTGAATCAATACCTGATTGCGCCATTCAGTCTTCAAAGACTTCGAAAGACGAAGAAGTCATGCTTCTTGGAGGTGCAGCCAGGGCTAAGTATAAGTTCGTGGGTTCGACTCCCACTCGAGGACAAAGGTTATTTTGTGATCTTGTGTTTTTCTAGTACTTATTTAGAAAGATTAAGTGAGTCAATTGCTACTTATAATATTATATTTAAAAAATTATGGTAGTGGAGTACCTATGGAGTCCAGAAGTGGGAAACAACAAACAACAGGACTATTTAGACATTGACAAGAACAGCAATGTTGTACCTACTAGATTTAAGTATATAATAATTATTATTTTTTTGTGTAAACACTATCTGTTTCTTCAAATCTTTGACGCACAATTCGGATACTTTTTGTCAGCGACTCCGGCGCACCGCGAGCACATTGTCTATGCATGTGTGCGTGCAATTTCTTCCATACACACGACATATGCAAGTGTAGGTGCATTTTAAACGTGAGGGCTCATTTTTCGAATAAAGTTTTGTATGTAGGCGTAAATTTTAGTGTCTATTTTCAATTCCTTTTATGCAGTCGCATGTTTTTGTAAAATATAAAAGTTTAGTTATTTCTAAAGTTTTTATTTTGTTTTACTGGGAATAATCCGTATGTAAATGTAGACAGTTTCCGACATAAAAAGATGATTCGTGGCTCAAAATGTTGGAAAATGAATCTTGATGACATTTCAGAAAATAAGCCCTCAAATTAAGCGGTGTTTGCATGTGTGCGGTGTATATTAGTGTGACGATATTCGGCTGTGTGCGTGCATTTTTCGAGTATTGTTGCAGTGTGCGTGCATTTTTCGCCGCGTGCACTTTGGGCAATGCACTCCAAGGGACAATGGCACTGACCTTGGTTAATGCAGCTGCCGGTATGTTCCCGCGCAATTCGGTGTTCGAAATTCGAATTTATGGTTATTATAAATGATTTTTGATGGGAGTTTTGCATGTGAAGGCATCGTTTTGTTGGTAATTATGTACCTAGCTCTGGGTAAGTTTTAGGTTTCTGTGTCGGTTTGGTAGTTTTTCATTATAAGTACCTAGGTAGTATTTTTTAAATATTTTAGGTAGGTAAGTAGGGATTTATAAATCTTCGGTAAACTTAATAGTTCGGTGACACCCGATTTTCTTCCTATGTTTAATTTTCCGTCAAAGCTCTATCTAAAGCCCGAGTAGGTACCTACCTAATTATATCTAACCTGTAAGCATTACTAAAATAGTTGAATGTTTTTTTGATCTTAAGACTCATCATCATCATAATTTCAGCTATTGGACGTCCACTGCAGAAGTAATTGCGGTCAGGCGCTGCTTGCTTCCATCGTAAACCAAAAACTTTCACAAAAACTATCTTATGGTAAATCAGGAAATAAAATATGAAACATAATCTACCTAGATCTATCTTTATCTATAGTTTACCTACAGCTAAATCTAATACCTAGAGTCGTAAAAGATTGGTGAAAGTTGAACTTAAATAAACACGGTCTCTCTCAAACCTGCACTTAATTCATAACTAGCTTTCGGCTACGACTTTGCCGTTTTAATGGATTATTCCGCGGTAAATTCAACCCCTGTATCCATATTGGCTTAGTTAGTGGGAGCACACTCGACTTTCAATCCGGAGGTCGTGAGTTCAAATTCCGCCGCGCACCTTTTTTTTTTAACTTTTCGTCTTAAATGTTTATGTGTTCTTTAAAACACGTGCTCTAACGGTGAATGCAACATCTTGAGGAAACTGGCAACTTTGAAAAGTTTGAAGGACATTTTGTATCATTCACCAACACGCACTTGGCCAGCGTGGTGAATTATGACCTAATCTCTCTCGTCAATGGACAAGTGCCTGTAAATAGATTATTTGATATTTTAGGAAATATATTTTATAGCCTTTTTAATTAGGATTCGTAGACTACATGTATTTAACTAATCGTTTTAAGTTATTTATGGGTCAGGCCTAATCAAGGTAAGAAAATGTCTAGGTATGCCTAATGCGCTATTAGCGTGCTAGAAATCAGCTAGGACTGTAGATATTTAAAATAACTCAGTAAATAACCCGGCAAGCATTTTAACACTAGTTGAACTTTGAAATTTACTTTTTGTGAACGAATTTCATTTTATTCCAGGCTACACTGAATTTTTTTTAAAATCGGACCAGCTTTTCCTGAGATTAGAGCGTTCAAACAAACACTTTAGCTTTATTATATAAGTACTTATAGATTAAAATAATGAGGAAAACCGCCATTACAGAGCATTTATTAAAACAATGACTTTTCGCAAGAAGACAAAATGGACGAGTTTTTTAATCTTAGCGGAATACTTAAGAAACCTCTTTTCAATTTACACGATTGAAGAAATACAACCTTAAGAATCTGCATCTTAAGATCTTCAAAAATAAGCTTAACTTAAGAGTTAATAAGATTAATGGGTTTGACGAAACTCGAGATAATCATCCCTTACGAGATTTGTAGTCGGTATTCGGTAGGTACTACTCCTAGAACGGCACTACTTAACCTGAAAAATACTCCAGAAAAAATATTTGTTCTCACTTACTAGATTCAACGTAGTTTTTTTTATTAATAAGCAATAATTATGTTTTAATTCAATGTGAGAAATAAACTTTCGAAAATAACAATAACACCGAATGAAAACCTAAAGCTTTACGCACTGCTATAGCCATCTATGAAAATTTTGTGACACTAAACTTAGTTTTTCATCTTAATAATTTACCAACAGATGGCGCTCCTAAGCGTCCTGCACTTGTACATTTTGCATACCTTGTAGACTTGTTGTTTTATTTGTGTGCATTTTTATTTATTTGCAATTATAATTAGTTGAAACATTTATTATTTAGTACGCAAGCTTTTTTTAAGCAATATGTAAAAAGGTTTTTAATCTGTGACACTGTGGCTTTGGCAGACATTTTTATGTCAAATTGGTGTTGCCCCTTGAATCTTTTGCCTAATTCTTATGAAACTTTATGCATACATTTAATTTAATTTTAAGTTATACTCCTACAACTCCAATTATTATTAAATTAAATAAATAAAAAAAAACTTTAAATTCTAATCCGTTACCAAAAGGCAAAGGGCCCAGAATAATATTTGATTCTAGATAAGATCATTTTCTTCTAAAACTTCCGTTATTTAGAAGGTTCGATTTGAAAATTTATATCAGTGTTGGATGGTACATTTCTCGAGGAAGTCTATAAACTATATTTTATGAAGAAAAAGCAAGCGAAGCTGTCGGCGGTTGGCTAGTTACTTAAAATTTATAAAGTTAGAATGGTACGAATACATACGATACCTACTATGATTTTTCAGATAATAAGTTTGGGTAATTTTTTTATTAGTTGGGCACCCCAAAATTTAGTACCGTACGAAATTACGCGACGTCGGAACAGCTTTTACGTCCGAGCTAACAAAACTCGTTGAAAATGCATTCATCAAAATGGTAGAATCCCTGCAAATGTTTTTATTCCTGTTCAAATCCAAGTACAGACGAAAATACAAGTGGTTTTCACCGTTCCTATGTTCATGTCTCATAGTGTTATTGTGGTGTGTCGGAGTTCTTTCGAAGTGTAGTGAACATAACTGTGTAAATGGTGTATGTAACAATGAAACTTGCGTGTGTTCTGAGGGTTGGCAGGGACCTGAATGTCAATACTGCGGCGGGAAAGTCAAGTAAGTGAATTTTGTGTGTGATAAAGTGATTTGTATGGGATGGTTCACTGACCCCTTTCTCAGACGCGCCTTGTCTGGCAGTTAGCAAGAGAAAGCCGTAGGATTATCCAATTATACAGACAGTTTGGCTTCTTTGCATCCTGAGCTGTAGTGAAGGTCATCCTTGTACCTCCAGCTTGTATTATGATCATAATCTGGGCCCATAATCACCTGCCTTACCTTTGTAGTTGTTGGGGAAAACATATTCCAAATTTAAACAAACAAACACATCTGACCATTCTGTCTCCAATTGGATTACTATTGAACATAATCTGGACTGAATACTTCTTTTAGTTTTGTTAGAGTAAATATAGTTTTAGTAATCATAACGGAACAGCCAGAGAACTGCTTACTTAGATTGACACAATTCAAGTTAGCTGCATGAATCCTTTTATGTAATTTTACAGTAGCTATACTAATAATAAATCTTTAAAGGTTGGTCATGGAGTAAGATAGTTTGTTTTCAGAGATATTGTGTTTATAGGTCTATAATATGATACTGAAACTATACGGACAATATTTTTTTTCTGTTTGTATGTATTAATGTTCTTGAAACATGCTGGTTTCTTTACAATATTTGCCTTCTAGAACTAATTCTTGTTATGTCTAAACACGTAGGCATCATTTTGGTGTGATAATCACAGCTTCCTGTTAAAAAAATTGGCATTGAAGCAATACCTAGTGAGTTTATACAATTAAAACTGTAGTTGTCTCAATGGGCATGAATCACGTCTGCTTTAATATCAATTGGTATAATCATGCACATGTCAAAAGTATTTAAACAATGGTGTTAAACCTTTTAGCAGGTTTGGAAACTTTTAAAGCATATGAGTAATGTTTTATTGTTGGTCGAACTTGTTTTGTTTGGTTTCCATTTTCATTATGATTTTGGGTATTGTATTGTTGAGATGGTTATCTTGGCTTCAATGATATGCAGTGGTTATTAAAATTCAGTTTACTTCATTTTACTTTGAGTAACTGTGGTTCTGTTAAATATCTGAAAGTCCCTACTTAAGTCAATATTTAAGTATCCTATCTTTTATCATAATATGCTCATTCCAATGAATGGACCTAAAATCGCACCTTCTGTAACAACCCATTTTCCACAGCATTTAATCATGGGTCTTCATCTCCCTAAGTTCCTATTATAGGTCTTCGTCTCCCTAAGTTTAGGTAATTTGGGATCACAGACATGGAATTAACCTTCTCACTTCATTAATTAAAAAAAAATAACTATCTAGGTATTATATTCTTTTAAGTATATCAAAAATCTAGCACCCGTAACACAACTTCATGGGGCTAGATGTTGCTGTCTGAATTGTCCAACATTATTTATTTTTATTTATCTTACTCCAGTGTACTCCTGTATACTTAATATATTCTTATGATATTATCTTTTTATGTACTATTATGTTATCCATTATTTTACACCACTGTCTATATATTGATAACTGTCCAGTTCATACATAGGTTGCCTGGAAGAAATTGCTTACAGCGATAAGACCGCCCATTGTACTCCAAATGTTTTAGTTTTTAAGTGTCTCTGTTTATGTGGTGTGCAATAAAGTATTGTCTATTCTCTTCTATTCCAGTGTGACAGACACAATGGGCTACATAACGGACGGGCCGGGTAACTACAGCGTGAGCACAGCCTGTTCCTGGCTGGTGGCCCCGCCGCGCCTGGGGCCTTCCACGCCCGTGCTGCGCATACGGCTGGAGGCCTTCGCCACCGAGTGCGGCTGGGACCATCTATATGTGTATGATGGGGACAGTGTGCGCGCTGAGAGGCTGCTGGCTGTATATAGGTATATTTATTTATTTATTTGCCACACAAAACACACAACAATAAATAAATAAAATAATGTTTATTGAACAATAGGCTAACTACATTGAAACAAAAAACTTATAAAAAGGAATAATTCGATAGGGAATATAAGTATAGCAAAAGTAGGTACATAACAAATTAAACTATAATAGGTATGCTAAAAAACTAAAATATATATAGCACTGCTCAGGATTGTGACCACATAATTACAATCAGCCCCCACTGTGTACTGTCATTTATGTAGAGCACGATTTAATTGGGAATTAAATTAATTTCATTAAATTAAATTAATTTCATTCGGATTTGGGAATAGACCAAAATGAGTGTACGCTAAGAACCCATTAGGTAAATCAATAGCAGCTAGGACATCGACACTTATTGGTTGAGACGTATAAGGAACCAAATAGATTTACATTAGCCCAAACCCAGCAGTTTCATCACACTGTCATCAAGAATTACTACTCCATATCAAATTAACAACTGTACCTTTAATTTCCAGCGGAGTAATGGAACACGAGTCGTCGTGGACGCGGCAGGTGATAGCTCGCTCCGGCAGCGCGCTGATACATTTCTTCTCCGATGACGCGTTTGCAATGGAAGGCTTCAACGTGACCTACGCCGCGTATAGCTGTCCCAGCAACGAGCATCGGACTAACTGCTCCAGTAAGCAACTTACAAGTCTTACAGTTATTAGAAATTGGTATGGGAAAAATTACAAGATCACAACGTAACCTTGGCCCTCGAGTGGGAGTCGAACCCACGCCTCCCAGTTAGACCCTAGGTGCGTTAACCATTTCGCTATCGAGGGATTACGTAAGAGCTTGAATTTATCTCATACCTCCCATACAAATTTCTAATAATTTAGAAAACTTAAGTGAGAGTCAATCACTATAATATAACAAATAGTAAGTCTTACAGTGTTCATCTTTCATCACCATCGTCATTACCACTCCATGATTCAATAGTTCCTATCCATCCAAAGGGTGCCTGTAAGAAATCGCTGTTGCGAGGCCGCTAATTGTACAATTAGTTAAGTTTTTTTTCTTATATAGGTAATTGTTTTGTCAATTTAAGTGTACAATAAAGTTATTATCTATCTATCTATGGAAATGGAACCCATTTGACGTCGACTTATGGCCCATTTCAACACCTGCAAATAATTCGACATAGGGTTAGACAGATCTTGAGATTTTTTCGGCCCTTTCGACCGTCGCACTTTTCAAATTAGCACCTGTAACACAAGCTTCGAGCTTACCACAGGGATAGAGTTAACGTTCTTAATTTTGTAGCAATCTGTTATATTAAAACGTTATATTTCCAGATCACGGTGAATGCGAGGACGGTACGTGTAGATGTGACTCCGACTGGATCGGTGTGGCGTGCGACGAACCACTTTGTCCAAGTACGTATTATTTATTTACTTCCTCCTAATTCATCATTCGTTTATTTATTAATTTTAGCTTTTACATAGTTTTAAAATTAGAATTAAAGTTCATCCAAAACCTTCATTTACATCATTTAATTTTTTGCTTGTTTTATATTATAAATGCGAAAGATCGTTTGGATATAGGAATGTTTGTTATCTACTCTTTCACGGAAAACCTACTGAAAGGATTTTTATATAACTTCAAATAATACAATACAATACAAAAACACTTTATTGTACAAAACAAAACAAACAAACAAAAATAACACAAAAGAAACAAATACAATGGGCGGCCTTATCGCTAAAGAGCAAACTCTTCCAGGCAACCTTTGGCTGAAAATAATGTTAGGTACCTATAATTGTAGGTAATATTACTGTAGGCTTTGCCTACCATTACCATATGACATATTACATTAATATGTCAGAATAACACATTGGTTACTATTTACCACAGGGATATCCACTATACGCGGGATCTTCTATCTACGCAATAGTAATAGAAATATACATAAATACAATAAATATCTATCTATCTATTTCCAGATAACTGCAGCGCATCCACAACGGGGGGTCAATGCACTCCGGCCGGCTGTGTGTGCCCCACATCCAGCGGGGCAGACTGCAGCCGCCCCTCGGGCCTCGCCGGCTGGGACGTGGCGTGGCCTCCCGGGGGGCCCGCCGGGGGGCCCGGGGCCTCGGGGGGGCCGCCCGCCGCCGCGCACAAGCTGCTCAACTACGGCGACGATCTCATCACTGTCGGCGGTGAGACTTTTGGGGAACATGATCTTATTTATAGGTGAGTTTATCATACTATTTGTTATTTTATAGTGATTGACTCTCACTTAAGTTTTCTAAATTATAAGAAAATGGTAGGGGAAAAATAACAATATCGCAACGTATCCTTGGTCTACGAGTGGGAGTCGAACCCACGCCACCCAGTTTAGTTTTTAACAAAAACTGATAGATGGCGCAATCAGTGCTTAACTGATGATAATATGAGAGATGGTATGAGATAAATTCAAGCTCTTACGTAACTCGATAGCATAGTTGGTTTAGTTCAACCAGGGCTATACTGGGTGGCGTGGGTTCTACTCCCACTCGAGGACCAAGGTTACGTTGTGATCTTGTAATTTTTCCCATACCATTTTCTAATAATTGAGTTAATCATATATTCATCATAATCGTTTCAGATATAAGGTGAAAGAACAAACGTGGGCTCCCATAAAGACGTTCGAGTCGGGTCCCGCGGGACGGTTCGCCCACTCCGCCGTGCTCTATGGCAAGGAGCTCATTGTCTATGGCGGAGTGGTGCACTCTATGGACCCGGAGAGGGGGTAACCACTTGTTTTAACCAATTTATGAATTAACACTTTATTGTACTTATAAAATAAAACAAAATAACAAAACTTAAAAAAACATTTGAAGTGTCTGAATAAAGGCTTATATTTTTATTATTATATATTAATGCTAATTATGTGTGTCTGTTCCAGTGGAGGCCTAACCGGTCTGGAAGGTAGAGGCAGCGAAGTGACGAACGAAGTGTGGCGCATCCGCCTAGACTCGGAGCGGCCCACGTGGACCAACGCCACGCCCACGACCTGTTCGCCTCACAGGCCGGCGCCGCTCAAGCACTGCGGTAAAACAGTTAATAATTATACATCTGTAAAGCCTCTAGCAGACCGGATGCATATACGTACACATAGACGTGCGTTACGCAATCGGTGTGTCCTGTCTCATACATTCCCATACATTACAACTCAGTGGTACGTGCACGTCTACGCTTACGTGTACGTATACGCATCCGGTCTGCTCGAGGCTTAAGACTCGGTCATGGAGTATGTGAGCTTGTTTTCAGAGATATTACATTACAATACAATACAAAAACACTTTATTGTATACCAAAAAAAACAAAAAAAATACAAAATACAACAAAAATAAAGAAGTACAATGGGCGGCCTTATCGATAAAGAGCGATCTCTTCCAAGCAACCTTTGTTTCTGATATTGTGTTAAGTTCAAGTTTATTTATTCATAGCATTCTGTTACAGGTCAGTTGTAACCATTACAGTAGTTTAAAAATAATATAAATAAATAGTATAAATAAATAGTAAATTAATAATTAATAACAATATCTATGTTAGAAATAGTAATTTATATAAATAAATATGCTTCATTAACAAATAAATTAAACAATTTAGTCCGTTAATGTAGTCTGAAAACGCGTTCCCAGCCGGCTGCACGTCCCCAAAACTTCACCCCGTACTGAAGAACCGAGTGGACGGTCGCGAAATATATACGTTTTTTTTATTCAAGTTTTACAACCTTTAAACACCAGTTTATGACAGTAAACGTTTTTATAAACGTTAACAGTAATAAGTTTATGTATGTCATGTTGTCTGCAGGCGGTCTGCACGTGTCGGGCCACAGCGCGGTGCTGGTGTACCTCGGGGCCACGCGGAAGCCGGTCATGTTGGCGTTCTTCGGACACTCACCGCACTTCGGATATCTACATATTGTACAGGTAACTACAACGAATTAAATTACAATTACTATTCTGCCCTTTTTATGATAAACAGCGTTGCATTTTATGCACAAAATGCTGAATTGCATTTTATGCATTATTGTACGAACCGTACTCAGAGTATTAAATCTTAGTTAATAAGCTGCTTTGGAGAGCGGGGCTCTCTAGCACAGGTATTATATACTTAAAAGAGAGTCTCACACCCGGAAATTGTTTAGATAAATAATTGAGATAAAGAATTTTTTTTTTTACAAAAATTTTTTTATACAAATTTTTTTTTTTTTAGGAATACTACATAGAGGAAGGAGAATGGGGCGTCGCGAGCCCGGGGGGCTGGGCGGCGCGCGCCGGGTTCGGGCATAGTGCGGCCTGGGACGAACTGTCGCGCCGAGTCTACATACACGGCGGACTGGTGTCGCAGTCAGAGGCCACGCAGGTCACTATGTGTCTGATAGTACTACGTAGGGGAGTGTGGGGTGTCTTGAGCCCAAAAAAACATAATAGCATATTCCATACCCGGGGGTGTAAACACGCGAGTACGTGTAGATAATAAGTGTGCTCTACTTCTAGGCCCCATCGGCAGAGCTGTTCGAATACGACGTGGACAAGAAAATCTTCAAACCGCTACCGCCCGCGCCCATCCCTCGATACCTGCACACCGCTACATTTGTTTCTCCAGGTAAGTAGCCAACTTAACTCCTCTCCAATCATTATTATCCTATTTATTTATTTATCATAAAAACTAGAAGAAATAAATATTATCTATGTTTATTCCAGGTGTAATGCTCGTGTTCGGCGGTAACGCACACAACGACAGCGCGGCCGCGCACACCAACCCGGCCGGCGCGCGCTGCTACAGCAGTGCTGCACATTTGTACGACGTCAGGTAATGTTGTTGTAATGCTCGTGTTCGGCGGTAACGCACACAACGACAGCGCGGCCGCGCACACCAACCCGGCCGGCGCGCGCTGCTACAGCAGTGCTGCACATTTGTACGACGTCAGGTAATGTTGTTGTAATGCTCGTGTTCGGCGGTAACGCACACAACGACAGCGCGGCCGCGCACACCAACCCGGCCGGCGCGCGCTGCTACAGCAGTGCTGCACATTTGTACGACGTCAGGTAATGTTGTTGTAATGCTCGTGTTCGGCGGTAACGCACACAACGACAGCGCGGCCGCGCACACCAACCCGGCCGGCGCGCGCTGCTACAGCAGTGCTGCACATTTGTACGACGTCAGGTAATGTTGTTGTAATGCTCGTGTTCGGCGGTAACGCACACAACGACAGCGCGGCCGCGCACACCAACCCGGCCGGCGCGCGCTGCTACAGCAGTGCTGCACATTTGTACGACGTCAGGTAATGTTGTTGTAATGCTCGTGTTCGGCGGTAACGCACACAACGACAGCGCGGCCGCGCACACCAACCCGGCCGGCGCGCGCTGCTACAGCAGTGCTGCACATTTGTACGACGTCAGGTAATGTTGTTGTAATGCTCGTGTTCGGCGGTAACGCACACAACGACAGCGCGGCCGCGCACACCAACCCGGCCGGCGCGCGCTGCTACAGCAGTGCTGCACATTTGTACGACGTCAGGTAATGTTGTTGTAATGCTCGTGTTCGGCGGTAACGCACACAACGACAGCGCGGCCGCGCACACCAACCCGGCCGGCGCGCGCTGCTACAGCAGTGCTGCACATTTGTACGACGTCAGGTAATGTTGTTGTAATGCTCGTGTTCGGCGGTAACGCACACAACGACAGCGCGGCCGCGCACACCAACCCGGCCGGCGCGCGCTGCTACAGCAGTGCTGCACATTTGTACGACGTCAGGTAATGTTGTTGTAATGCTCGTGTTCGGCGGTAACGCACACAACGACAGCGCGGCCGCGCACACCAACCCGGCCGGCGCGCGCTGCTACAGCAGTGCTGCACATTTGTACGACGTCAGGTAATGTTGTTGTAATGCTCGTGTTCGGCGGTAACGCACACAACGACAGCGCGGCCGCGCACACCAACCCGGCCGGCGCGCGCTGCTACAGCAGTGCTGCACATTTGTACGACGTCAGGTAATGTTGTTGTAATGCTCGTGTTCGGCGGTAACGCACACAACGACAGCGCGGCCGCGCACACCAACCCGGCCGGCGCGCGCTGCTACAGCAGTGCTGCACATTTGTACGACGTCAGGTAATGTTGTTGTAATGCTCGTGTTCGGCGGTAACGCACACAACGACAGCGCGGCCGCGCACACCAACCCGGCCGGCGCGCGCTGCTACAGCAGTGCTGCACATTTGTACGACGTCAGGTAATGTTGTTGTAATGCTCGTGTTCGGCGGTAACGCACACAACGACAGCGCGGCCGCGCACACCAACCCGGCCGGCGCGCGCTGCTACAGCAGTGCTGCACATTTGTACGACGTCAGGTAATGTTGTTGTAATGCTCGTGTTCGGCGGTAACGCACACAACGACAGCGCGGCCGCGCACACCAACCCGGCCGGCGCGCGCTGCTACAGCAGTGCTGCACATTTGTACGACGTCAGGTAATGTTGTTGTAATGCTCGTGTTCGGCGGTAACGCACACAACGACAGCGCGGCCGCGCACACCAACCCGGCCGGCGCGCGCTGCTACAGCAGTGCTGCACATTTGTACGACGTCAGGTAATGTTGTTGTAATGCTCGTGTTCGGCGGTAACGCACACAACGACAGCGCGGCCGCGCACACCAACCCGGCCGGCGCGCGCTGCTACAGCAGTGCTGCACATTTGTACGACGTCAGGTAATGTTGTTGTAATGCTCGTGTTCGGCGGTAACGCACACAACGACAGCGCGGCCGCGCACACCAACCCGGCCGGCGCGCGCTGCTACAGCAGTGCTGCACATTTGTACGACGTCAGGTAATGTTGTTGTAATGCTCGTGTTCGGCGGTAACGCACACAACGACAGCGCGGCCGCGCACACCAACCCGGCCGGCGCGCGCTGCTACAGCAGTGCTGCACATTTGTACGACGTCAGGTAATGTTGTTGTAATGCTCGTGTTCGGCGGTAACGCACACAACGACAGCGCGGCCGCGCACACCAACCCGGCCGGCGCGCGCTGCTACAGCAGTGCTGCACATTTGTACGACGTCAGGTAATGTTGTTGTAATGCTCGTGTTCGGCGGTAACGCACACAACGACAGCGCGGCCGCGCACACCAACCCGGCCGGCGCGCGCTGCTACAGCAGTGCTGCACATTTGTACGACGTCAGGTAATGTTGTTGTAATGCTCGTGTTCGGCGGTAACGCACACAACGACAGCGCGGCCGCGCACACCAACCCGGCCGGCGCGCGCTGCTACAGCAGTGCTGCACATTTGTACGACGTCAGGTAATGTTGTTGTAATGCTCGTGTTCGGCGGTAACGCACACAACGACAGCGCGGCCGCGCACACCAACCCGGCCGGCGCGCGCTGCTACAGCAGTGCTGCACATTTGTACGACGTCAGGTAATGTTGTTGTAATGCTCGTGTTCGGTGGTAACGCACACAACGACAGCGCGGCCGCGCACACCAACCCGGCCGGCGCGCGCTGCTACAGCAGTGCTGCACATTTGTACGACGTCAGGTAATGTTGTTGTAATGCTCGTGTTCGGCGGTAACGCACACAACGACAGCGCGGCCGCGCACACCAACCCGGCCGGCGCGCGCTGCTACAGCAGTGCTGCACATTTGTACGACGTCAGGTAATGTTGTTGTAATGCTCGTGTTCGGCGGTAACGCACACAACGACAGCGCGGCCGCGCACACCAACCCGGCCGGCGCGCGCTGCTACAGCAGTGCTGCACATTTGTACGACGTCAGGTAATGTTGTTGTAATGCTCGTGTTCGGCGGTAACGCACACAACGACAGCGCGGCCGCGCACACCAACCCGGCCGGCGCGCGCTGCTACAGCAGTGCTGCACATTTGTACGACGTCAGGTAATGTTGTTGTAATGCTCGTGTTCGGCGGTAACGCACACAACGACAGCGCGGCCGCGCACACCAACCCGGCCGGCGCGCGCTGCTACAGCAGTGCTGCACATTTGTACGACGTCAGGTAATGTTGTTGTAATGCTCGTGTTCGGCGGTAACGCACACAACGACAGCGCGGCCGCGCACACCAACCCGGCCGGCGCGCGCTGCTACAGCAGTGCTGCACATTTGTACGACGTCAGGTAATGTTGTTGTAATGCTCGTGTTCGGCGGTAACGCACACAACGACAGCGCGGCCGCGCACACCAACCCGGCCGGCGCGCGCTGCTACAGCAGTGCTGCACATTTGTACGACGTCAGGTAATGTTGTTGTAATGCTCGTGTTCGGCGGTAACGCACACAACGACAGCGCGGCCGCGCACACCAACCCGGCCGGCGCGCGCTGCTACAGCAGTGCTGCACATTTGTACGACGTCAGGTAATGTTGTTGTAATGCTCGTGTTCGGCGGTAACGCACACAACGACAGCGCGGCCGCGCACACCAACCCGGCCGGCGCGCGCTGCTACAGCAGTGCTGCACATTTGTACGACGTCAGGTAATGTTGTTGTAATGCTCGTGTTCGGCGGTAACGCACACAACGACAGCGCGGCCGCGCACACCAACCCGGCCGGCGCGCGCTGCTACAGCAGTGCTGCACATTTGTACGACGTCAGGTAATGTTGTTGTAATGCTCGTGTTCGGCGGTAACGCACACAACGACAGCGCGGCCGCGCACACCAACCCGGCCGGCGCGCGCTGCTACAGCAGTGCTGCACATTTGTACGACGTCAGGTAATGTTGTTGTAATGCTCGTGTTCGGCGGTAACGCACACAACGACAGCGCGGCCGCGCACACCAACCCGGCCGGCGCGCGCTGCTACAGCAGTGCTGCACATTTGTACGACGTCAGGTAATGTTGTTGTAATGCTCGTGTTCGGCGGTAACGCACACAACGACAGCGCGGCCGCGCACACCAACCCGGCCGGCGCGCGCTGCTACAGCAGTGCTGCACATTTGTACGACGTCAGGTAATGTTGTTGTAATGCTCGTGTTCGGCGGTAACGCACACAACGACAGCGCGGCCGCGCACACCAACCCGGCCGGCGCGCGCTGCTACAGCAGTGCTGCACATTTGTACGACGTCAGGTAATGTTGTTGTAATGCTCGTGTTCGGCGGTAACGCACACAACGACAGCGCGGCCGCGCACACCAACCCGGCCGGCGCGCGCTGCTACAGCAGTGCTGCACATTTGTACGACGTCAGGTAATGTTGTTGTAATGCTCGTGTTCGGCGGTAACGCACACAACGACAGCGCGGCCGCGCACACCAACCCGGCCGGCGCGCGCTGCTACAGCAGTGCTGCACATTTGTACGACGTCAGGTAATGTTGTTGTAATGCTCGTGTTCGGCGGTAACGCACACAACGACAGCGCGGCCGCGCACACCAACCCGGCCGGCGCGCGCTGCTACAGCAGTGCTGCACATTTGTACGACGTCAGGTAATGTTGTTGTAATGCTCGTGTTCGGCGGTAACGCACACAACGACAGCGCGGCCGCGCACACCAACCCGGCCGGCGCGCGCTGCTACAGCAGTGCTGCACATTTGTACGACGTCAGGTAATGTTGTTGTAATGCTCGTGTTCGGCGGTAACGCACACAACGACAGCGCGGCCGCGCACACCAACCCGGCCGGCGCGCGCTGCTACAGCAGTGCTGCACATTTGTACGACGTCAGGTAATGTTGTTGTAATGCTCGTGTTCGGCGGTAACGCACACAACGACAGCGCGGCCGCGCACACCAACCCGGCCGGCGCGCGCTGCTACAGCAGTGCTGCACATTTGTACGACGTCAGGTAATGTTGTTGTAATGCTCGTGTTCGGCGGTAACGCACACAACGACAGCGCGGCCGCGCACACCAACCCGGCCGGCGCGCGCTGCTACAGCAGTGCTGCACATTTGTACGACGTCAGGTAATGTTGTTGTAATGCTCGTGTTCGGCGGTAACGCACACAACGACAGCGCGGCCGCGCACACCAACCCGGCCGGCGCGCGCTGCTACAGCAGTGCTGCACATTTGTACGACGTCAGGTAATGTTGTTGTAATGCTCGTGTTCGGCGGTAACGCACACAACGACAGCGCGGCCGCGCACACCAACCCGGCCGGCGCGCGCTGCTACAGCAGTGCTGCACATTTGTACGACGTCAGGTAATGTTGTTGTAATGCTCGTGTTCGGCGGTAACGCACACAACGACAGCGCGGCCGCGCACACCAACCCGGCCGGCGCGCGCTGCTACAGCAGTGCTGCACATTTGTACGACGTCAGGTAATGTTGTTGTAATGCTCGTGTTCGGCGGTAACGCACACAACGACAGCGCGGCCGCGCACACCAACCCGGCCGGCGCGCGCTGCTACAGCAGTGCTGCACATTTGTACGACGTCAGGTAATGTTGTTGTAATGCTCGTGTTCGGCGGTAACGCACACAACGACAGGGCGGTCGCGCTGTCATTTTGTGCGTTACCGTAACACAAGCCTCGAGCTTTCGCTATTGTTGTGTAAATTGTCCAGCAAAATTTATTTTATTTATATATTACTTGAAACTGATTGGCTAATTTAAATTAAATTTCAATTAAAAAATTGTTTCAGGTGCCAAACCTGGACGAATACAATCCCACCCGTGGGAACCGCCCGCGCTGCCCACGCGGCTGCAAAGTTACTCAATGCGCAAAGACCTACTGTTATTATACACGGAGGGTATGTATACTTATACTTTGCAGCCAATAAGTGTTGAAATAACATGCCTCCGCAGCTACAGAAAATAAATATCTATCCTAATATTATAAAGCTGAACTCCAACTCGGTTTGGTTGTTTGTTTGAAAGCGCTAATCTCGGACCAGCGGTCCGATTTAGTAAGTCGTAGTAGTCCAGGGAAGGTTTAGAAGTTCCCCAAGATTTTTCTGGTCTGCCATCAAACCATGATTTCCTTATCGTGGGGCCACCTTTGAAATGTCTACATTCCCACAGTAAAAAAATCATCAAATCGCTTCATCAACACATTTATAGCACAAATTAGAATAATAAAAAATACCTAATTATGTTCCAGGTTTGACGGTCGTCTGCGTTCAGATGCCCTTCTATTCTCAGCGGGCGATAAATGCTCCGTTCATCAGAATGAGAACGCGTGTTTGAACAGCGCGTCTAAATCCGCGCGCGCTTGTGCGTGGCGCAATCACCTTAATATATGCGTGCCGGTAAGTTTATATTCAATAAGTCAAAAATGCTTTCAGCCCAAATTTACCAACTGAAACAATTAAAAACCGGCCAAGTTCGAGTCGGACTTGCCTATAAAGACTTCGAAAGAAATAGTTAATCCGTTGTTTCTTAACATTGCAAAAATCAATGAAAACATGCTAATTTATATGTTATTGTATTTCAGTTAGAAGACGTTGGCTTTACGGAATCTTTTGATGGCTCCGTCAAGGCTTGCTTGAATGAACCTTTATTTGGTAAGTACTAATTTTATTCCGGCTTTTCTCGCGGCATGATACTCAAGCAAGATTCTCACTTCTCATGATTTCAGGAGAACTTAAAAATATTGAGATTTAAATTTAGAATGCTTAACCTTTTATACGACATAATGGTGTAGCGACCCGAGTATTTTTGAGGCTCTGTGTACACCTTCCATTTAGTATATCTAAGGACAAGCTCCCTTATTCAATATTTAGAAGCCGTATTTCTTAGGAGGTATTTATGCGGGATATAATAAACTAAATCTAACAAATTAGGTACCATGTAGGTATCGAATGTATAAACACATACTTTAAGTTGAAATAAAACTATTTTTATTATTTATTAATTATGGTGTTTTTCCAGATGAGAACCGTTGCGCGCTGGCGGCGTCGTGCGGCGCGTGCACGGCGGGCGGCTGCGCGTGGTGCGGCGCCTGCAAGCCCTCGCACCACTACTGCACCAGGCACGCGCACCAGGTACACATTATATACAGGGTGTCACCCCTCGCACCACTACTGCACCAGGCACGCGCACCAGGTACACATTATATACAGGGTGTCACCCCTCGCACCACTACTGCACCAGGCACGCGCACCAGGTACACATTATATACAGCGTGTCACCCCTCGCACCACTACTGCACCAGGCACGCGCACCAGGTACACATTATATACAGCGTGTCACCCCTCGCACCACTACTGCACCAGGCACGCGCACCAGGTACACATTATATACAGGGTGTCACCCCTCGCACCACTACTGCACCAGGCACGCGCACCAGGTACACATTATATACAGGGTGTCACCCCTCGCACCACTACTGCACCAGGCACGCGCACCAGGTACACATTATATACAGGGTGTCACCCCTCGCACCACTACTGCACCAGGCACGCGCACCAGGTACACATTATATACAGGGTGTCACCCCTCGCACCACTACTGCACCAGGCACGCGCACCAGGTACACATTATATACAGGGTGTCACCCCTCGCACCACTACTGCACCAGGCACGCGCACCAGGTACACATTATATACAGGGTGTCACCCCTCGCACCACTACTGCACCAGGCACGCGCACCAGGTACACATTATATACAGCGTGTCACCCCTCGCACCACTACTGCACCAGGCACGCGCACCAGGTACACATTATATACAGCGTGTCACCCCTCGCACCACTACTGCACCAGGCACGCGCACCAGGTACACATTATATACAGGGTGTCACAATGCATTATACAAAAGATGACCCCCCTACCAAGATGACCCCCCTACCACACTGGAAGTTAAAAAAAAAACAAATATCCCGGTTGGTGGGAAATCACAAATAAGTTAGTTTTTTGAACACTATTATTATTTATTTAGTTATCTTCCCAACAGATGGCGCTGTCAATAGAAGAGTGCGGATCGGAGACTGAAAGCATTAAAGAGGCGTGCGGCAGATACCACTCCTGCGCAGCCTGCCATGCGCACCAACATCACCACACACATGTAAGGACCATATTACGTTCCCACAGCTGGGATACAGGGAATTCGTTCTAGACGAGAGAGATTATGCCGTAATTCACTACGCTCAAATCTTAAATGTTTTATTTGATAATTATCAAATTATCAAATAAAAACATCACTCTATTATCAATATCATCCTATCTAAAGGTGCAAGGAAACAAACCTTACATCTTTATGGTCCTTCGAGCCGGATATATCACAAGTTACAAATGAAAAACCTAATATCTAATTTCAATATGTTATTTTATTATTTCAGGGTACGGAAGAATTAAGTCAGCGGGCATGTTATTGGGACTATGATCATATAAAATGTGTTCCAGCCAATTCTACAGAAGACCTTAGGTAAGAGTTAACTTAACAAAACATAACGTAAATATTCTTCTTAGGTCGCCACCACACGGCCGTCGCTAACACGTTATAATTAATATATTGTTCAGTTTATATATGTTCCTTTCAGGAATGGAGTGACCGGACCGTGCAGTCCAGCTTGCTCGACGTTCAACACATGTGCCAACTGCACGGCCGAGGAGTGTATCTGGTGCGCGTCCGCCGGCCGCTGCGTAGATAAGGTACGTGAATATCTCTCACGTGGTCTCCACTCGAGAACTTTTCGGTCCCATCGGCTATCTGTTCTCTGTGTTCTCTGTGCATTTTGGACTAAAAGACGTAGCGTAACTTCCCGAACGCTGCCCATCCGGGTTGGATTCGGCGAGTGACCTCCTTCTCAAAGTTGGACCTACCTAATTGGACTGTCTGTCCTAGGTATACATACGCGTCAACAACTTCAAACTTTGTAATATGTCCGTCCTATTGTAGAACGCATACGGCGCGTCGTTCCCTCTCGGCGGGTGCCGCGCGTGGTCCACGTCCGTGGGCGGCGGGCACGCGTGCGCGGTGGCCGGCGGCTGCACGGCGCACGTGTCCTGCGCCGCCTGCCGCGCCGAGCCCGCCTGCGGCTGGTGCGCGGACGGCGCCGGCGCCGGCCGCGGCCTGTGTGTGCCGGGCGGTGCCAGGGGCCCGCACAGCTCCCCGCCCCTGTGTCACCCGCACAGGTACCACAATCACGTCTCAGCACACGCGGCCTGTGTGTGCCGGGCGGCGCCAGGGGCCCGCACAGCTCCCCGCCCCTCTGTCACCCGCACAGGTACCACACTCACGTCTCAGCACACGCGGCCTGTGTGTGCCGGGCGGCGCCAGGGGCCCGCACAGCTCCCCGCCCCTCTGTCACCCGCACAGGTACCACACTCACGTCTCAGCACACGCGGCCTGTGTGTGCCGGGCGGCGCCAGGGGCCCGCACAGCTCCCCGCCCCTCTGTCACCCGCACAGGTACCACACTCACGTCTCAGCACACGCGGCCTGTGTGTGCCGGGCGGCGCCAGGGGCCCGCACAGCTCCCCGCCCCTCTGTCACCCGCACAGGTACCACACTCACGTCTCAGCACACGCGGCCTGTGTGTGCCGGGCGGCGCCAGGGGCCCGCACAGCTCCCCGCCCCTCTGTCACCCGCACAGGTACCACACTCACGTCTCAGCACACGCGGCCTGTGTGTGCCGGGTGGCGCCAGGGGCCCGCACAGCTCCCCGCCCCTCTGTCACCCGCACAGGTACCACACTCACGTCTCAGCACACGCGGCCTGTGTGTGCCGGGCGGCGCCAGGGGCCCGCACAGCTCCCCGCCCCTCTGTCACCCGCACAGGTACCACACTCACGTCACGTCACGTATAAGTATAACAAATGACACAAATTAAACAAGTCCCTTGGTCCACAGATGGCACTTCACGATGTGCGAGGTGTGCCAGTGCAACGGGCACGCGGTGTGCGACAGCCACGCGCGCTGCGTGCAGCCGTGCGCCGGCCGCGCCGTGGGGGCGCACTGCCAGGCCTGCGCGCCCGGACACTGGGGCAGCCCCCTCAACGGGGGACACTGCCAGCGTGAGTACAATTTACGAATGTACCCGCAGATAGCTTCGCTTGCAGTTTATTACGTTATCTACATATAGTTTATAAAACAAATTCTGTACCAATCGACGAGTATAAGCCATTAGAATATGCCAATGTCTCAACTAAGGCCAGGGTAATTCGTTACTAGCATTTTGTCAGGTCTGCTTCATTCTTATCTCAATATGTAATACCCCATTACAGCTTGTGAATGCAACGGCGCCGCCGTAGCCTGTGCGCCGGAGTCCGGGCGCTGCTACTGCAGCACGAAGGGGCTCGCGGGGGACCGCTGCGACAAGTGCGACAACACCAACCACTACCATCCAGATCTGCACAACAAGGGGGCGTGCTACTGTGAGTACCTGCTACTGCAGCACGAAGGGGCTCGCGGGGGACCGCTGCGACAAGTGCGACAACACCAACCACTACCATCCAGATCTGCACAACAAGGGGGCGTGCTACTGTGAGTACCTGCTACTGCAGCACGAAGGGGCTCGCGGGGGACCGCTGCGACAAGTGCGACAACACCAACCACTACCATCCAGATCTGCACAACAAGGGGGCGTGCTACTGTGAGTACCTGCTACTGCAGCACGAAGGGGCTCGCGGGGGACCGCTGCGACAAGTGCGACAACACCAACCACTACCATCCAGATCTGCACAACAAGGGGGCGTGCTACTGTGAGTACCTGCTACTGCAGCACGAAGGGGCTCGCGGGGGACCGCTGCGACAAGTGCGACAACACCAACCACTACCATCCAGATCTGCACAACAAGGGGGCGTGCTACTGTGAGTACCTGCTACTGCAGCACGAAGGGGCTCGCGGGGGACCGCTGCGACAAGTGCGACAACACCAACCACTACCATCCAGATCTGCACAACAAGGGGGCGTGCTACTGTGAGTACCTGCTACTGCAGCACGAAGGGGCTCGCGGGGGACCGCTGCGACAAGTGCGACAACACCAACCACTACCATCCAGATCTGCACAACAAGGGGGCGTGCTACTGTGAGTACCTGCTACTGCAGCACGAAGGGGCTCGCGGGGGACCGCTGCGACAAGTGCGACAACACCAACCACTACCATCCAGATCTGCACAACAAGGGGGCGTGCTACTGTGAGTACCTGCTACTGCAGCACGAAGGGGCTCGCGGGGGACCGCTGCGACAAGTGCGACAACACCAACCACTACCATCCAGATCTGCACAACAAGGGGGCGTGCTACTGTGAGTACCTGGTACTGCAGCACGAAGGGGCTCGCGGGGGACCGCTGCGACAAGTGCGACAACACCAACCACTACCATCCAGATCTGCACAACAAGGGGGCGTGCTACTGTGAGTACCTGCTACTGCAGCACGAAGGGGCTCGCGGGGGACCGCTGCGACAAGTGCGACAACACCAACCACTACCATCCAGATCTGCACAACAAGGGGGCGTGCTACTGTGAGTACCTGCTACTGCAGCACGAAGGGGCTCGCGGGGGACCGCTGCGACAAGTGCGACAACACCAACCACTACCATCCAGATCTGCACAACAAGGGGGCGTGCTACTGTGAGTACCTGGTACTGCAGCACGAGGGGGCTCGCGGGGGACCGCTGCGACAAGTGCGACAACACCAACCACTACCATCCAGATCTGCACAACAAGGGGGCGTGCTACTGTGAGTACCTGCTACTGCAGCACGAAGGGGCTCGCGGGGGACCGCTGCGACAAGTGCGACAACACCAACCACTACCATCCAGATCTGCACAACAAGGGGGCGTGCTACTGTGAGTACCTGCTACTGCAGCACGAAGGGGCTCGCGGGGGACCGCTGCGACAAGTGCGACAACACCAACCACTACTATCCAGATCTGCACAACAAGGGGGCGTGCTACTGTGAGTACTTGCTACTGCAGCACGAAGGGGCTCGCGGGGGACCGCTGCGACAAGTGCGACAACACCAACCACTACCATCCAGATCTGCACAACAAGGGGGCGTGCTACTGTGAGTACCTGGTACTGCAGCACGAAGGGGCTCGCGGGGGACCGCTGCGACAAGTGCGACAACACCAACCACTACCATCCAGATCTGCACAACAAGGGGGCGTGCTACTGTGAGTACCTGCTACTGCAGCACGAAGGGGCTCGCGGGGGACCGCTGCGACAAGTGCGACAACACCAACCACTACCATCCAGATCTGCACAACAAGGGGGCGTGCTACTGTGAGTACCTGCTACTGCAGCACGAAGGGGCTCGCGGGGGACCGCTGCGACAAGTGCGACAACACCAACCACTACCATCCAGATCTGCACAACAAGGGGGCGTGCTACTGTGAGTACCTGGTACTGCAGCACGAAGGGGCTCGCGGGGGACCGCTGCGACAAGTGCGACAACACCAACCACTACCATCCAGATCTGCACAACAAGGGGGCGTGCTACTGTGAGTACCTGGTACTGCAGCACGAAGGGGCTCGCGGGGGACCGCTGCGACAAGTGCGACAACACCAACCACTACCATCCAGATCTGCACAACAAGGGGGCGTGCTACTGTGAGTACCTGCTAACCCTATAATAACCCTTATTAAACTGTTTCAGACGACCTAGCGGTAGACTACCAGTTCACGTTCAACCTATCAAAGAAGGAGGACCGCCACCTGTCCGCCATCAACTTCCGCAACGCGCCCGTGAAGCCGGACGTGGACGCGGACTTCAGCATCACGTGCTCGGCGCACGCGCGCATGAACCTCACCGTGCGCACGCGCAGCGACCCCACCGAGCGCACGCTCTTCCACGGGCTCAACTGCACCAGCTTCAGATACAAGTGAGCAAAAAAAAAATATTGCTGGACAATTCACACAGCGACATCTAGCCCCGTGGTAAGCTCTAAGCTTGTGTTACGGGTGCTAGATTTCTGATATACTTAGTATGATATACATACATAGATATATATTTTATCACCCAGACACCCGGAACGAATATTTGCAGATCATACAAATTGTTGTTCCGAGGCGGGAATCGAACGCGCAACCTTTTGCGTCGCAGGCGGACCTTCGCCCGCTGCGCCACAGAGGTCGCCATGCTCATTATGTCAACAGTATCAACAATATCTCTAACATGAGTTCTAGCAATCTACACTACGCGACTGTAGTTAAAAAAATGTATGAAAACTTGAACAGCGCCTCTAGCGGATAGTTGGGTACTAAAATGCTCATTCAAAAAGCTAATTGTACAGACTGCTTATTTAGACGACGCGCCGCCACTCAAGTCCGTTAGACGTGGCGCTGCTTGCCTATATATTAACGGTTCTAATACTGTACTGTTCCCGCATTAACTGCAAGACTTGAAAGGTGGCGCGGGCTCTACGTATCCGCTATAGTAACGTCCGGCGATTTAACTATGACAACTCATGGTAAATGTACTAGTTATTAATGTATGTTAATTTGCCCACAGATTTGCCAAATCGGAGCACGCGTTCGGCGTTGAAGATAACGTTACGTTAACGACGTTCTTCGTTTACGTTTACGAGTTCAAACCGCCTTTATGGATACAGGTATAAGCTTACATAATATTTTTATATATTTCTGTGTAATTATTTAACAAATTCAGGCTCGATAATTTATTTATTGCAATTTGTCTTCAGATCTCGTTCTCCCAGTATCCAAAGTTGAATCTGCAGCAGTTCTTCATAACATTCTCCAGCTGTTTCCTGCTGCTTCTACTGGTGGCGGCGGCCATGTGGAAGATTAAACAGGTAACTACTTAAGTTCCTTCAAAATGTATTTATTCAATACTTCAAATATTATTTATTCAATACTATATTCATAGAATATTCTAACCTAATATTTTTTTAAGAAGTTTAATTGTTTTCATTATGTAGTTAGCACTTATGATTGCTTGTTCTTCCTTTAATTTTTTTTGTCTGTAAAATCACAAAGAATAACTTGAATACGTCATCATTATTAATCCCCCCCCCCCCTTTCTCCCATAAATAAAGTATTTATTTAATACAAGCTTCCAGTTTAACACGGGGCTATATATTTCTATGTAATTTGTTCATCAATATTAATATTATTTTATTTAAATTTCAGAGATACGACATGTACAGAAGAAGACAGAGACTTTTTGTGGAGATGGAACAGATGGCGTCTCGGCCGTTCAGCCAAGTGTTGGTGGAGCTGGAGAAACTAGGCGCTGGTGAGTCTCTTAATTACAAAAAACAAGTGCTCTAAAAGTGGCAAACTTCGTGAGGAAACCGGCATGGTCTGAGAACTTTGAAAAGTTTAAAGGAAATGTATCATTCACCAATACACCAATACCCAGCGTGGTGAGTTAAGGCCTCATCTCTCTCGTCAAGAGAAGTCCCTGTGTCCCAGCAGTGGGTTTGTAAATAGGTATAATGACAACGAACTTAGGCCCAGCTGACTAAGGTCTGGACTAAGGTCTGCCTGCAATCAAAAAGGTTGCGGGATTGATTTCCGCCTCGAGATAATTTTTAACGACCTACAGGGTGTTCTATAATGTAAAAAAGTATATAATGTGTGTATATTCTATTATCAGATATCTAGCACTCGTAACACAAGCTTCGAGCTTACCACGGATGTTGGTGTATTTATAATCCAGCTTGCATTTGGAGCCAACTTAAGTGTAACGTTTGTCCCAGCAGCAGGCGTGCCCGCGCCCGTGGCACTGGAGCCGTGTCGCGGCGGGCGCGCGGCCGTGCTGTCTCTGCTGGTGCGCCTGCCCACGGGCGGCACGGGCCGCGCGCCGCCGCTGGGAGGCCTCGCCGTGGCCTCCGCGCTCGTCACGCTCGGACACCACCAGGCGCACAAGGAATCCAAGCGCATAGGTATGTATTGTACAACAGGAATGGAGCAGGACCTATAGTACAGCCTTGTGGCATCCCTCATACGACATCACCACCAAGCGCACAAGGAATCGAAGCGCATAGGTCAGTAATATACAACAGGAATGGAGCAGGACCTATAGTACAACCTTGTGGCATCCCTCATACGATATCATCACCAGGCGCACAATGAATCCAAGCGCATAGGTCAGTAATATACAACAGGAATGGAGCAGGACCTATAGTACAACCTTGTGGCATCCCTCATACGATATCATCACCAGGCGCACAATGAATCCAAGCGCATAGGTCAGTAATATACAACAGGAATGGAGCAGGACCTATAGTACAGCCTTGTGGCATCCCTCATACGACATCACCACCAAGCGCACAAGGAATCGAAGCGCATAGGTCAGTAATATACAACAGGAATGGAGCAGGACCTATAGTACAACCTTGTGGCATCCCTCATACGATATCATCACCAGGCGCACAATGAATCCAAGCGCATAGGTCAGTAATATACAACAGGAATGGAGCAGGACCTATAGTACAACCTTGTGGCATCCCTCATACGATATCATCACCAGGCGCACAATGAATCCAAGCGCATAGGTCAGTAATATACAACAGGAATGGAGCAGGACCTATAGTACAACCTTGTGGCATCCCTCATACGATATCATCACCAGGCGCACAATGAATCCAAGCGCATAGGTCAGTAATATACAACAGGAATGGAGCAGGACCTATAGTACAACCTTGTGGCATCCCTCATACGATATCATCACCAGGCGCACAATGAATCCAAGCGCATAGGTCAGTAATATACAACAGGAATGGAGCAGGACCTATAGTACAACCTTGTGGCATCCCTCATACGATATCATCACCAGGCGCACAATGAATCCAAGCGCATAGGTCAGTAATATACAACAGGAATGGAGCAGGACCTATAGTACAACCTTGTGGCATCCCTCATACGATATCATCACCAGGCGCACAATGAATCCAAGCGCATAGGTCAGTAATATACAACAGGAATGGAGCAGGACCTATAGTACAACCTTGTGGCATCCCTCATACGATATCATCACCAGGCGCACAATGAATCCAAGCGCATAGGTCAGTAATATACAACAGGAATGGAGCAGGACCTATAGTACAACCTTGTGGCATCCCTCATACGATATCATCACCAGGCGCACAATGAATCCAAGCGCATAGGTCAGTAATATACAACAGGAATGGAGCAGGACCTATAGTACAACCTTGTGGCATCCCTCATACGATATCATCACCAGGCGCACAATGAATCCAAGCGCATAGGTCAGTAATATACAACAGGAATGGAGCAGGACCTATAGTACAACCTTGTGGCATCCCTCATACGATATCATCACCAGGCGCACAATGAATCCAAGCGCATAGGTCAGTAATATACAACAGGAATGGAGCAGGACCTATAGTACAACCTTGTGGCATCCCTCATACGATATCATCACCAGGCGCACAATGAATCCAAGCGCATAGGTCAGTAATATACAACAGGAATGGAGCAGGACCTATAGTACAACCTTGTGGCATCCCTCATACGATATCATCACCAGGCGCACAATGAATCCAAGCGCATAGGTCAGTAATATACAACAGGAATGGAGCAGGACCTATAGTACAACCTTGTGGCATCCCTCATACGATATCATCACCAGGCGCACAATGAATCCAAGCGCATAGGTCAGTAATATACAACAGGAATGGAGCAGGACCTATAGTACAACCTTGTGGCATCCCTCATACGATATCATCACCAGGCGCACAATGAATCCAAGCGCATAGGTCAGTAATATACAACAGGAATGGAGCAGGACCTATAGTACAACCTTGTGGCATCCCTCATACGATATCATCACCAGGCGCACAATGAATCCAAGCGCATAGGTCAGTAATATACAACAGGAATGGAGCAGGACCTATAGTACAACCTTGTGGCATCCCTCATACGATATCATCACCAGGCGCACAATGAATCCAAGCGCATAGGTCAGTAATATACAACAGGAATGGAGCAGGACCTATAGTACAACCTTGTGGCATCCCTCATACGATATCATCACCAGGCGCACAATGAATCCAAGCGCATAGGTCAGTAATATACAACAGGAATGGAGCAGGACCTATAGTACAACCTTGTGGCATCCCTCATACGATATCATCACCAGGCGCACAATGAATCCAAGCGCATAGGTCAGTAATATACAACAGGAATGGAGCAGGACCTATAGTACAACCTTGTGGCATCCCTCATACGATATCATCACCAGGCGCACAATGAATCCAAGCGCATAGGTCAGTAATATACAACAGGAATGGAGCAGGACCTATAGTACAGCCTTGTGGCATCCCTCATACGACATCACCACCAGGCGCATAAGGAATCCAAGCGCATAGGTTAGTATCAGTATTCCACTACTCGGCGCTAAATGCTGCCAGAAACCTTTGAACAAACTGTCTGCGCTCCCCCCATTATCGGCAGTTGCAACCAGTGTAGGATGCGGAGTGAAAAATGCTATAACATCTTTCTTTTACCTCCACATGTAAAACTCCTCCATTGCATAGATATGTGAGTTGAAGCTGTTTAGATCTAGGAGTGCGATATAACAGGAACGGACCAGGACCTATAGTACAGCCTTGTGGCACCCATGATACGACGTTCTAGCTGCGGTGCATGAATCAACGTGTTGTATTACAATTTCTTTTGATTATCTAATGGCAATTTTATTTTATTTTGTATCTTTGTAATTGACTTGTCTATTGTATTGGGAGTGACCTGTAAAGATAGATAAGTTTGTGTAATAAAAAGAAATAAATTTCCGCTGTTTTCTCGTGGTCCCAGGATTTTGTCCCATTAATGGGACCACGAGGGAGAACTGTTTCTCGTAGTCCCATTGTTGTGTAATTACATCCTGTATATAAAAGTTTGTGGTTACCAAAAGAAACATTGATAATAAATGTAGCAATTTCATATTACTTAGGTAAGAATAATATTTTATCTCAATTTTTCTAAAAAATGTCAAAAATGTAAAAAAGGAGACAACGGATCGGCAAGCGCTGCGTCGGGCGTCCACCAACAATGGGGACAGATGATCTTTTCAAGGCTGCTGGTTCACGGTGGATGCAGGCTGCATCCGACCGTTATACCTGGAGGTCATAAAGGGAGGCCTATGTCCAGCAGTGGACGTCCAACGTCTGACATTATAATGATGAAGTATATTATTTGGGTCCTTAAGTCAACATAAGGAATTCAATGATTATTCTTGAAACAGTTTAACTTTTAAACCGATTGGTGTCTAGATGACATTTGTCAAAATGACAGCTGTCAAGCTTTAAACTGCCACGACTCCGAAACGGCTGGACCTAGAGATGCCGTACTAGACGCAAATGATTAGTCTTAGAGAGAGCAACATTTTCGATGACAGCTGTCAAACTTTAAACTGCCACAACTCTGAAACGGCTGGACCTAGAGATGCCGTACTAGACGCAAATGATTAGTCTTAGAGAGAGCAACATTTTCGATGACAGCTGTCAAACTTTAAACTGCCACAACTCTGAAACGGCTTGGCCTAGAGATGCCGTACTAGGCGCAAATGATGGGTCTTAGTTAGAGCAACATTTTCAATGGCAGCTGTCAAAATTTAAACTGCCACAACTCTGAAACGGCTAGACCTAGAGATGCCATTTGAGATAGTATGGGTTAAGTTAAGCAATTCATAAAAAAATATGATAAAATTGTATTTTGTTACAAATAGTGTAGCTGCACTGTACAATAATAAATATATTAATATTTAAAAAAAAACTGAAGAACCGTGTTTAATTATGATGTTGCTTTCTCCAACACCTGTCGATTGAGCTTAGTACGGCATCTCTAGGTCCAGCCGTTTCAGTGTTGTGGCAGTTTAAAGTTTGACAGCTGTCATCGAAAATGTTGCTGTCTCTAGGACTAATCATTTGCGCCTAGTACGGCATCTCTAGGCCAAGCCGTTTCGGAGTCGTGGCAGTTTAAAGTATGACAGCTGTCATCGAAAATGTTGCTCTCTCTAAGACCAATCATTTGCGCCTAGTACGGCATCTCTAGGCCAAGCCGTTTCGGAGTCGTGGCAGTTTAAAGTTTGACAGCTGTCATCGAAAATGTTGCTTTCTCTGACACCTGTCGATTGAGTTTTGTACGGCATCTCTTGGCCCAGCCGTTTCGGAGTTAACGCAGTTTGAAGCTTGACAGCTTTCATTTTGACAAATGTCATCTAGACACCTTTATCAGTTTAAAAGTTAAACTGTTTCAAGGATAATCATTGAATTATATATGTTAACTTAAGGACAAAATACATACTTTATCATCATTATTATGTCAGCCGTTAGACGTCCACTGTTGGACATAGGCCTCCCTTAATGATTTCTTTAATAATAGTCTTAATAAAGATTTCGGATGGCAAGTGTTCAGTCAAGTGACATTTATTCATCATCTAACACTTCACTACACACTCCAAAAAGTTTATCTATGCAAGAAGAATACCTATATACAGGAGGATAAATACGTTACTGAGCATAGGAATGGGACTACGAGAAACAGTTCTCCCTCGTGGTCCCATTAATGGGACAAAATCCTGGGACCACGAGAAAACAGCGTAAAGTTCAACTCCTTTAGAAAGCATCTTGATCCTGTCCAATTTCAGCTCTTTTAGATTGAATACCTATTTGAAATATATAGACCACTTTCCGGGATTGTTCATATTAGTCATACAGTCTGTCAGTCTGTGACTATTATGAACAAACGCATGAGTCCAAGCTCAAAACGTGGCCCTAATGTTGGTTTTTATAAACATGAACCATAAAACTTATTTTAAATATTTTTGTTTCAGATACTAACCGGATTTGTAAATAGGTTTGATGTAATTATGTATATAAAGGCGATGCGTTTGCTCAAAGTGTTACAGTAATTAATACTCAGATAGATGGCGGTAGGAATATTTTGACTTATTCCTGAATTTTTTGTTATAACTAAGAATTTGGGTATACAGAAGGTATATACTTAGTGTTTTTTTATAAATCACTAGCTTTCCGCCCGCGGCTTCGCCCGCATTATATTAGATTTGAAAAAAAAAAAAAAAAAAAAAAAAGCAAAAAGTACCCTATGTCCTTCTCCTGGCTCTAAACTACCCCCCTGCCAACTTTCAGGCAAATCCGTTCAGCCGTTCTCGAGTTATAAGTTCAGGCACTAACACGACTTTCTTTTATATAATAAGATTTAAGATACAAAAACTTACAAAATTATAACAGTTTTGAAAAATGTAGCCTCGAAAATTATACTAAAACACTAACTTTCATTTGTTTTCTATTTTGTTTTGTAGAGATATTTATACCATGTGCATGTGCATTCCTTTTCTGTTCTGTAACAATAACGATTCAAGGAATAAGTCGAGTCCTCTACCGGAAAAACTCGAAAATGAACTATACAAATACAACACAAAAAGTATAATTAAGGATTGATAACCTGTTTCAACATGACCTTTAATTATCAATCCTATTTTTGATGCAGAAATAACTGAAATCAGTTCACTACCCAAGGAAGTGTTAATTTTTTTTTCTTTTTCAAGTTTAAAATATTCATAAGTTTTATATAAAAGAGAATTACTTGTCCCAGCTGTGGGATAGTGAATAAGAGTGCTTATATGAATATTTTGTACTAGAAACAGAATTATCAGGGTTTGATCATTATTTTTATAGAAATATCTGATTATGTTATTATCCTTTCAGTCGGGTAAAATGTCTAACGAGTTGTAACATCTAATGTTTTAAAATGATGTGAAATAATAATGGTGATATATTAGGCCTTCACGGCAGAGATATGACAATTTCTTAAAATAATTGAATAAAATTTATTTAATGTAGCAATGTTTGTAAATAGCACAGTTATCAAAATAACTTATTCAAACGTGAGCTAAAAGAGCAAAATTAATGCCCTTTCAGCAATAACATTAGATAACAATTCATAATAATTTTATAATATTCTATAGTATATTCCATACCATAGATTCATGATTATTGTCACAGACAAATAAAATTTTGTTGTTTATTTTGGCGTGGTAAATAAAACCATACTTCTTGTATATTTTTTTATCCTTATTCAAAGGAATGCTTTCTTTCAAGACTTGTTCTTCCGTAATTAATTATGTAAAATATTATGAATTATGCCTTTTCAAATTAGCTAACAAATCAATGATGAACTTACGAAACAAATGAAATGTATCTTCTATAGAATTTATAAAATTATTATGAAACATTTAGAATGTACACTTCCGTTAAAGTGGCCAAATATCTTCGAACACTTTAGTAAGTCACAGACATGTTTAGAATTGTGACATTTTTTATAATGTCTAGTTAGATTGCTTAATTCACTTGAGACAAGAGCCTTCCACGTAAGACGTTAAGATTGTAGCAAAGCACATCCCATTACGTATTATTTATTAATTTATTTTGTGGATGAATGAAATATTACTAAAAAGACATCATAATCTTTTAGATAACTAGTATCTGGTTATCGAATGGATGATAGGTTTAAAATATGAATACAACCCTATGTGATCTATCTTACCATATTTGATCAAACGACAAAGTAAATTTTAAAGTTGTATATTTTCTATTTTAACTAACAATAGCTTTATTAGGGCCAGTTTAACCGGTTACAGATAAAACCGATCTGTAACTTATCTGTCGGAGATACTACAAATTTTGGTACAAATATCTGTCAGATAAATCTGAAGCTTTATTTGTGAAAGTGGTCCTTAAAATGGCAACTAATAACGACTTCATTCATATAATATATTCATTTATCCACTATTATAAAAAATAAGACAAAATTATTTATGCTATGTTTTTAATAAGAATCTTATTAAATATGTATGTTCTTGTATTACGATTGCTTTAATTTAAATTATCGACATTTTGTAAAAGTGATACTTATTCGACATTAATAGCGTTTAATATCATCACAATAATAATTTATTAAGCTTTAAGTTCGCGAACTCATGACAAGAAATTGTCCAAAGTGTTTTCGATACAGAGCAAATTATGAAAAGTTAGGTTAGTATGTTTTTGATAGCTAGTAAATTGTATTGCTAGTCTTTTTAAATTGATACTGCAAGATTACAATATGTATAAATATAGAAATGTAAATAGCTTATACAGGACTTAAAGTAAAATATTTCCTTATGACTGATATGTAAATGATGTAAAAAAGATTTTTGTATGAAAGCATTTAATTTGTAAGTGTTGTGTCGAATCGAAAGGGGCACTTTTTAATTCGTGATCCGTTTTGTAATGTTTTTTTTTTGTTGCATTTATTTTTTGAATAACTGAACATTTGGTTTGATTCGATTCAACAATTACAGTTTTTAGTGTACACGTAGTTATAGTTAGGAAAATGAAAAGTATTTTATTAAAATCATATTCTATCGTAGGGTTTAAGCTTGTTTTTGCTGCTACAAAATAAGAGAGTTTTGTAATGTACTGCCATTCGCTTTTTAGTTACCTAAGCGTCCTGCAAATTTTATAATAAATTTAGTAATACGATTAAATACTTTTAGTGACTTTTGAAACTGTTTAAGACTCTTGTGGTAATCTCATTTTCGTAACGTTGTTATTTTTGATAAAATCAGACATTGTTAAACAAACCTATGTATGTTACATGCTCTGCTACAATATTACATAAAAAAGTCTGTCATTCCGGCTAGACTGAAATGTATATTTTTTTTAAATGAACTTAAACGCAGAGCATTTAAATGTTATTTATAAAAATCCACAAACTCTTTATAATTAATACAGAATCTATGTAAGGATTGTATTGTATAACAATGAGAATAAGTATGGCAGCCCAGATATAATATTTCTGGAATTCAATTAAACAAGAATTAGAATTATAAAACACAGCTTGTATTGGCTAAGTGGCCTCAAGAGCACTCGATTTTCATTCTTTTAAAATAAAAACAAGTTAAACGGTGAAGGTAAACATTGCGAGGAAACCAGCACGTTCTGAAACCAGAGTTTTCAGAGTTTAAATGACATATAACATTCACCAACTATCTTTGACCAGTGTAGTGACTTAAGGTCTTATATCTCATCAAGAGAGAAGTCCCTGTGTCCCAGCTGTGGTATTAAATGGATTGTTTAAAAATATTGTTGGACTATATCGCATTCTGAGAGAGATACTAGTATTGTAATGCTGTGGACTGCCATGCTAAATTTAAAAATGTTAAATAAACAATAATTAATTTTTTCAAATAGTTTATAGATAAAATATTTTACAAAACCAATTGTGGCAGCTTCATTTTATGAATCATTTCATTACATTTTGTATGCGGTGATGTTTTATATAATTCAATTATTGCCATAATATTATTATTATATTTATAATGGCCTAATCGTCTATAATTTAAACATACAAATATTGAAATAGGTACTAACATGAAATTTTGTTTCTAGATAACAGGTAGGTATAGTAAAACCATTCTAAAAATGAACTCCCCTCCACAAAACCGTGATGATTTCAACGTGTAAGAGGAAATACAGAAACACAGAATACACAGAAAAAAAAAACAGAATTCGGTTGAGGGGCGTTCATTTTAGAAATGGTTTTACTATACCTACCTATTGTAACTAATTATGTTTTTTATATTATTTAAGATATTTATTTGTATAAAACGTCACCGTTCATATAAGTCATACTGAGGATTGGGCTGTAATCTAGAACTTTACATTCAAATATAATTTATTTTACGTTCATTAATGTATCTTGTTATTGTTACTCATTCTATGACAGGTAAATTACGTAAATTATCATAATCGAGTACTATATCTAAAACAACTATGGTAAAAATATACAATTTACCTAAAATTTTTGCATGAACGAATAAAACTACATCCACGAAACTTAAAATCTATTAAGTTATCTAAGTTATTTTGTAAAGTTCTAGACTTCGTTTTATATATTTTTTGTATTGTTGATCTATTATTTTTTAGTAGCGTAAGCGGTGTAAATATTACGAGGACATAAATTATTGGATTTCATAATAAAATATTTGATCTGCAATTTTTTTTTATTAGCTAGCTGACTCACTTCGTAGGAAATCTGAGTACCTAGGTGGAAATGTTAAGTTTTGCGATCTGTGTAACTAAATTTCGCCTATCTTCGAAATATTGCTGAAAATTCATCTAGCCCCGTGGTAATAAAGAATAAAGGTTTTTTTTTATTCAAGTTTTACAACCTTTAAACACCAGTTTATGACAGTTGAATAAAATATAAATAAGTATAACTAAGTTACCAAAAATAATTTAACAAAAATACAATTCAGTTGTATTTTCTTTTTTTATGAACTCTGCGCTGTATCAGAATTTATTTAGTTCTCTGTAGACACAAAAAAATAACTTTTCTAACTGTCAAGATGTGAATCAAATCATTTCTGTCAATTTGCTTTATTTTTGTTTACTTTATCACCAAATTCTTTTTGTAAGTTCTAAAGATTTTTTGCTTGTGTTTTAATATTATTACTTTTATTCATATGCTTTTTATGGTCAAGATAAGTATTAAGTCACGTAATCATGTTTTACTTAGGTATTTATCGATAACTTTGTCTATGTACCTATGTATTCCGTTCTAAGAGGTAGGTATATTAGGTATCAATTACATTAATTACTCCTAAAACTGCCGTGTTGGCTAACTTCGTTTCGAAGGACGTAGGTACAAATCAAACCCCACCGCCCTTGAATTTTTTTTAACGTGGAACCAGCATGGTGAAGTAAACTAATCTCTCTCGTCAAGAGAGAAGTCCCTGTGTCCCAGCAGTGGGAACCTAAATAGGGATGATTATGATGTTTTTCTTATGAGAGAGTAACAAACTATTCATACAGACTTTTTGCATTTTTCAAATAAGTTTATTTTTAGCTAAACCAATGCCCACATCGGTTTTATGGCTGTCAGCTCTAGCGGCCGTAACCCTGGCACTTGTGGACGAGCAGCCGTACTGCGCGGTGCGGTACCAGAGGCTGTGCCAGGGCAAGGGCCGGCATGTAGCCTGCGAGTTTTCTGATGTGAGTTTGAATTACGTTTTTCTATGTCTTTTAACTTGAACTTTAAACTAAACGAATAGAATCCTAAATTGGAGGGATGGCTAATATAGGATAGCGTATGACGGCTATTTAACACGGTATTACTATACTCAGTTGAAGTCCAGGCTAGGATACAAATGTCTAAAATAAAACAGATATCCAGACAATTCACATAGCATCATCTAGTCCCGTGGTAAGCTCGAAGCTTGTGATACGGGTGCAAAATTTCTGATATACGTACTTACTTAATATAATATTACATACATAGATAGATATTTTTAAGATACATATAGAACACCCAGACACCCGGAACAAATAACCGCAGATCGTACAAATATTTTGTTCCGAGGCGGGAATCGAACCTCGTCGCTTTGCGTAGGCCTGACACAAAGGCGTGAGGAGGAACAAACGTGGTTGGTTTTTAGTCGGTTGGAGTCCGACATCACCCCCGTTGCCCCCGCTGCGGGTGGTATAAGTTCCTTAGATTTTTCCTAGTAGGTAGTTTATGTAGGTATGTCACTTTACCTCTTGACACATGTGGTTTCCTCCAGCCAGGCCCGGGCGCCTCCTGCCAGAACTACTCCAGCATCAGGTTCACCAACGACATGAAGAACTTCATACTCTTCTATATCAACAGGTAACATCAATTAGGTACTATCAAAATACTTACTTAAATGATTATGATTAACAATAGATGATTATGATTAACAATAGATGATTATGATTAACAATAAATGATTATAATTAACAATAAATGATTATGTTTAATATTACATGATTATGATCAGGAAGAATACATAATGGCCTATTGGTTCAATAACAGATACTTAGATGTTTAGGTACTTAATCACCCCTAGTGTGATCCAATTCCCAAATTATGATCAGGAAGAATACATAATGGCCTATTGGTTCAATAACAGATACTTAGATGTTTAGGTACTTAATCACCCCTAGTGTGATCCAATTCCCAAATTATGATCAGGAAGAATACATAATGGCCTATTGGTTCAATAACAGATACTTAGATGTTTAGGTACTTAATCACCCCTAGTGTGATCCAATTCCCAAATCTCTCGTCAAGAGAGAAGTCCCTGTTTCCCAGCAGTGGGAACGTTAATAAAATTATATCGGAGGTATTGCGCAATTTGCGCACTTATGAGTGTGGTTGCTGTTTACATGCTAATAGACTTGATGCCTATACCTATTACCTATGTATATCAAGCATTGTTATTTTAGGTCTAGGTTTAACTATTAATTATAGCATTGTTTTATAGACGCCGACAAAAGCTAGCAGCTGGAAATGAGAAAGTCCGAGGCGGTCTGCATTTACCGAAGCCAGAGATTATGATGTACGTTGTAAGTAAACACCAGACTAGTCTAGTTCTAATGCTGGATCTAACAACCCATAATTCGTCCATCTAATGTTATTTTAAGCTATCTTATTATATCTATCTCGGGTATCTTATTATATCTATCTCGGGTATCTTATTATATCTATCTCGGGTATCTTATTATATCTATGTACCTACTGTGTTTCCTTTTAGGAATGGGACCGAGAACTAGCATTCCTAGCTCAGAGGCTGGCTGACCAATGCAACTTCATACACGACGAATGCAGAGCTACAGGTTAAATACTATCACTCGCCTACTTCTGTTCGTAGTTAACACTATTCAAAAGATTTATTTGATATACCTACCTATAATAATCTACTTGTAATATTACTATTCTTATGTTCAGAAATCACTAATAATAACTAAAACGAGGGATACGTTATCACTTTAATACTCCATGACACAGGCACATTTTTGACGCTTTGGCGGATACATCATTGTTTTGTGGATAATAGATATCAGTGTCCATGTAAGTACTTTGTACAGTATTTTTTTGTAAACATTTGACATAGGTACCTATCTTAGTGCTTTATATAAGTTGTATGTAACCTAGTATGAATAAAGAGTACTTATTATTACTGTGCCTAGGCTAAAGTTGTATTACCTACGCCTTTTTTTACTTCCAGTCCGCTACCCATACGCGGGGCAGACAGTCGGCGAGGTCCGCTGGCACAAGTCGGGGGAGACTGAGGCAAGAGGGGCCAGGCGGGCGATCCGGCGCGTGCTGGACGCGTGGTGGGGGGAGCGGCGCCGCGCCGCGCCGAACTACCTCACTGCACCCTTTAGGGTCACTACTAGGTGAGGTTAAATATTATAATCCATTTAACTATTAAATAATGTCTTATTTAAATATCATCTCTCTTTTCCATATAAAGGTTGCCTGGAAGAGATCGCTCTTTAGCGATAAGGCCGCCCATTGTACGTGTCTCATTTTGTGTTTTAATCATGTGTTATGTTTTTGGTGTGAAATAAAGTGTTTTTGTATTGTATTGTAAATAAATAAATATTGCTGAACAACATCTAAGTAGTCCTGTCTAGGCTGATGAATAAATAATAGATTTTGCTGGACAATTTCGCTATTAAATGATAGTAAGCAGATTTATATCTTAAGTAGGAAGCAGAAAGATGTTTGTTTTGCTCATTGAAGTTGCAAAATTACAACGAAAAACGTACATAAAGTAGATTTATTTTGTAAGTTATAATGATAGACTGGCAGGTACATATAGCCAAAAATGCATCAAACGTATTGTGTATCTGGCAGTAACACGAAGATACGTAGGGAGTATCGATATACATAGATTGCTCACAGAGGCGCAGTATGGGGCCACTTCAGCCAACTCTGCGTGTGGAACCTGCAAGCGATGGGCTGCGGCGCGGTGCACTACGGACAGACGCACCCGCGACTACTGCTGGTCTGCGACTTCTCTCACACGAACATGCTCGGCCAGCGCACCTATAGCGCGGGGCACCTTGTCCCCTGCCCTGTCCACACAGGGCGGCGGCCCCGGACGCAGTTCCCTCTGCTGTGCACCCCTGTGAGTCTCTCATACACGTAATACTTATTTATTTTTGTATAAAACTTATGAAAATAGTCTCTTTAATTAAAGTACATATTTTTAATTATGAATCGTCCTGGGGTCATCGCAGTCTTCACGTGACTTCAGTCTTTCCACAGCGCTGATACACCCTCGCATTGAAACTTTGCATGGAGTCTTTTAGTGAAGTCATAAGTCATTATCATATCAGCCGTCAGACTTCCCCAGCTGGACATTCCCGAATTCATAAGTAAGAAGTTAAAGAATTTATTATAGTGGGCCCTATTAGGTACAGCATAGAGCCACACATATAACAGTCTGCTGTAATGGTAACGTGTTTCAATAGCTTACTGTCTGTTATATAGTACGGTCAGCCAAGAAAGTGGTCTACCAATTTTTACTAAAGTTTCTGCGAGTTGTAATGTTCGCTAAGGTTGGTAAGAAGCAACTCACTGACATAATCTTTGCGAGGGAAAATTGACCTTGTGGTTATGACGTACAAACGAATCACAACCGTAGGGTGGTAGACCACATTTTTGGCTGACCTTACAATAAAAAATGAAACAATGATTATAGATCCGTCGGCTATTCCCGGAACCAGAACGAGACGACTTATACGAAGACGACGAGGAGGTGGACCCTGGCTTGACCCTGGAGGAGGGGGAGGTGCCCCTGTCCAGCGTGCCCTACACACGCACCACTATGCCACGCACTATAAGGACACAATCGGCTTTACTCGGTGAGATTACTTACTTCTGTGGCAAGACGGAAATAACAGAGAATCTTATCAAACGTCGTCATCATATACAGAACATATCGATACTCCCTACGTGTCTTCGTGTAACTGCCAAATACACACTTATATGTCTAATGCATTTTTGGCATCTACACATGCCAGTATCGTTATAACTTATAAAAAAAGTCTACTCTGAGTACGTCCAACTTCATAAAGTTCCTTTTTCAATTTTTTTAAACGCTCTCCTATCAAATTTGTGTTTTGCAGATACACAACTATACGCAGGGAGTGTCGAAATGTCATCATTTACAGATTATTAAATAAAAGGAAAAAGTTAAAATTTGTGACTTAGACAAAAGTAATATAGGTTCATAAAATATAGTGAATTTTTCTATTTCAACATTTACAGATCAAACACGCTCCAAGACGAAAGGCATCCTCATAGACAGACTGGAGCACGCGTTGGACGTCCGCCAGAAGGTGGTAGACAAGGGGTCTATGGCGGACTTACCTCGCTGGATTCCCAGGGCTACGACAGCGACCCAGGAAGAGTGGCAGTAAGTAAAAGTTGCCTGGAAGATAGCTTTTAGCGATAGGGCTGCTAATCGTACAATTACTCGAGTTTTTTTTATTTAAGTGTAGAATAAAGTTATAATCTATCTATCTAAGTAACTGACAATGTGATAGTTTGTCAAACTTTGCGAGCTATAACAAAAGTATCAGGTACCTTAGAATAATTTTAGAAAATAACATTATAATTATAATTACAAAAACAATAGCACAAATATTTAAATAAGTATTTATGTCATATAAAGATCACTTGGACAAGGAAACCACAGAGGTATAAAGATTAGTTAATTAATTTAATACAAATACAAAAATTAAGAGTCAACCTTATACGAGCAAGTTATAGAGCCTAATTCTACAATATTCATTTCACTCATGACATTTTTAAAACTGAAATTCAGTATCTAAGCTCACTTCTATCCTTGTTTCCAGGGACCCAGAAGACTTCGAAGTGATTCCTCTCCATCATCAGGACACCAGGTTGACCAGACCAGGTTTCGCAAACCCTGACACGACTGAGCTCGTCTCTGTGGCTCAACCTAACGAGGTTAGTAGTCGTTTTAGACCTTAAATTATAGAATATAGATTTGCCTATAGATTATCTGTGGAATTAGTTTATAAGATGACTAAAATAAAAGTGATGACATCTCTGTCTAATGTACCTATGCAATTAAAAGGAGCCTAACTATATACTCAACAGTTTCGCTTTGTTGATAATATTTATCGTGACGTGCCTTTCTTCGATATCATTTCTGTCACTTTCTGTACGTAAACTGTTACTGAATTTCGCTAATGTAGGTAATTTCGTTAATGTAGGTATACACGTTTTTTTCGTATTTAGGGCCTTTCCATTATATTCCTTCTTCTGAGATTAGATATCAGTTAAAATTTATAAGTGCACCGATTGTTATTCCCGCCTTATTTATGCTGTTGATCGGTGTCCATCCTAAGGTTGCCTGGCAGAGATAACTGTCAGCGATAAGGCCGCCCATTGACCCAATGTCTTACAAAAAATTATTTTAGTTGTGATTATTTTTATTAAGCTTGGTGTTAATAAAGTGTAGGTAGGTATTTGATTTGATTTGACATTTAATGGAAATTGTATGATATCATTTTACTTTCAGGAAATAACAGATTCTTTCATCAGACATCGATGGAGGCAGAGCAGCGATAGGCCGAAGAGGTAAAATTTAATTTAGATCTGCGATGCAGATGGTTGTGGGTTCGATTCCCGCCCGAGACAAATGTTTGCACGATCTGCTGATATATGGAAATATTGCTCTTCGTTAGTCTCGCCACATAACACTAACTCGCCCTAACACTCGAGAACGGTTGGGCCGATTTAGTTTCTGAACAGTTCAGAAACAAAATCAGCTAAATCGGCAAAGGGAAGGTTTAAAAAGTGATAACTATGGAAAAATTAAAGCGGCCGAATCCGCCGGCGGGTCTTACACCCATATCTCATCCTTAGTCGTTTCCTCCAGACTCGACTCAACCTCTCAGTTTATTCTCAGTTGACAAAAACGTCCTCCACTTGATTATTTCAGCTCACCTCAAGTTCGAGGCAAGGTGGGAACTGTCGAACGTAAGGTACCTCATAACCAACCTTGAAACTCCCTCAAGATCACTCAAGACGATCAACGCTTGTTACGACTAAGAATATGGGTGTAATAGTTTTTTTTAAATTTATCTTGCTTTAGGCCCGGAGCACACGCGTTATTGATACCGAGTGAAGGTCGTCTTAGTCAACGGTCAAGAATCTTATCTGGAGTAAGTTTACAATTACATCTGAATCTATAGAAAAGATTAGTCAATATAAATTAGAATATAGATCGATAGCGTAGTGGTTTTTGCGCACCCAGGGCTATTTTGGGCGTGGGTTCGACTCCCACTCGACGGTTACGTTGTGATCGAATATTTTTTACCATAATTTATAATCAATTTCTTATTAGGTCTGTCTGTAGAGTAGCAAATTACCACTTTTTTTAAACTATCACGGTTTTTAACATTAGAACATATTCAAAAACATTTGAATCATGGTATGTTACCCTTTTCGTGTACCAATATTAGGAAAATACCTCCATAATTAAATTGCTAATGATGATTTATTGCAGGTAACCCTAATGCTGGACAAAGATGATGTGGAGCAGTTGTTCCGCGACACCGGATTCAAGATGTCCTCCAAAGCCACCAAAACAATGTTCCCATAAAGTATTCTGACTTGATTTGATGCTTTTATTGTATTACTAGCATTACGTCTGGGTTTTCCCGCCTTATATTTAAATCGAGTTTAAAACAATGACTGAAAACCATAGATTTCAAATGGGGTGCCCTGGATATGGACAGAGGAAAATTGCCCTCTAATAAGCGCAGAATCCATTTTAAAAACAAGAACCAGATTTCTCTAATTTATTTTATAATTCTTCTTCTTTTATTTTTGGCGAACGTGACTGGCCCTAGGGCTTATGCCGTCTATTTTATAATTCATCTATGGTTGTCAGTCAACTATCAAAAGAAATGTCAATGTTGCGTTATCTACAGCTTATCTATGGTTGTCCCATAAACTAAGAAGAAGAATATAATGGTTGTCAGTCAGCTGTCAACTGTCATAACATCTCAATGTGTTGCTGCCTCAGAAGAACGAATCTATGGAATGGCCCTAACCACGAATACATCGTGTATACCTACACTAACATAAATTAGTGTTGTACGAGGTAGGTATATTATAATAATTTATCGATAGAGTTTGTTTTCAACTGAACTTTTTTTTATGATAATGTATTTATTGTAAATTGAAGTCCGTAAATATTAAATTATAGAATTAATTAATACAGTTATAAAACCAAGCAAAACAAAAAACATTTTAACTAGAACAAAAAAAAATAGGTACTTAAGTAGAACTCAAACTCAAACATTCGTTTAGTTATATTCTGTGGGCATATTAATTTAGTGAAAATGAACTTTTAACCTTATTTTAACTAGTTTGAGTTCTACTTAAAGTTCATTTTAACTAAATTAATATACCCACAGAATATAACTAAACGAATGAAAGACCTGAATAAGCCAAATGTTTTAGATAATTATAAAACACAATATACTTAATACAATATACTTACTTATATTTAGTATATTATTATATATCAAAATAATTTATATTTCAAAATAATATAATATTCTATAAAAAACCTAAAATCTAATCCGTCATTTCATTCTACGATTCATGCTATTCTGCAAAAACACAATATATAATCAACATTTATTCAAATTATCATGGTCTATAATTTTTTACCTAAGTCTAAAATCAAAATATCGATAACTCGTGCAATATACAAGAACACCACTATCGATGTAAACAAAACCAAAAAGTGACAGTAAATGATATCCAAAGTGACAGTAAATGATATCGAAGGCATCGAAGCAAGGCACGTGCATGACGTCACGGTAAATATTGGCAACCAAGCGAAACTGTGGTGTATATAGTTAGGCTCTTTTTAATTGCATACATTAGACAGAGATGTCATCATTTTTATTTTAGTCATCTTATAAACTAATTCCATAGACAATTTTGCAACAAATCTATTGGTAATAATCTAAGGTTGCTGCAACTTCTGCGGCAGTCTCCGCTGTATATTCTGCTTCACGTTGGTCGCGTACGGCCTGCATCTCTGCGGGATCGAGGCGGACTGCGATTGCAGACGATGCCGCTGTTGTGGACGTGACGATGAATAAATTATCTGTTATTATCATCCTATTATAGCTTATTATCGCGGGGCTAGATGTCGCTGTGTGAATTGTCCAGCAATATTTATATTTATTTATTTATCCTGGATCATCCCACTGCTGGGGAAAGGCATTTCCCAATCTTTCCAGACACTTCGATGAGCTACCGTAATCCAACTAGAATTCTAAGATTTATGTCTACATACATGTAATTTTATGAATAAATATATACGATTAATTAATAAACAATTTAATCATCAGGATTACCCATGCCCGCTTTATCCAAACAATCCTCACAACATCCGTCCAATCCGCATAGAGACAAACACCACATACATAACGTTATACACAGGACGCAACGCAGACATTTGCAACAGCAATTGCAACAAGGACCGCAACACGGGGAACAGCAACAACACATTTCCTACTGTGGTTTTGCTTGTGGTTGCTACAGGTTGTTAATAGTCACTAATGGATGTAGGTAAATGTGCGGTGGATAGAGATTTATTTCCTACGTGCCCTGCGGCGGATTTACGTAAGCCTCTTACGCCTCTATGGCGCCCTGGTAGTTTGAAATATTTTCTTTATCGGACAATCCGTGGACTTTTTCCACGTTATTTATGGTGCCCTGGTATTGTCGGGCGGCAATCGTTATTTTTTCATTGGTTTTTTATTTATTGCTTTAGTTTGATGTTGGAATGTTATTCAGCTTGATTACAAACATTTTTTCTTGCTTGCTGGTTTTTGATAGTGATATCTTTGTTTTGTTGGCCTTTTCGATTATTTGTCACCGAAGCTATATAGTGTTATTTTTTATTCGTAAGGTCAACACACTAAATGTTACCGGGTTCTGTCTGTACAGCTTCAGTAAGTACTTGTTTTTAAGTTTTTTTTTCTCTATTAAACAAATTCCAGTATTTTATGATTGTCTGCTAGTTCTTTATTACTCTTCGTTGGTAGAAAATAATGTTTATGAAGAATCTACAGACTTATCTTTTAAGCACTTTCAAGGTCAATGGAAATTGTTATTATATAAATAAATTAATTAATAAATTTAGAAATTCAAATAACATAGTTTACAAATACAAAAATGACAAGAAAAACATAGTTGACTTGATGTTGTTATTGCATGTCAATCAGAAATCTGTCTGATAGAAAAACAGCACTTTTTATTTCTATTTACTTTACTCAACTCCCATTGCTTTTTTGCTCAGAAGAAGGAAACAAATATCATTTTCAATTTTTTTTTATTATTTTATTTTCCTTTCTCTGAGCTTTTTTGTGGAAAACCCAATGATTTTATATAAAATCATTGGGAAAACCTTATACATTTATAAAGTCATTTAGTAAGTTGACGGCAAAACCCTATGAGAAAAAAAAGAAGAAGAACAAGAAAAACTGCATGGTGGTAATTCTAAAGTGAGTGAATTCTAAGCCCAGTTTTGTTACCTTTATTGTTTTTTATTTATGCCTGTAGGTCGAAATAAATGTTTATTCTATCCTATTGCGACGTAATATTCTATTGTAATGACGAGTGTATCCTAGAAATGATGATTGTCTGTTACCCTTTAAGAATTACTAAAAAAAAATTGAACGAGGTTCAGCAGAGCAAAATAAACTAAAAAATAATAACATAACTTTCACATGCTTTTAAATATCTTTAATCATAATAAATTAAATATACTTAAGTACATTGAGTGTATAAAAATCTAAACATATAATTCTGACTTAGTCTATGAGTACAAATTGTACAATTTAATGTTTGTTTGTTTAACATCGAGCGTACCTGGTTGAGGCCTTTCGAGCAGTGGGTGCAGGCCGTGGATGATGATTATGATGAGTCGTAATTTCAGATCAGTTCTTCCATTTAATAGACTAAAATTAAGAAAAATTCTTAAAAGTATAAATGATTACGTAATGAATTTTAACGACAAAATTTGTGGCGTGGGCGTATAGTTTCGCCTGCGATACAGGGGTTCGATTCCCGCCTAGGGACAATGTTCCCGGGGCTAAATTTTGCTGTGTAGTCTATTGAAATCTAGCATCACTTTTAGGAGTGATCTTTGAGCACGCTCAAGGTGTATCAGCTTGGTTTTAGTTGCGCCACCCCAGGTGGGTATGCAGTAAGTCAATATGGACTGCACCAAAACCACATAATATCTTGCGTAAGAGTTCTTAAGGCATAGGCATACATTGGTATGGCAAGTGTAACTTACTGAGTCCCGTAACATATTATCGGCCAGTATAAACTCTTCAGACTGCGGGCTCAGAGTCATTTTGTAGTTGTTCAGAGCCGCGCGATCCTTCTGCTTGGATAGCGTTTCTATCACCACGGAATGTATCTGGAAATGTCGTAGTTACTCATTATTTCAAGTGAAATATATAAGTGAAATATAATACTTATTATTAATATTAAAATGGGAAAGTGGCGAAGCCGCGGGGCGGAAAGCTAGTATGAATTAAAAAAATATAGCTGGACAATTCACACAGCAACTTCTAGCTCCATGGTTAGCTTGAAGCTTGTGTTACGGGTGCCATATTTCTGATAAACTAATATAAGTAATAAAGATCTAGATATTTTTATATTACTTACATATAAGAAATATTTTAATATCGCAATTTTTTAATCCCGAGGCAGGAATCGTACCCGCTGCCTCTTGCGTCTTAGGCAAACCATCGCCCGTTGCGCCATAGAGGTCATCTTTTGATGGCCAACGCCACTACCGATCCAGAAAAGCAAAAAAGGGGAGAACGTTCTAACTCCCCAAAGTTCGAGATTATTCCCCCCTTTCGACAATCAGTTACCTTATAGGCCTGCGCCAGTCTCATCCGGTCCTCCGTGCCCGGCACCTTGTTGAGGCAGAGCGCCAGTATCCGACTGCCCGCCTTCAGCTCGTTGAGGCGCGCGAGCAGCGTCTCTATGGGGATGTGGGAGGAGAATGTTCCCTTACCCGGCCCTAACGACAATCAGTTACCTTATAGGCCTGCGCCAGTCTCATCCGGTCCTCCGTGCCCGGCACCTTGTTGAGGCAGAGCGCCAGTATCCGACTGCCCGCCTTCAGCTCGTTGAGGCGCGCGAGCAGCGTCTCTATGGGGATGTGGGAGGAGAATGTTCCCTTACCCGGCCCTAACGACAATCAGTTACCTTATAGGCCTGCGCCAGTCTCATCCGGTCCTCCGTGCCCGGCACCTTGTTGAGGCAGAGCGCCAGTATCCGACTGCCCGCCTTCAGCTCGTTGAGGCGCGCGAGCAGCGTCTCTATGGGGATGTGGGAGGAGAATGTTCCCTTACCCGGCCCTAACGACAATCAGTTACCTTATAGGCCTGCGCCAGTCTCATCCGGTCCTCCGTGCCCGGCACCTTGTTGAGGCAGAGCGCCAGTATCCGACTGCCCGCCTTCAGCTCGTTGAGGCGCGCGAGCAGCGTCTCTATGGGGATGTGGGAGGAGAATGTTCCCTTACCCGGCCCTAACGACAATCAGTTACCTTATAGGCCTGCGCCAGTCTCATCCGGTCCTCCGTGCCCGGCACCTTGTTGAGGCAGAGCGCCAGTATCCGACTGCCCGCCTTCAGCTCGTTGAGGCGCGCGAGCAGCGTCTCTATGGGGATGTGGGAGGAGAATGTTCCCTTACCCGGCCCTAACGACAATCAGTTACCTTATAGGCCTGCGCCAGTCTCATCCGGTCCTCCGTGCCCGGCACCTTGTTGAGGCAGAGCGCCAGTATCCGACTGCCCGCCTTCAGCTCGTTGAGGCGCGCGAGCAGCGTCTCTATGGGGATGTGGGAGGAGAATGTTCCCTTACCCGGCCCTAACGACAATCAGTTACCTTATAGGCCTGCGCCAGTCTCATCCGGTCCTCCGTGCCCGGCACCTTGTTGAGGCAGAGCGCCAGTATCCGACTGCCCGCCTTCAGCTCGTTGAGGCGCGCGAGCAGCGTCTCTATGGGGATGTGGGAGGAGAATGTTCCCTTACCCGGCCCTAACGACAATCAGTTACCTTATAGGCCTGCGCCAGTCTCATCCGGTCCTCCGTGCCCGGCACCTTGTTGAGGCAGAGCGCCAGTATCCGACTGCCCGCCTTCAGCTCGTTGAGGCGCGCGAGCAGCGTCTCTATGGGGATGTGGGAGGAGAATGTTCCCTTACCCGGCCCTAACGACAATCAGTTACCTTATAGGCCTGCGCCAGTCTCATCCGGTCCTCCGTGCCCGGCACCTTGTTGAGGCAGAGCGCCAGTATCCGACTGCCCGCCTTCAGCTCGTTGAGGCGCGCGAGCAGCGTCTCTATGGGGATGTGGGAGGAGAATGTTCCCTTACCCGGCCCTAACGACAATCAGTTACCTTATAGGCCTGCGCCAGTCTCATCCGGTCCTCCGTGCCCGGCACCTTGTTGAGGCAGAGCGCCAGTATCCGACTGCCCGCCTTCAGCTCGTTGAGGCGCGCGAGCAGCGTCTCTATGGGGATGTGAGAGGATACTGTGGTACGGCCTAGCCAGTCCTGGAAATTGAATTATATACATTTATTTATTTAACAATGTTTGGAAAACCAACGGCTAAAACATCATACATTCATATTGAGATAAACGGGCAATACACGAACCTTATTTACATTGACTTTTGAGTGCACTGCGGACCGGCGAGCGGTCGTGATCCGTGTCCTTGTAGTGTCCTTGATCCTAAAGAAGTTGCACGTTCTGGGACGAAACGGTTGAGCAAAAGTCAACGTAAATAAGGTTCGTGTATTGCCCGTTTATCTCCATATGAGAATAAAACATCAATGATATAAACTAAAATAAAAAACATAAAGCGGTAGGTTCTCACGATTTGATATAATATATCTAGGTACATATAATTTTTATAGCTGTCTCCGCGACTCCGTCCGCATTAAATCATGTTTGTATGGGGGCCACGTCTTACCGTAACTGGAGTAAGAATTATTACAAGAAAAATCTCACTTTTTTTGCATATAACTTATCTCTCTGTTCAAGTGGCAAAGCCCACTAATAATAGTCATAATAATAATAGAAAAAAACTCACTCTGTATTCTGTATTATTAATTTCCACGGCATATTTACTTACCTTTTTAGTAAACAAGGATTCAACAAGGTCCCACTTATTAGACTTCGCGTGGACATTCAGAACCACCCAGTCATATTGTAATGGAGGAATCTGAAACAAAAATACATACATAAATAAAATGATAAAAAAAATGTAACTTCCATTATACAGATAAGTACTTACATTATACATCAATATTATCAAAAATGTAAGAGTGAAATTTACGCGTTTAAACATTGTTAAACCTACACATAGATAGCTACTTTCTTTTAATCGCTTCTCAACCAAAACGAAATGTCAAGCCATTTTCTTCCATGTTTAAAATTAAATATTCGAAATTTAATTGAATTGTCAAATAAATTTAGAGTAATTAGTAATTTACATACATGATTTAATTTAGGCAGTAAATGATCTTTAGCTATAATTCTGATTGACGTGTCCATGTAATTATTTGTTTCTAAGAAATCTTTACTTTGCCTTACCTGTTGCCGCTGGCAGAGAGTGAGAGGGGACATCATGTTGCCGGCTCCCTCGCTCCAGTGCAGCGCGCACGCATGCGCGAGGCAGAAAATAGCCGACTTATTGTTCAACTCCGGTTTGTTCACGTGTTTCTGCCATTCTGTGAGGTTTCTCAAATTTACAAATGGTAAAGCTTAATCAATTAAATATGAAATAAATAAATATTGCTGGACAATTCACACAGCAACATCTAGCCCCGTGGTAAGCTCTAAGCTTGTGTTACGGGTGCTAGATTTCTGATATATTTTTACATACATATTAGGTATTATAGATATTTTTTTAACACCCAGACACCCGGAATAAATATTTGCAGGTCATACAAATAGTTAGGTATCCCGAGGCGGGAATCGAAACCGCAACCTCTTGCGTCGCAGGCGGACCTTCGCCCGCTGCGCCACAGAGGTCTTCAAACGAAGTATCCTCTTGAATCACTGTCCCTATTAAAAAAACCGCATCTAAATCCGTTGCGTAATTTTAAAGATTGAAACACACAGACAGCGAAAGCGACTTTTTTTATACTGTAATACATATATTAAATATTTTTACATATTATGTAAATAGTTTAATACCTAGTAGTTTGATATAGTCCTGTAGCATTCTCGCCTGGTGAACGTCCACTGCTCCGTTCGAGAAGTGGTTGTTGGCTAGATTACTCATTTTCCGAAGTAAGCCGTCCACTGCATCTTGACTCTTTACTGCATGCTGGTATTGGTATATCTGAAATAAATATTTAAAAAAAGTTGTGAATGACACCATGTCCTTCAAACTTATCAAAGTACAGGGAACATGCCGGTTTCCTCACGATGTTTGCCTTCACCGTTAGAGCACGTGTTTTATCTTTACTTTGTTACTTTACTTATTGTAATATACCAAATCCCCAAAGGCCTATAATGGGTTCTGTTGAGGAGGCCCGAGCCCACTATAATAAATATAAAATACTTACCGCTGCCTCCGGACTCCTTCCAAGCATTCTGAAATTACAATATTTATTTAAATTATCTATAATCTAAATAATTTTATAACTCAAGATCGGCTGGGCCGATTTAGGTTCTTTTGGTTTTAAAATAGTAGCTGCGGGCGAGTCAGCCCAGCCGTTAACGAAAAGTGTCATTAATTTATATAATGGATATAGATATATTATTATTTTTTATGTGCCTAAAATCTACGTAAGTTGTAACTCACGTAAGTAAATCAGTCAGCTCGGTAATTTTCCCCTCATTCTGCAAGAAGGCGATGTAGTGATTTAAAGCTATGGGTCTCGATGATAGAAGCTCATACACCAGCCGCTTGTTCAGTGTGGCTATTAGGAATAATATCACCTGAAAATATAACAGTAGTATTTTTATTACTTAGGTACTTCTATTATAATAATTGTCTTGAAATATGCTTCAACTATGTCAAGTGCTAATATTGAGAAGAATAAAGAAAAATACAGCATGTCTCTTGGCATAAATGTCTATAAAAATTACACGAAGAAGCTATTTACATAATTATATAAGTTATAACATTACAATCAATTTATTTGGTTATAATTTTCTTCAGTCTTATTGTTTTTCTATGAATATACAGTTGTTGACTTTATATTTGGTAATGAATGATGTACTTATAGTTCCTATCCATCCAAAGGTTGCCTGGACGCTTTTAGCGATAAGGCCGCCAATTGTACAATTAGTTAAGTTTGTTTTCTTATATATTGTATTGTTCATTTATGTCTACAATAAAGTTATTATCTATCTATAGTTACCATTACTATAGCATTTCCATCATTAAGAGCTACAGCACCGTCCAGTAGTTCTGTCTTGCTCTTCAAGCTGCGGTGCACATGAAGGGAACAGCTTCGACCAAGAAGAAGTCTTTTCAAAGTTATTGGAACTGTCTCTATGTCCCCTCGGTGTTGGCCTAGGTCTTTGCCAGACTGTGCCAGAATGACTGGAAAGAAATACAGATAAATGTATTTGTTAAAGTGATAAAATTACAAAGAAGCATGACATTTTTAAGTTAACTATCAAGATAATTTAATTAATGTACAAAGTAGGCAAGTTATAAATAATTTTGTATAATGTATTTTTACAGCCATATGTTTTGAATTGAACAACAAATATATATAATGGGTTTTACTCTACTGGGTCCGATGTCTAAAAGTAGGATATCCTTTTAGACATCGGACCCAGTAGAGTAAAACCCATTATAGATTTGTAAAGATTTGGTATTTAATCATCATAAAGGTGAATATATATTGATTTATACAGGACTTTAGTATGTAAAAGCAGATAATTGGATCTAAGTAATCTCATAGAACTGTAAGTATGCTTTCCAAATAAATAAATACAAGGATGATATAGATTTTAATTTATAATTTATTTCTTTATTATATTTAGTTCTACTTACTAAGTTCTAGCACCTTGGAGCTGACTAAACTAGTAATGGGCAGAAGAGTAGTCTTCACATTGACACTTGAAACCCCAAACACTTCGTCTCCCTTCTCCCCTGTGTATGGCTTCTGTCCAATTGCCAGAATTTCTGATGGTGATAGCTGTAACAATTAAAATATTTAATAGGTTGTAGAAAGGTAAAACATACACGAAAGATCATTCAATGCATGAAGTCACTATCCATAGGTACAGAATAATATTAAACTTCGAATTATTCGAATTAACATAATATATAATGCTACGGAATCCAACATTATTAGAACATTAGGTACATTGCAAATTCATTGAGTAATTTTAACTTCATTTTAATATCACTCAATTAACAAATAATTGCATGTTTGAAAATATTTATCTAGAATGTAAACAAAAGGTAGGCAATAAATATTCTGTATTTTAGGTGACCCGAGAAAAATTAAAATAAATTTAAGAACAACAGGTAGGTGGTTGTCTTTGATAATAAATAATCTGGTTGTAGGTAATCTAGGGGAAACCTTTTATTTTTTCTTTTTCTTTCCCTAAGAATTTAAATAGTGAAATTTTCTACTTACCACATCATCATCAAAACTGAATGCCTTTGCTTTCGTTTCACTTGTATTCCAATAATCATCATCATCCATTGCTTAGCTTTGTAGTAAGTTTATCTATAAAAAACTCCTTGGAATATTGTCTACAATAAAACCATACCGCATTTAGATAAACCTATCATTGTTAAATTGCTTCTAAAAGTGGTACGGTACCTATGTCGTTCGATTTTTTTTCTATCTTTCATGTGTTTTTCTCTTGAACTACTTTTAATCAAGGAAAACAACAACACTAAACTAAACTCTGCCTGCACTGCAAACTCTGCATTGAAAAACTGCGAACAAAGAGAATAATAATCACTACGTTTTAAGAGACGGCACTTAGAACATTGGATTGAGTTCACTTGACGTGAGCTCGAGTAAACGCAACATTACCAACATAAGGACAATATCGCTCAGACAGGCAATGCTGCCAACCTAACAGTATTAACTTTTGGAAGCTCCTCCAGGACCTCGCTACTTGTATTTTTCATATATTTTGCAGAGAATTATACTAACCAATTCACCAATCATTGCTATACATTTTGTTAAAATAAGGAGGCCATTAAAATAATACAAATCAAATAAAATCAATCGTTTATTTGCAAAAACACATCATTTTAAAATACAAAATAGGTACATTTCTTAGAACTAAGTAGGTACCTACCTAGTAAATGTGTTCAAACTTGCAAGCAGGTGTGCAAATATTAAGTAGGCAATGAGTATACTATAATAATACAATTGAATTGAATTAAACACTTAGGGTTCAAAGGAAATTTTGCAAGAAATATACATATATTGGGCTTATCTTTCGTCTACCACAAATAGAACATTTCCTGGAGCTTCTGTTGTATGATTTTTTTTTATCCGAATCTTCTATTGTATTTTGCATGTTCAATTTTTTATATTAGTTTTGACTTCACTTTTGCACAATATTGCGGAATAAATTTGGATTTGATAAACTTAATTTTCTCAATTTCAAACAAAACGTACGACTGAAAAATCAGAATGAAATGACAATGTGACATGATAGTCAATCCGTCAATCGGCCAATTTTACTCCTAACCTAAGTACCAACCGAATAGTAAGAACTTCGGCATCTGTTGGTTGGCAAGGATTTCTCTACAATTATTTAATCTCTGTTTTGTCAAATTTAAAACTTAACATCAAAGAAATAAAGTGACTTATCGTTTACATTATCACTATTCAAATTCTGTTCCAAGGCAGTGTCGACCCCCTGACTGCGAAATCAAAACAAACATTAATTTTTTTTCAAGAGTTAGACGTTTAGCAGTCAGTTCAGCATAACAGTCAATTTTGACATTGACTCTTGACTTCTGAGCTCTTGAAGTTCGCCAAAAATAAAAGAAGAAGAAGTAGTAGAAGCACACTCCACTTACATTCCGAAGGTAGTGGGTTCAAACGCCGCCGCGCACCTGTGGATCTTTTTCTTTGCATGAAATAGTACCTACCTAACACAACATAAATTAGGTACCTACCTAGGTACTTAAAGGTACTTACTTACTACATTTTAAATATCTCCACATCATTTTAAAACGCTCATTAGTTATTATAACCGATAAAATAGCTATATACGTGTCATAAGTAGGTACTAACTAAGTACTAAGTTCGCTAATCTACGTACATTATTCACAAATGGACACATTCATGACCCTGGTAGATACCTACCAGCTATAATTCCACGTCTGTCCGGTGTCACAATGGCCCGTGATAGCCCATATGACGTCTCGTCATCGCTGCTGACACAAATTATCATCATTCGCGATGCATTGTACTCCATTTTACAGGACACAGGGTAAGATGCAATAAATATTGCTGGACAACTGAAGCTTGTTTTACGAGAGCTAGATTTCTGATTATTATAGGTACTTACTTATAATACACACGGACAATGGGAACAAATAAAAATATATAAGTACCTAAATAACAAAAAATAATTATAAAGAGAGGTCGTCAAATAACTTTAGTTTGTTTAAAAAAAGCACCTAACACGCGACATTACTATACTTATTAATTTTTAATTGCACGGGGTGCATAGGATTATTATTAAATCCTAATTATTTATAGGTATTTATGAACGGAAAAGGAAGCTAGATATAAATCCTTGAACACCGTATTGGTTGCATTGAACTATAGCAATACCAATCTATTACGTAAGTTCGTTGATTAACTACGGTGTATTCGGTAGGTATGATTGGATTTCGTTACCACGGTTGCGTGGTCGCGTAGAGCTATTAAAACTGTGAGAATTTAAGCCACGGATACATTAGGGGACAAATTGAGCAATATGTTGCGAAACATGTTGCCGAACCCGTATTTTGTGCTGAAGTAAATGTCGCGGAACATTGAGTAGTCAGTGTTATCCGAGGTGGTAGTGTTTATATTACACTAAAAGGGACGTTGCGTAGGTACGCGAAAAATGGCGCGACAAACGTGTAAAATGATGCGGGGCATGTAGCGGGACACTTAGTGTAGAGACACTATGCAACGTTTCAGAGTTATGTCAATCTATGTATTTCGCGTCATGATGTGGGGCAATTTGTCCCCTAGTGTAACCGTGGCTTTCAGATTATTTAGTATCTATAAGTAATAGATACAATTAATTTCTGGGGTCTCTGGTATTAGGTACCTACCATGTTTAGGTACTTACCAGGCAGGTTGGTTATCAAAATCACAGAAATGAAATAGTGTTACTGTGATATAATGGTATGTATTATACTTTTATATGTTCTGTGATATTACGTTCTGTAGGTTTCGCGGCTTCCAGTCTCTTAATGTACCTATTTCAAATTTATTAAGTGATAAGTAAATGCAAAGGTGATTATATAACGTACCTAACTAACTACATAGGTAATTAGTCAGTAGTCAAATAAATTTATGATTTATTTACTTAATTATATTTAATCTCCTAAATAAATTAACTAATTTTACCTACACATACATAATTATATAAAATGGTTAAAAATCTTTGCAACAGCGCAACGACTACGAATCCTCCAAATAAGTAATTACCTACAAAGATAAAGTCTGTGATTTTTTATTAATAACTAGCTTTCTGCCCCGCGGCTACGCCCGCGTTATGATGATGATTTTCATACTGATATTGAGAAGCGATTAGATCAACATAGCTTTTGTGTACAAGTTTACCGCGAAGTCTTAAGAATGAGGTCATTTTCCCCTTTTGCGAGAAATAGTATTATGGGGTGAAATTCACACGAGACACAAACTAGTTTCTTGATGAGCTCGCCATCTTGGGTACATAATATTTATTTTCTATCACCACTTACATAAAAATCAATGCCACTTTTCGTTGGAATTTTACAACTCAAGAACGGCTGGGCTGTTATAGGTGGTTTTAAAATAGTCGCAGTAGCTTAGAGAAGGTTTTAAAGGTGAGAAAACGGGTGAAACAGCGGGTGTTATCCACCTACGCTACAGATAACATATATTATAAAAATGTTTTAGGTATTTTGTAAATTTAATTTTACAATCCAGATAAAAGTCATATATTTAAGTCCTAGGTTACCTGTTTATTGTATAATGTAGGGCATTATAGGGTATAATTCTCACGATTCAACTTTTAAACAATCAATGTACCTATTATGCTGCATTTCATAATTATAATAGCAATGTAGAATAATATTATAGTTTATGCAATACAAATTAATGCAAAATATTATTTTAAAACTGTTAAAGAACTGTTCAGTTGAATAATAATAATTAAGTATATTAACTACTTTATTTTATTTGTTTACCGTTAAGGTTTCAGTCCACTGCAACATCCAAGTAATCAATGTCACCATCACCCCTATTTATGTTCCCACTGCTGGGACACAGGGACTTCTCTCTTGACGAGAGAGACCACAATGGTCAAGCGCGGGTTAGTGAATGGCACATGTCAAGTCCTTCATATGTTTAAGTTCTCAGAACATGCCGGTTTCCTCACAATGTTTGCCTTTACCGCGAGCTAGTGCACGTGTTTTTAAAAAAGCACACATAATTTTTTAAGAAAAAAATTCAGAGGTGCGCGGTTGGTTTTTAACTCGCGACTTCGGAATGAAAGTCAAGTATGATCCCATTTAGCTAACACGGTATAAATATAAAGTAATACAATGATTTATTAATATTTTGTATGCTTAAAAAATCATCCATCGAAAAAATTCGAAGGCAAAACTGTGCTCTTAACTCGTAACAAACCGTGAATTGGTTAGCTTATTTAAAAAAATCCCCGCAAACAAAGTCGAAGGCAAAACTAAGCTTAACAAACCGTGAATTGGTAAAGAGTTTCGATAGTAGGTAAACCTCTTTAGATTTCATCCGCACGGCCAAGTTAGTTTAGTCAATGTGCGGTTTCGAAACAGTCGGTCGTTCAACGTGTTAGTTATTTGTTATTGTTTAATGAAGTGACAAAATGATTCACAAAATCGGGCCCATTGTGAGGCAGTATATAGTGGTTGTTGTCGGTGAGAATTTTAATGGTTTATTTAGGTTTAGGTTTTATCGCTGTATTGTTTTGGTTTGAATTTCGAGTCGAGTTTTACGTAGGAATTTTTGGCAGGAGTTTGCAATTGGAATGGCCTTTGGCGCATTTTTATGCACTTTGTTTTATGTATTTACTAGATGAAAACCCGGCATCGCTCCGGTGAAATTTGACGTAATTCTCCATAATCCGAATTTTGCGGATATATTTGTGGTCGACTCAAAATTAATATTTTTTTATGTTTTGTTATTCATATAAGTACCTAAAGTTTCTATTGAGTCTACCGTACCAAGTAATTTATTTAAATAATGAAGGGGGAAGATACAGTAAAACTTTTTAATTATTTCTATGAATTTTATTTTTATCTAAGGAGTAGAATTAATTAATAAGTTTTACTGTCTATCTCTCTGAAATAAAATATAAGGTAATAAATACTACAGAAAACAGATTTACGAACGGGAACAACGCCAACTAAAATAATTACCTAAATGAGGGTAGGTAAACGTTAAGTAACAACTGTTTAAAAAGTAATTAGGTATATAATGGTAAGCTTGTGTTACAGGTATACAATCTGATAATATCATCATAGTGAAAAACTCTGTAATTTAATAGGTTCTTCCCTTGCTTTAAAATTGCGTACAAAAAATTTAGATACAACAAAAAGTTTGACGTTTCATAGTCACGCTTCACGGAATATGTGATTATTGAATCGTATTTGGTTACGAAATGTCATTTGATATTATCAGAACGATTGCCTGGACTGATTCAAAAGATATCGACGGATATAATTGTTTGTTTATTGTGTGTAAATTATCAGAGACTTGCGTAAGGAGCTTAAGTAAGGAGCAGTGTTGGCTAAACGCTCACTCGACTTTCATTTCCAAGGTCGTGAGTTCAAACCCCGCCGCGCACAGTATTTTTCTTCTTATTTATTTATTTTATTGCATACATCTTGAACATTTTATGTGCGCTTTCAAAAACACGTAAACCGTGAAGGCACACATCGAGAGGAAATCGGCATGCTTTGAGGGCTCAGGGGCAGGTGATACAATGTACCTACCACCATTATCAAAAATATTTCAAACTCCGCCAACTCGCCAACACGCAAGCACGCACGACGCAAGAGGTTGCGGGTTCGATTCCTGCCTCGGAACAAAAATTTGTACGATCTGGAGATGTTTGTTCCGGGTGTCTGGATGTTATACAATATGTATGTATATAAAATATCTATCTATGTATGTATATTATAATTTAAGTAAGTATATCAGAAATCTAGCACCCGTAACACAAGCTTATAGTTATAGCTTATCACGGGGCTAGATGTTGCTGTGTGAATTGTCTAGCTATATAAATATATTTTATTTATTTATTTACCAATACGACTTATGCAAAAATATAAATACATATGGTCAAATGTTTAAAATAGCTGTTTCACATTTTTCTCATAAATGGTATCGCAATATTAGTCCGATAAAAGTTGCAGCATCTACAAAAAATGTCTTTATACTTTTTCTCTACGGATTACCATTCCGGAGTTATCACGATGTCAAGCCAAAGCCGAGGAATGCAGCTAGTTCATAGTAAATATGCATCAACAGTCATGTTGTAGTATTCTATAATTGGCATCCGGAATGTATTTCTGACCAAAAATATTTTCCTTGGAGTACCTTAGTAGTTAGTACATATTAGGATTTTTTTAATGTCTTTTATGTATTTAGGCAAGTTCAATTACCTTTATTACCAACAAATTTGTCAGTTGTGGTTTATCAGTTCAATTAAATTTATTTATTAATTAATTCGGATCACAATACACAGAAATTTTAATCATGGCAAATACAAAAAAATACCATTAAAGGTATCTATGTAATTACAAAATAAAGAATAGGTAAAATAAAATATTATAATAAAAACACTGTGCTGTAACACCGGAGGGGTTTGAACCCATGAGCTTTGGAATGAAAGTCGTTTGTTTGTACTCCTACGTCAACTGTACATCATAATCCTTGCATTCTCAAGGTCAAATTGACAGCTTCACGGCAAGGTCAAGACACTTTACCTACATAGCTATCTAGCAAAATATCCATCACATGCATCAAACGCTTAAGAATGCAGAGATAAGATTGGCGCATCGAATAATAACCTTTACAAGAAATGGTGGTCTACATTCTAAACAAGCTTACCACTTCTAGGTCTCAGCTTCAGACGCGCTAAAAATCTAGGGATAGAGGACACGGCAATGCCCCTAACAAGTCAAGCAAAAAAGGGGGATACCTTTACCATACTTTTCTGAAAGTAGTTCTGGACATTTTCGGTTGGGTCAAATAACTTCGTAGTCAAAAAAACTAAAAGTATCTATGATATTTTCATGATGTAAGTAGGTAGTTAGGTACATACTGAAAATTTGATTTAGGGACTGGGCAGTCAACATCAACATGATAAATTGTTCAAAGACAAAAATGTGCAAGGGTCAAAATGTACATACCATACTTATATTGATAGTTTATTATTTAACACAATATTTAGGTATTTAGCTAATTAGACTCGTTGACAGCTTCGCTTGAGTTACTACTGTATGTTATGTTTCATGTACTTACCTAAATAAAAACCTTAGTCTACTAAAGTATGCATGGAATGAGGAAATACGTGCGTAAGAGCAAAAAACATTTTAAACTCTGCATTTTTAAATAAATAAACATACCTAATTAAGATATAATATTACCTACCTATTAGTCTTTAGCTACCATTATTATAAACTATTATTAAATAGGTATCGCGGTCAATTTATGAATAAAATTATTCTCATGTTTTATTTTTCTTTGTTATAGCAGTAAATAATGGATGGCATGTCGCAGGCCATGATAGTTATGTTTAAAAAAACGGTATGGAACTAACATAATCGTAACAATTTATTAATTAATAAAAATACCTCCTTTAAATAACCAATTATTTTATATGATTAAAGTTTCTTTATCTTTCGTGTATTCAATCATAACACAAAGAAATCACATTAAATATTATGTACCTTGTTACAATATAGGTACATTCCTTAATTATATCTGGACAATAATTGGACTAAAACATCCCATCACTAATGTCGGTATATGTATATCTCAGAAGAAGGAAATACTTAAATCGTTTCCTTTTTCTGATGTATATACAGTTTTCCCGCCAACGATGGACCAATCAGGACAAAAGTCATAAATTTGACATTGACATTCTCACTCAGGAAGAGCGGAACCGGAAATGCTTATTGTTATCAGAGCGATCGGAAGTGATAATTCGCGGTATTTTACGATGGCAGTTCAAAACATCGACAATCGCTGCCATGAACGAAATGGAAAGCTGTTAAAGTTCCGCCGCTATAACAGTGCGTTCCTGACACATCGCGATTGAACTGACAATGTAACTTTGTAATGGCGTTGCAGTTACGATTAAAATATTTTTGCTGTTTGTTTAACGTTTTAACAATTGATGAGCATTAAATCTACATTATTATATCAATAATCAATGAATCTAATAATTTTGTGCCAAACTGAGTGTAAAATAACTTGGTAAACAATATTTTTCTAAATCTATATTGCGCTATTACAAGGTTAAGTCAGTGCTTTATATTTGTCGGTAGTGCTGTGCTAAAAATAACATGCAGCAACAGTATCGTTATCTGTTACGATTATTTTTTAAAAAATAATACGTTTAAGAATTTGAAAATAATGGACTATAAGATTTTATTAAATATAAAAATGAAACTACGACCAAACCGAACGCGCGAAAGAAAGAAGCATTTTTAGATTTAGGTTTAAAATAATAACCCCAAATGGCGTTATGGGCCGCCATTTTGTGACGCTAAAACAGTCGGTTTCCACTTAAATTACTAAAATATAAATATTAAATGATTCCGCCAATTTAAAACGAAAATAATCTTAAAAATAACGCGGCGGTTCATTTTGGAAGAACGGTTACGAACTCATTATGTTGTGCCCATCACTAACGGGTCAAACTGACATGTGTCAGGAACGCACTGTTATAGCGGCGAAACTATAATCACAGGAACTCTTTTTTTTATTTGTACATTATTTGGCTCATGCGAATAAGTAGATATTATGTACTTAGTAGTTTATCCTTGGTTATTTTATGACTAAAGATTAGGTAACTAAATAAATATTTTTAACTCTTACCTACTTTCTTAATATATTTTTTAACTAGGTATACATACATTATGGTTATCTTGGTACCTACCACTAAATACGGACTTGAGCCATGGGTACTGATAATGTTGTTACTATCACATAGTATAAAAGCTATTTAATTGTACTATTGTTGGTGTCTTTTGATAATCGGAATGATATAATTTGTACAAATACCTCTATTTTCCAGTGAACCTCAGCCTACTGGCTTCTGGCTTGGGCATCATCTGGCCATCGCCCGTTCTGGTGAAGCTTCGGAACGCGACGCAGACAGTCCTGCCTGAACCCATCTCCTCAGAAGACGGCTCATGGATCGTCTCCATTGGATTCCTCACGGGAATGTTTGGTAAGATTATATAAATAAATATTACCTGAAAATTCACCCAGCAACATCTAGCCCCGTGGTAAGCTCGTAGCTAGGGTGCTGGATTTCTGATAGGTATACTTACCTACTTAATATAATTATACATAGGTACATACATATATATTTTACTTAACAAATATAACACCCAGACACTCTGAAGAAATATCTGCAGATCGTACAAATTTTTGTTCATATATCTTTCACAATTTTGGGGGCTTTCTTTTGACGAGAGATATTAGGCCTTAATTCACCACGCTGGCCAAGTACGTATTGGTGAATAACACAATGTCCAACAAACTCTTCAAAGTTCTCAAAATATTCCGGTTTGCTCACGATGTTTGTCGAGCACGTGTTTTAAAAGCGCACATACATTTTTCTAGAAATCAAGAAGAGCGTGGCGGGTTTGAACCCACGACCTCCGGAATGAAAGTCGAGTGTGCTCCCATTTAGCCAACATGGGTCTTTTGAAATTGGATTATTATCTACATTAATGAGCTCTATGGCTGTAATTAACATAGGTAGGTACCTATGTTATGAGAGATTATCACTCTAGCTTCCTTATTGTTATTTCAAGGTTCCAAAAATGTCCATTAAATGTTTCTTATCACGGGGATAACTAAATCAAATAATCTTGACCTAGCATTTAGTGTTAGAATAATATAGCCTTATCTTATTAAACTCTGACTAATCCTTAACATAATTACTGTTGTGTTACACTTATAAAAGTATGGTCAATGATAAAGTGAAGTTGAGCCATCAAGGTAGGTAACGTAACTTTGATAAAATGAGTAAATACTTAAGAAAAACCGATTCATATTAATCAATTCGGTAATATATTATACATTTATTAAAACAATTTACATTACGCACATCATTTACCTAAAGGTAGGCAATTAGTTTGTGTTCATTTATTTCAATTTTTACTACATATAGGAAAACTTCATGATAAATAAATTATACAGGTAATAATGTCAGGTAAGTCATTATATAAAGTAATGTCAGGTATACACGGTATAAATCACAAATAATAAATAGTCCAATTAAAACGACACAAGGGATAGTTTACACAAGGTGAAATAGAACAGACAAGGAGTAGATCTTGGATAATAATGAACACAGTTAATAATACATACTAAGTTATAAGTAGAATAAAAAATAATAAATTAAATTACAGAGATATTAAATTACAAAAGAGATTGAGAGAAATAATTAAATTACAGAGATATGAGTTAGTTCACAGAGTTCCATTCGCAGTGAGATGTAGAAGGTACCAGAAATAAATGAAGTCCCACAAATTTCTACTTCAAAATCAGCTGTTTTTATGGAATACCCAAATTATAACTAGAAGAAAATCTTTAATGTAACTAATAGATACTAGTGTGATGACACGTAAGAGATAATGCTTCTAGACATCCTTATTGGAGACAAATATTAACTATTGTTTGACAAAATGTTCAAAGTTCAACAAACAAAGACATCATAGGTCTACTCGACAAATTACCAGTCATGACCAAATAAAGAAAACAAATAGAAAACCCGTCAAACTGAATGAGTAAACAACTAATCAGACGATACCTACTACTGTCATAGACTTATAAGTGTCTAATTAAGTCTATGGTTTTGGTAAAAACCGTGTATTTAACTGTACTTATGTTAGTTTTTTACTGAATCATTCGTGAAATACCTAGTTTACTTTATTCTAATGACCTTTGTAGCGCAGCGACGCAAAAGGTAGGCGTTCGCTTCCCTCCTCTACTTTGTACGATCTGCAAATATTTGTATTCGAGTGTCTATTGTCTGGGTATTATCTATGTTAATAAAAAATATCTATCTAGATCTAGCACCTTTAATATAAGGTTTAACTACGCGGCTAGAATAGATAATAAATAAAAAAAATTACTATAAGTATAATAATTTTTAATAATAATTTATTTTATTTTTATTTTGACCTATCTGACCCGCCCATAGCTTCTCCACTAACGACTAACGAACTATTATTTTAATTAATTATTTTATAAAATAAAAAAAAGTATTCTTCTAAGTCTTGTGCCCAGTAGTGGGACCTGTGGATGCTTAATATGATGATACCTAGATCAATATCTTGAAGTGCGGAGTCTTGATGAAAAATTAGGTCTTCCCAAGACAGGTACCTACCCACTTCCTAGATCATGTTTTAATGGACTTCCTTCCTTCATGCGTGGTTTGGTTTTCAACGAAACAGGAAGGAGTTTCTTTAAATTTTTCTTATATGGAATGAAGGTCAAAGCCGTGTTGGCTATGTGGTAGCACACTCGACTTTCAATCCGATGGACATGGGTTCAAACCCCGCCGCGCATCACTAGCTTTTTCATCATAAAATTTTAAAACACGTGCTAAGAAAAATCCAGAGGTGTGAGGTTTTATGGTGTGTTTTTTTATATTTTGTAATAATTACACATGTCTAATTTTTGTATGACTCAAAAAAGACGAAGAAACAGAATATGACTGTTATAAAAGTTGTCTTAAAATAGCATCCAGGCAAATAGTTCACTTCCCTTTTAAGATTCGAGCGTTTAGAAGTGAATGGGTATTGTGTGTGATATATAGGTATCTATGTATTTGTCAGACGTCATCTGAGTTTCGGAACAAATTGTTAAGTTACGACAAACGAACCTTTTAAATTTAGCCAATGGCAGTTTTTTACCGCGGGAAAGCTAGTTATAACACGGGAAAAGCGATGGGTGGAAAACTATAGCTTATTTATATCAGAATAACTCATAATTATTTACCGCGAGTAAACTTTTATAATGCGGGAAAGTTAATTAAAATTCTGAGAAAACTGGAGGTGGAGTAAATAAATAAATATTGCTGGACAATTCGCGCAGCAACATCTCTAGCTATTCAAAGATACTAAATCTTTTTTCGTGTTTTAAATTGATTTGTTATGGATAGGCGAAAATACAAATTTTACAATAGAATAGTTATAATGTATACGGAATATTTATAATTATTCACGATATTTGTCATTCACGTTAATTTTGTACATTTTACATTATTACAGATTTATTGGAAACTAACTGTGCTTCGTCCACGTTAAATTGTTTCTATAGGGCCACGCCTTATGATGACTGGAGCAAGAATTTGGGAACATGAAGTGCATGCTTCACTTAATATCAATTTATCACAAAATTGCTAACCTGTTCCTTAATTATTAACATTCAAGTAAAACGAGTTTCAACGAATTTTTAATAGATAGATAGATAGATAGATAGCATTTATTGGTAAAAAATTTGGTACATTACATGGTTAGTAGCGTCTTAAATCCTATGTTAGGTTTTTCTAGACACTACGAGTTCTCTTTATACATAAATTCTAATCGTTTTGTAAAGCTACAAACAATTACGTACTTAGACACAGCGTTATCATTAATAATGTTAGTTAATGATCTTTTAATATCAAAAACTGTATTTCTGAGACACCCTTTATAAAGAAGTTGGTAGGTACTTGACGCAGAAATACGAGTATGGTTATGGTAGTATAATATAATATCGAATGTAATGGTGTTCGTTTTTTTTTATAAGATTAGCGGACTCCGGGCAAAATTTACAGTAAATTATTTAATCCCGGGAAAATCCACTGACACGCCATAACCACACACAACATCCAGGACAATGGACCCACAATTTACATGACGTTACTTATCGTGGTCAAAAACCTAGCTTAAAACAAAAGGGTTTAATTAAATTAATTAAAATTATATAGGTACTTATACAAGTAATAAATATATCTACCTATTCTAATAATCAGAATATAATCAGAAATCTAGCACCCATAATACACGCTTTTTGCTTACCACGGGGCTAGATGTTGTTGTGTGAATTGTCCGGCAATATTTATTTATAAATAATAAATCTGTAAGGGTCGGTCATCGATATAAGACATGGCCCCGTACGAACATAATTTAACGCGGACGGAGTCGCTGGGCCTAGTAATTATATAAAACAGTCGAGTGAATTATGACGGAGCACAGCGGGACGCTCACTCCTGAAAAAGACTGTTCTTGTTGTGGTTGAAACGTCGAGAGTGTTTGTAAATACGTGAGTAATTCCCGTTGTTATGAAATGAAATCTTAACAGTATTTTATCCTTTTCCAGCCAACATCCTCTCAGCGATCCTAGTGGACCGTATCGGCCGGAAGTACACCATCATCTTAGCCTGTATACCTCGGCTGGCTTCCGGTGTCCTGTACCTCTTCGCCAGCCAGATGTGGATGCTGCTCCTAGGACGGGCCATTAGCGGCGCGTCGGACGCTCTGCTGTTTACTGTCACGCCTATGTACGCTTCTGAGGTTGCTAGTGTAAGTCAAGGATCTAAAATCCTTACTATTACTTCTTCTTCTTTTATTTGTGGCGAACGTGACTGGCTATTGGGGTTTTGCCGTCAACTGCCAATGCTTATAGGTACCTACTGCATAGGAATAAAGAAAGTCGCTGTTACTGTCTGTCCGTTCAAAGTTCAGATGTTTTGTATTCACATTCTATATTTAATTTTTTTTACCTACTACTGTTTTCTTTAGTCACCTTTTAAATCTTTGCTCGGTTACTATATGACTATTTAAAACCAAAAGCATCTAAATCGGCTCAGCCGTACTTGAGTTATAAAATTACAATTAAAATTGGCATTGATTTATACATAAAGATTAATATAAAAAGTTTAATTTTGCCTCAAAGGTGTACCAGAGACACACTGTGTGGAAAGTTATGCCCAAGCGGTAGTAGGTACAGTGCAATTGCATGCAATTGTAGAATAGTTAACCTTTACACCTTGTTACTGCTATTTTCCAATTATAGTACCAACAACCTTGGTACCCAGCAAGGAACACAACACAAGTAAGACCTTGACCAATCACACTTCATGTAATTTAATCACTACGTTCTCTCAAGCTACCACAGTAGGAAATCCTAGTAGTATCTTTACAAATATTATAAAGATGAAGAATCTTGTTTGAACGCAGTATTCTCAGAAACCGCTGATCAGATATGAACAATTCTTTTAGCGTTTGATAGTATATGAATTGGCTATAATATATAAACAACTAGCGATTCGTCCTTACTTTGCTTCGGATACCAGATTAAAAATTTTAATCTTCCTCTTGAATCACTCTGTATATTTTATAAAAATCGCATCAAAATCCGTTAAATTAAAAATTATTTATTGTTACACCATATAACAAAAAGATACACATACCAAAACAGTGAAACAATGGGCGGCATTATAGTTAAGAGCGAATTCTTCCAGGCAACCGTGGGATGGAATAACGAAGATAACACAAAAAAAAATCTAATTATTTTGTTAATTTCCAGAAAGAGATCCGAGGCAGCCTTGGCACAATCCTGCAGATAGTCTGCTCCATCGGCGTGGTGCTGATGATGTGCATGGGTCCGTTCCTCTCCTACCTGACGCTGAATGGCATCTACTGCGTGCTCCTGATCGCTACCACCGTGCCGTTGTTCTTGTTACCACATAGCCCTTATTTCCTGTACTCTAAAGGTACCACATTACTCTAGAATAAATTGACGTGATATTATACCATTGATGTGGCTGGTAGGCTTGGTGATACAAGTAGGCATATCATCATCATCATGTCAGCCGTTGGACGCCCACTGCTGGATATAGGCCTCCCTTAATGATTTCCAGTTATTGCGGTCCGACACGGCCTGCATCCACCGCGACCCAACCGCTTACACCAGATAATCTGTCCACCTTGTTAGTGGACGTCCGACGCGGTCAATTTTAGAAAAGTAGCTAAAAAGTCAGAATTACAAGTAATAAGTGGGTTCCTAGGTTACTCAATTAACTTTAAAATTATTACAAGAGAATGGAAGTTGATCTATTTTAATCCTTGCAGGTCGTAACACAGAAGCGCACGAGGTTCTGACCTTCCTGCGAGGGTCAGAACAGCTGGCATCTGAAGAGCTGAAGGAATACTCCCTTCAGTCTTCCTCTCCGAAGACCAGCACTCGGGAGATCTTCAAGAACAAGACCTTCGTGAAGGCGTTCTTCTTGGTTCTGATACTCACAATCGGTAAGGATACCTACATCACATAATCCCTGAAAGTATTAACAGAGATATACGAGGTCCTGGCTTTCTTCGAGGGTCATAGTTGAAGAATTCCTTCCTCCATAACAGACCATATAACAGACATCCCACTAGCCACGTATCTCCCCCATAGAACCCATTGTAAGTTTTGGCAGATTTGGTATACTTAATTGCTTCGGTAATAATCGAAGCCAAAGTTCGAAACCAGATTCAAAATAAAATTATATAATCTTGAAAATAATTTTATTCTTCTTTCGAAATTGGACTGTACCTACTAAGTTTACCAGACGGGTTGATCACAATATTCCGTCTTCTAGTGAGAGATTGCTGTTATGTTAATATTCTTAGGCATCAAACGGCACAACCTTGTGTACCACTTCACTGATCTTTATTTAAATTATTCTGTCTTATTTCTCTTCCAGGAAACCAGCTAACCGGCTTCAACATAGTGTCCTTCTACCTTCAGACGATCCTCGAATCCACGCAGGCCAGCATATCCCCTGAACTCTGCTCCGTCATCATCGGTCTCATACAGCTTCTAGCCAGCGTCTGCACTACGCTGGTCACCGACCGGTTCGGCAGGAAGCCTATACTGACCAGCACTTTGGTAGGACTGGCCATTGGGATGGTAAGTTTCATGATTCAGCCATCGGACGTACAGACACACTGAGTCTTAGGAGTTCGAGTCATTTCGTTCAGAAGCAGTTTGTGCATCCACCTTGGACCAGCTGATTTCATATTGAAGGCGTCTACCTTGAAGGCGTCCGATCAAAGTTACAGCTACAGCTAGTTCGTACTTAGTCTCTGACTGCAACCATCTAAAAAGTAAAAATATAGGAGTTTCGCCAAGTCTGTCTGTGGTTTTTCATAAAACTTGACGAAACTGCCGATTCCTCTTTGACAAAGAAACTATTGAATGGGCCAAAATTTTATGATTTGCATTTTAGGAGTAGGTTATTAAATCGATATTCTGTTATTATTATTTTTAATATAAATAATGTTTCTTATTTCAGTTGGGTCTCGGCACCTTCTTCTTCGTGAAAGGAGAGAACCAAGTCGTGACCGGCTTCTTGAACTACCTGCCCCTGGTATCTTTGGTACTGGTGGTGTACTGCTTCAGTGCTGGTAAGTCTACCTTACTCCCACTTGTTCTGTTGAATTGTTCTGTGGGCAGAACGGTAGAACATAGTGGAATGATTTTTGTTCTGTTTAGAACCAAATAATCGATATAAATAAGGGTTAGGTTATGTTTCTATATATATGACAAACCAAGCACGAGGCGAGCGAGCGTAGCAAATGGGCCGTGGAAGTCCCAGAATGCTTGGTATTGGTTGTGGTAGGGTAGTGGTAAAATTGAAGCTCTTTGTAGATTGTTAGACACTAGATAATTATACACCATTACTCAAACTATGGTGTAAATCATAAATGTCTCCGAAATATTATCTTTACCCAGTGGGTTAATGGTCAATGGCCTGATAAGTGGATTGTGATGAAAAATATCAGACATCTTTTACCCATTACAGTGCTGTGTGTGTCAGGTGTCGGTCAGGTGACCAGCATTATAATTATTTTGATTTGCTTAGGTAGGTACATTTGATTGTTGTATCACTGTCAAACTATATATTTTTCTTCCAGGTGTCGGCTCCATCAACTGGGTCCTGCAAGCTGAACTCTTCGACGACCGCTCCCGAGGCACCGGTCTCTCTCTAGCATCTCTCATCTCCTTCATAGTTATATTCCTCTGCACAAAGTTCTTCCCCCTTCTGCTCACAACCTTAGGCCCGGCGGTCACATACTGGATGTTCGGCCTTAACTGTGTGGTTTATGCTCTGTTGATTCTGTTTCTGATTCCTGAGACTAAGGGGAAAACTTTTGCGGAAATTCAGTGTGCTTTGGGAGCCCGAGAGAAGGAAGAGAGAAATGAAAAGGCTTGATTTTAGATTATGTTGTTTAGGAGCTTAGAATCTGTAACTCTAATGAGTTCGCTTTATAGTGGTGATTTTCAGATCATACTTGGGTTAAGTGTTCATTATATTGTTTATCACTGACAGTGGTAGGTAAGCATTGAAAAAGTGAACAAGGAAAAGCATTTTTTTGTGCAATTTCTATCTCCTAACTTTCCGCCCGCGGTGAATCCACGAATTTATTGCATATAAAATATTTAAAAAACTGGCAAAAAAAATAATCGAGTTATCTTTCTACGTTGTTAAATTGTCGAATATATTAGTTACAACGAGTTGTATATTCTCGAATACTACTCGATCGCAATACCCATGTGATGTTTTAGTAACTAAGCTAGCTAAAGGGTTTATAGGCCGGGATCCGTAGTACATGGAAATCAAGTGATTACTAACAAGCTAATTTTTGGTGAGTAGCTTCGTTTCGATGAGACGTCCAAAGATATCCTAAACCCAACTCTCGATTGTGGTAGCTAACAGAGATATCAAGGATTAAAAAATTCAAGGATGTAAAACCGGGATAACGGACCACGAAATTTGTCGGACAATATGTCCGTTAGATTTTATAAATATTAATAAAGTATACAACAAAAAATCAGCTGGTTAGTAATCATAGTAATCATTTAAATTGACCTCGTTTTCGACACATTTTGGAAATGGCGGACTCTTTGATCAAACCATAGGTTTTGTAGGACAAACATGATTTTATATAATTTCGATAATTATCTTGAGATATAACATATTGTCCTACAAATTTCGTGGTCCGTTATCCCGGTTTTACATCCTTGAATTTTTTAATCCTTGATATCTCTGTTAGCTACCACAATCGAGAGTTGGGTATAGGATATCTTTGGACGTCTCATCGAAACGAAGCTACTCACCAAAAATTTGCTTGTTAGTAATCACTTGATTTCCATGTACTACGGATCCCTGACTATTACCTATATACCAAAAAGTTTCCCGCATCTTATTAAACTTTCCAGCGCTATAGTAGAATTTCCCATGTTATTTATACTTAGTGGATTTTCCTGCGCCAAAATTTTGCATTTAAGTATACCAATTTACTGTACCTATTCACCAAATCGATTGGTAAGCGTGATGATTATATTATAATCCCTTAAGAAATATAATGGGTATTATTGGGGAGATCCGTGCCAACGTAAAGAGACTAGCTCAGGTATCTTATATAGGTAATAATAGTGATAAGTATAAAATGTTTGTTTATATAAAGTACAAGTGCCTAGTTTATAATATTTATTGCTGTGAAAATGTTTTATTGCGTAAATAAAACTAATTTTAGGTTATAATTTATTGTGATGTATTAAACAAGGTAGGTACTTGTTTAAGATTAATTAATTGTACAAAATTATAGTTAATTTTTGATTAAATTTTTTAACCAAAAAGCATTTTATTTCCTACAAGTGGGCTCGTCACAGCTTCGCTTGCGTTATTTTAACTTCATTTAATTCGGAGTCTCATAGTAAAAGTTTTTTTGTATAAGTAACTTCAATAAGTTTATAAGTCACTTAATTTTTGGTCTCCGTTAAAAAAAAGGCAAAAAAGTTAAATCGTAGATATACTTTGACATTTCATAATGTTTATTCATGACTAGAAGCCTTATGGTGCTGACCTAAACATATTTCAACAGGTTATGAACGTTCATTTCAACATAATACGCCACCAGCCTTCTAGGCACTGCCTTTTGCTAACAGAATGTTACCCGTTTCAATTTCAAATATTGTTAAAAACCATGATAGTATAATAATAATACCTATGTGTACAAGCAATTGAGGTACCTACAGGGTTGCATATTTAGTTCTTGAACAAAACCTTTAAATAAAAAAAAAGATGTAATATTATCATCTGTTTAACATCTCCTGCACTTCAAGCAAGCTCTTCCCTCTCGTCTCTGGCACGAGAACCATCGTGAAGAGGAACGCAGCTGCGCAGGCGCCGGCGTAGAACCAGAACACGACGTGCGCGCCGAGCAACAGCATCGAACCGAAGGCGGAGGCTACTCCGAAACCGACCAGCCAGCCGATGGTGACTGTCACAGTAGCACCCGTGGAGCGGACGGAGGGAGTGAACATCTCGCCGATGAATGTGCTGGGGATTATGCCGAAACCTGGACAAAAAAAAAACAAAGACTTAATAGCTTAGCAAGAAATTAGGATGCCTTACTTAGTCTGAGATCTAGTCTAAATCAGCTAGGTCACCAGTGATGGGGTGTAATAGAGTGCGAAAGTTTTTAGTTTCAATTTAATATTCTCAACAAGAGCTATCAGCGAAAATTGTCCATTGTCCTGTATTTTTTTAGTTTAATGTTTGTACTAATATTACTATGTAGTGTACGATATAAAGTGATTTTGATTGATTGATTGAATATTCATAAATAATACCAAATCCACCAAAACCTTATATGGGTTTGGGTTCTTGAACCTTGCCCAAAAGGACATAAAATTGGTTGAAATGATGATAGTAAAAGAACTTACCAAGATCGTAGAACATGAAGAAGTTCATGAGACTCACAAGAGGGAGCCATTGTATGTATTCCGTTACATCAGCATCGATATTATCCAGGAAAAAGTACGTGCCAAGTATACCCTGAAATAATAATATATTATGATAAAATGGAATTTTTGGACTTTTCCGCGGTAGAAAAAAAATTCTACCTGTAATTCTGATTTGTAGCTTTATACTTGTACATTCAGTAATTTTAGCTTGAAAGAGCCACAAACATACATCCTCAAAAACTGACAGACATGCAGCAGTATCGTTCTGTGTATTCTACCAACTTAGTGTGATCATCAACCCGCCTGGGAATTATGGTAAACAATATCTGTTCATCGTCTTTTGCTTCAAAACTTTTGTGCTTATAGGTAATTTTAGCACGTAAGGGTATTGCGATATACTTTACTAGTCAAGTGCATTGTGTGAATTGAGCCCTAATATCTCTCTTCTCTAGAGAGAAGTCCCTGTGCTCCAGTAGTGAGAACTTAATAGCTTATTACTATAATAAAAATGCAGCTAAAACCACTAATAAAACAACTCACCAAAGACAAGAAACATGCAGCGGTAGAAAACAACATCAAGACTCGTCTTCCAAATCTTTCAACACAGAAAGGTGTTACAAAACTAGACGCAAACTGAGTTATCCCAATTATAATTGTAGCTATGTTCGGTCTTATAGATGATCCAGCCAAATCAAATATATTAGTCGCGAAGAATGTTACAACTATTACACCACTTAACTGTTGGAAAATATTTAAAGACATTGTGATGATGAAAGCTTTTCTGTTGCTTTTGATCGTGAAAAGGTCCGTTATTTTGCCAGCTTCGGGCTTGTCGCCTTTCGAGGATGTGAGTTCGTCAATATCTTCTTCTCTTTCGAGGATTCTCAAAGTTTCTTTTGCTTGATTCTCCTTGCCTGAAATTAATTAATCCTCTTGGTTTTTATTATTTCAGAATATTAAATATTATTTTAGATTATATTATTTCGGAATTTAGAAGGAGTGTCCTCACATTTATCATAGCCAATACGGCAATATTTGGTAGTTATGATGTAACCTAACTGTCAATAACTGGAAATCATTAAGGGAGGCCTATAACGCCCACTGCTGGGGCGTCCAACGGCTGACGTGATGATGATGATGTAACGTACTACTATTATTACTAACCTGTCATCACTAAGTATAGTAGTGTTTCTGGTATAAACATTACCCCACTGATGTACACCGCAGTGATTCCCAGTGCGATGTAGCTGGTTACTGAGTATGGAACGTATGGACCGATCGAATAGACGATTAGTGTTCCGACGGTGCTGAATATACCCAGACCGGTAAGTAAGCTTCCTCTGATGTTTGTGGATCTGAAATTTATGTTTCTTTTAAAACTTACTATTTACAATAATCAACAATAATTACAATTCTTAATTTCTTGCAACAAGGAAATTTGAAACGTGATATGCAAAATTTTAAACAATTGTGTCTAGAAGCTCATATTAATGAGACGCTGACAGTAGGATTAAAACAGACTAAATACTCACGCAATTTCTCCCAGATACACAAGATTCATGACGAACACCATTCCTATGCCCAACCCTAGGACTATTCTTCCGGCGTAGACCATCGCCAGGCTATTGGCCGTGGCCAGGATCAGAAATGAGACAGCGGTGATGAACCCTGCTAGAAGTAGACTCAGCTTTCTGCCTAACTTGTTTGAAATGTAGCTTGTGATGTATGGACCTGAAAATCATACAAAAATCCATATGACGTTCCATTAATTAGACATGGCCCTTTCTTTAATGGAACAGTTATAGGTCTTTAGATGTTGGGTATAACTACCATAATTATCATAAAGAAGTCAATAGTCAAAGTAAGGAACATTAGTTCCATAGAATCACATGGAGAAGTCAGAAAATACTTTTTCTGACTTCTCCATGTGATTCTACAAATATTTTTTAAAATTACTTCAGTGTTTTCATGCTAATGTTGAACAACGATAAGAATTAGATACCTTTTATATCTGTTTAGTTTTTAAGGAAATATATAAGCTGATTACTGATTATTCTTAATATCTTAACCTCAACAAGATGTACGAGTATAATCATACTATCCTGAGGACAAAAAGAAGGTCATCCTGAGGTGAAAAAGCTTTAAACTACATAATTCTTACCGCCAATAGTGCCTACATAAAGGACAGAAGCAACCCAAGACGCTTGCTGATCAGTTATGACATTGGGTAGTGGGGTCTGCTCAGCATCCTGAAGTTTAGGTACAATGGGCGCCGTCCAGCCCATACCGAACCCTACTAGAGTTTGGCCTATGTACACTGGAAAAGTAGATACTTATTTATCTCTATCTACTTAGTTAAAGCGAGGTGTCAATATTTTATACCCAATTAGGTTTATTTCAAGGAGGTATTAATAATTGACTAAGAATAATTAAATTATACAAAATAATTTAATGACAAATTTATAGAATTATGCGTGACTTAATATCAGGTAAAAACTATTTTTATTATATTTATTTGCTATTTATTTAAAACTTACCGAATAATGCCGCCACTAATTGTTTTTTCGGGAAAATCATCTTTCACGCTTCACAAAACTTAGGGAATAAGGAACTATGTTATTGCACAAATAATAACAAGACGAACTTATAAAATTGTGTATTACATAAAGTCATAAATTATCTTACAAATAAAATAAAAATAATTAAAATAATGCCAAACTGTCTAGTTACTACGTAAGACTGTCTACAGCTGAACCATTATCTAATTTGATAAAAATGCAATTATCTATCATATCATGATGTTGATTTAGAATCTGAATAAAATTAACGTTATGATATCTGAATTTCAGATTTGATAACGACTTTGAGCTGATACAGATATGCAATGTTAATCTAAAGCTAGTGGTCTCACACACACGATTTAACCTTTAAAACATTCCTTGAATCCTCGACTACTACTATTTTAAAACAAAACAGCTTAATCGGCCCAGCCTCTCTCGAGTTTTAGTGAGACCACGAGAGACTAACGATCAGCATGTGAATTTAAAATAATCAATAATCAAATAATGTTTTTCCGCTTTAATCACAGACTGACAAACTCCTAAGTATTTAACAACGTTAACAGTTCAATCAGAACTCAATTCAATCAACATAATCTGAATTTCCCTAAGTCTTATAACGTGATTTTGATGAATAGTGTAATGGAAACGTTAAATTCACATACACTGCCCAGTTTGTGTAAATTTTAAGTAACAATAAATCCACTCTTTTGCTCAACATAATTGATGATTAAACGAACTTACCAAGTGAAGTTCTATCATAATTATACGTGGCGTTTTTTCCGAAGAAATAAGTCCTGAAATAATAATTATATGTAGTATGCATAATTGTGCACCGTTACATTCACTACCGTTTAGAGTATTAAAATCAAAATCTCTAGGAGCTGTCAGTGTCACAGCCTGCCGTCTCGTTCGCTGGTACGTCATTTCGTTAAGAGATATATTACATCAGATATTCTTGAATACTTTTTCTTGATTTTGTTGACGAAATCAAATCAGCATCAGGGTCCTTGGGTTGGGAGGGAATTGGTACTTATTTCTTCGGAAAAAACGCCACGTATAATTATGATAGAACTTCACTTGGTAAGTTCGTTTAATCATCAATTATACTAGCGTTTTTTCCTTCAGAAATAAGTCCTGAAATAATAATTATATGCAACTAAGTAGACTTTTAGAGCTGATTGAGGAAATAAAATCACACTAAAATTACTCAATAGAGAAATTATACTAAATTAAGTTGAACTTAGAATTATGAGTGACTTCACTCGAAATCTATCGAAAATATATGTTTTATATGTCATGATGTGGGTAACCACTATTTCGTTTATTAAATAAATTCCTAGGTTATTTACCCTGTTATAATTATATTATTTTGAACAGTATTTTTATTACACTATCAACATAAAAATGTTGTGGCTTATAATTTGTGTGTTAAAACAAATCTCATAATTGAAAATGTTCTCCAGGTTTGTATGATTGTTCTTTTGCAGAACCTTTCCATTGCAAAGGAAGAACCGTTTTTGTTGTAATTAGTAATAATTAGTAATAACATAATGTTTAAACATTAGTAATTACATAATGTTTAAATATAGCTGTTAATGCGTGGCTTTACTATGATTTTATTCATAGATAAAGGGCTTTCTCAAACGCCAATAAGATACACTGGTGATAAACGATCATACTCATATCAAAATTTATTTAGATTCTATTCGGTTTACTAGTACCAAAAACCTTTCTAAAGTCAGTAAGACATTTTTTGTACTATTTTTTACTGAAATCGATAGTTTTATTTACAAGGGAGCAAACTCCAAAACATCCATAGAGGATTTAAACTTGTGATCGAATATTCATGTATCCGATCGTCTGAAAATATGTTTGATTGAACTATTCAAAGGAGTACCAATAGGAACGCTTTCTTGTTGCTATTGAGTATAGATACAATTTTGTATGTAAAGTTAAATAACTGTGGTGAAAAGAATTATATAATATAGATTGTTGTAAACAACTCTCAAAACTGTAAGAAATATTAACTTCACAAATGTGTTTGTATGTATATATATTTAAATATACACGACCTTCCCAGACAACTATTGTGCTACATACTTGGTAGAGATTATTTTTGATGTCCCCGTATGGTGGAGATAATATATGTATAATTGTCTTAGCGACAACAAATTAAATTAACACGTTATTGTTGCTGGTCCATTAAGATTAATTATTATGTAAAAAGTTTCTAAATAACAGATATAACGGCTGAATATACCAATGGGGAATAAAGCCTCTTCTTCGGTTTTGTAAATCATTGTTTAACTGAGAGTCAAAAAGAAACCGTAGAAACGTAGTATAAAACTATTTTAGCCCATGACAACGTAAAAGGAAGATGTCAGGCGTGTCCTAGACACTTATTCTAGACCTTACAAGTCACATTTTTTTTTTTTTTTTTTTTTGTATTTGCAAAAGGCAAAAAGATCTGGGGTAATTGATTGTTTAGGTACTTATTTAGTAACGTTTTTCGAGGACTCAGTCGTGACTGTTTCCTTTTCTGTCGACGAACTGTCGATAGTTCAATTCACTTAGATGGGAGACTGGTTTTCTCTCATTCTATTGATGTATGGATGCAAAAAAGGAATTATATATATATATATATATATATATTTAACCTATAATGGTAGTAGATAACTTGCAGCTTTATCTGTATGGAAATTTATATCATATTTCGACCAAGGTCTACCTTCTCTACAATTACACGACCCATACCCCGTTGTTGAGGCGCCAGAATTAACTATACAACTCTTATCTATAGTATTGTCATTTTAAATTCCTTAAAATGATTATAGGGTAGCGTGGAGCTACCATTATTTTTGTCGAATGAAGAAAATAAAAATATGCAATTTTAAGGCTTATAAAAGGCAATAAAATTCTGGGCAAGTGCACAATAGAAAACCGACTATGCAGTGGTTGAAAATACCAACTTATTTCATATTCTACATTTTGAAAACTTTATCCAGATGTTAATTTCTTTAAAAATGCGATGTGTTCCATTGCATGACAGCTGATGCATCCCGTGGGTGTAAAACAGAAATCATGGGATTTAACTCAATAACATGTATTTGTGAAACCCTGGATTTATATTCAAACGAAGTTGAATTCATAATAGGTCTCTAGCTAACCCAGTCTTAGACATTATTATAGAAATCAGTTATAAAACTATATATAATAATATATAGTTTACATAATAACTATGTAAGTTTGAAACGGTTACATTGATACATAGTTATTATTATATAAAATGATATTAAAAATATAGCAACGCTAATAGTAGATTATCTGAAGCGATTCATGGTTCATAACTTTAGGAAGTTACTATACACTTAACAGCAGAATATTCATAATTATATTTTGTGTCATGTAAACACGTTAGTGTATCACATTGAGAGAGAATTTGGAAATAGTTGTACGTATTATCCGTAACTCAATGGATGTAGGTAGCGTAGAAAAAACTCTCCGACATGCACACATGAAAACTGACAATAATTTCTTAGTTGCCAGTGATGGCGCACCCTACAGCATACAGCCAAGTAGGTTTGTATATTTCATGTTGGTAAAACACGCTTGGTCTTGACCCGATATGTACATCGGTCATAATGCGGCTGGTGCCGCGGGGCGGAATCTTCTTTCGCACACCATAGCAGCTTATATTTAAGATGCACATTTCAATTCGGTATGGATTTTAAAAGGATTCCAGGAATGAACTTATAGTAATATAAGATAGTTGAGCACGCTGCGATGTCTTGATTGCTGCGATCCTTCAATGCTGGATTATATTATTATTGTACACAAACCTTTAGTTTTGTACTTAGGTCTCACCAAGAGGCGGACCGAATGTTAAAACGACTGTTTAAAAAATAAAAACATCTGTTTATAAGCAGATATCTGTACCAAGATGGTAGTTACTATGGGTTATTATTGATGTCGGAAATACGGTCGATGGTTTTTGGGTACCTCGTCTCCTTTATGCTCGGCGGCTGAGTCGGCGGTGTGTCCACTGCTGCACTGGCGTCCTGGATGTACTGGACTACGGATGTAGACTTCTCGACGTGCGGTATTATTCGATGCGATTGGCTGTTTCTTTGTAAGATTAGCCAGTTTGCATCAGAGGTACTGAAAAAACCTAATAACAGATTCAGAATGCTGAATATTTCATAATTCACCCTTGTAAACTTCTTCATAGCTCGTTCTTATTGTTTTACAAGACTAATATTTATAAAGTTGCGTATGTTGGTCACAAGTAAACCACTTTATAGTTTGCTTATAAAGTTCGCTTCAATCCCAAAATAATCGGATACGTATGGAAGGAAACATTTTTTGCAGGAAAATCTACAACTTGCAGGATGTAGTAATAATAATAAAACATAGGTATTATAGGTATACATGGTATACATAATAGATAATTATGATATCTTGATAAATATCTAATGGTGATTGTTTGTATTATTTATAATGCAAAATTAGGTAGGTATTATGCATAGTTACCTACTATGCATAAATCACCAAGTAGAACTACTCTATTCCATATTATTTTTCAAATAAGTGGACGTTAAGTATAAAATTTAAAACAATTTAATAATTACACAGAGGATAAACCCAAAAGTATATCCGAATGTATCAAATAAATTTTACTTGTGTAACACTACACTGTAATAATGTCAAATCTATCTTTGTGTTTTGTTTTGCCCAAAGTGCCGTATGGCGATGGCCTAATAATAGTGCCACCCAATATTTTCCCATAGATTTCGTCAAACCGACGTAGGGATATGTTTATCAGAAGATAGGTTGCAGCGTCATTTGTGTAGGTACTTAACCTTTCAACTCACTGTGGTAAATTAAATTTGCCGCTAACAAACCTTTTAGTGTGGTGGATACACAAACTCCCCAATCTATGGGGTTTATATTCATCAACTCCATGTCCAGATGCAATGAGGGAAGTAGAATAAGTGAGACAGCCCATAGAACAGCTCGATATAATTATCTTCTAAATTATGTTGTACAAATGCGATGAGTCAGCCCAAAGATCAGCTCGAGTGCATTAACTTGTTAATTTGATAGTCAATATGCGATGAGACAGTCCTGAATACTGCTCGAATGCAATGTATGACTATCATAGTACATTATTAGTATAAATACGTATTGTTGTACACAGAAACTAACACAGTATCTGTTTTCAATAACCCACATTTTAAATGCGGGTAGCGCTTTATGACATCATTGTTGCGATGAGACTGTCCGATGATCAGCTCGAATGCATTTTTGTTGTTTTTGCGCACGATATGAACTACATAAGTAGGTACGCATGTAATAATAAATTGACGTTTCAATAAACCACATTGCAAATGCGGGTAGCGCGTTACGACATCATTGTTGCGATGAGACTGTCCGATGATCAGCTCGAATGCATTTTTATTGTCTTTGCGCACAATATGAGCTAGGTAGGTACATAAGCTTTCAATAACCTACATTGTAGATGAGGGTAGTGCGGCATGACATCATAATTATGAGACTGTCCGACGATCAGCCCGAATGTATTTTTGTTGTCTATGCCCACAAAATAGCTAAGCATATTTGTAATAATAAATTGACTTACCTTTTTCAATGGTATGATTTGGTTCCGAGTCACTTGGACTCAACTTGGATTTTTATAACAAATTTTATGATTTGTAGTTGATCACTTACGTAAGAATGGCAAATTAAACTTGTTTTGGCCATGATAAAACGTAATTATATTGGTTCACAATTGTTTATTTTACTAGTGCGAAACTTTCGCAATTTTACGTGACGAACGGTTGAGCACTAAAATGCGAATGACGTACCAGCGAACGAGACGGCAGGCTGTGACACTGACAGCTCCTAGAGATTTTGATTTTAATACTCTAAACGGTAGTGAATGTAACGGTGCACAATTATGCATACTACATATAATTATTATTTCAGGACTTATTTCTGAAGGAAAAAACGCTAGTATAATCAGAATTTCCTAATACTTGTAACGATCGTCACATACACATATTAATCACTGCCAAGTTTGTGTCAATTTAAAAAATCCACTAATTTGCTCAATATAATCTGGATTTCCTTAAAAATGTTTACTATTTTTGATGAATAGTTGTAACGGTCGTCACATTCACACACACTGCCAAACACCACTTATTTGCTCAATATAATCTGTATCTCCTTCAAAGTCTTCCCTGTAGTTTCCGGTACAACAACAGCCGTGAAGATAAACGCTAGACCGCAGGACACAGAGTATATCCAGAAGGTCCAATGGCTGCCGAGCATTGTGGTCATGTAGCCGAAGGCAGACGCGGTCACGAAGCAGAATACCCAGCTGATGGAGAGGGCGACAGCTGAGCCGGGGCTACGCGCGTTTGAGTCCAACATCTCACTCATCCAGGTGTTGGGGACGATACCGAATCCTGGAATGATTTAAGATAGGATAAGATAATTCTTCACTAAAAATCAATATTTAAATAAGTATTCATTAGTGTATTGTATAATTTGTATTCTATCTCATATTATATATTATATTAGGTACCTATATGTTTTCGTACACCTGTTAATTTTTTATTTCTTTGTTCTCTTTCCATCCAAAGGTTGCCTGGAAGAGATCGCTCTTTAGCGATAAGGCCGCCCATTGAACTTGTTTCTTTTGTTGTATTTGTTATTTTTGTTTGTTTGTTTTGGTTTACAAAAAGTGATTTGTATTGTATTGTATTTACATAAGAACTTAAAAACTACAAAAACGTATGCGTAATGGGCGGTCTTATCTCTTAAACAAATTTCTTCGAGACAACCTGAGGTTGTCGTTGAGACAACCGTATTAATTAAATAAATTTAATTAATACGGTAAAAAACCTATTACATTAATTAAAGAAGCATAAAATTACAATTATAAAATCATAGAAAATACATAATATATACATAGTGGTTACATAATATTAAAAAATAAACAAATAGAAATAGTATATTTGAATATTATCATTAGCATTCGAAAAATAATTAGGAATGATTCGGTTGGTTTACCTGATGCGTAACAAAGAAGAAAGACTACCAAGGATAGAAGAGGCAGCCAATACAATTCCACAGCTATATCCGGCTTGATTGTTTTAAAATAGAAAAAGAACCCAAGTGTGGCCTGTAAAAAAAAAAAAAGTTTAGTGAATGTTTTTGGAAATTGTTTACATTGTAAATTAATTTATTTTACAGTGGTTGACTCACTTAGCTTTCTAGTAAATAGTCTTAATTATTATAATTATGTTTATGTATGAATTTGAAATGAATTTACTTACATCAAAAAGTTTTAATACATATTGCATAAAAATTGTTTATAAACTCACCATACTCAAGCAGCACACAGCCGTCGTGAATAACATTAACAGCTTCCGTCCTATTCTAGCAGCGATCAATGGAGCGAGACAGCTAGCTACCAGCTCTGATAATCCAACACCAATCGTGGCTATTTCCGGACTTATGGTAGATCCGGTGGATTTGAAAATGGAAGTGCCGAATAGAATAACACAAAGACGACCAGAAGCCTGGAAAAATAAAAGTTTACAAATTAGAATTATTCTTCTATTAAAAACGCTAAAACGGTTGGATATCAAAAGATAACAAAAAATAAAAATATAAATAACAGGTTCAAAATATGGATGGATGGATTAAACATTTCATTCAATATTTTATTCGCGCGCTACGCCAGTATTAACCTGCTGGTATAGCTTTTATGCTATGCTAAAATTAACTATGCCGAAATTAGGTTGAGTCTACTAGTATTATTTAATTATTAGGTACCTAAAGTTATTATATTTAATTTTGTAAAACCAAATTTTTTTTTTTCAATAAATCATAGTCAACATTTTCTTTCCATTTTCCTCTGTCAGCCGTCATATCTACACCCATTCCTTTCTTACAATAAAATAATTTAAATTATTTTATAATAATTTATTCTTTCTCAGTAAATACATGTCTTTTTTAACTTTACCTGTTGTAATGCCAACAATACTGAGGCGATGAGAAAAGCTTTTCTATTGCTTCTGGTTGATACAATAGATGTTAAAGAAGAACACGTTTTCTTCTTACATTCTGTGCTTGCTGACAAGACATCTTCTATTTCTTCGCTTCTGCCCAGTTTCAGGAGTGTCTTTTTGGCTTCTATCTCTTTACCTGTTATAATTAAATATTGATTGATTTAATAAAATAAATATACCTGGACAATTCACATCAACATCAATCATACTAGATTTCTAATATAATTAAATAATATACATTACATAGTTTATTTTTTATTATACATTATGCAACACCCAGAACACCTTCTCTTGCTCTACAGAGGAGTCCTAGGGTATCTTGAGAAATCGTAATTTTTCATAATAAAGTAAAATCTTTACTCATATTATGAAGCTGAAGATTTTTTAAAACGCTGGTCCGATTTGAAAGAAAAATATTTTTTTTGGATAGTATAAACTATATAATACTAGTATTGTATCGAGGCTATATTTTATAAACTACACATAACATAATGTAGATAACGTTAAAACGTGCGTTTGTGCCTAATGAGTTGTTAGTGTTATGGTAAGTAAGTGTAATGTTAGTGCCTAAATGGTGGCATTACCTTTCATAACATTGAAGACCGGTGTCTCAGGAATAAACAGTAATCCAGTCACGAACATAACATTCATGATGAGCCCCACGTAGTTCAAGACTGCGTACGAGACGAACGGACCCAAAGAGTAGACGAATACTAGACCTAGTGCATTCGCCACTCCTGTACCAGTTAGGAACATGCCGCGATTGTTCTTAGATCTGAAAAATAAATAAAAATAAATAGGTACAAAAGTTATTAGGGAGCCGTGTTGGCTAAGTAACATACACGACTTTTATTTCGCAGGTCGTGGGTTCAAAAACCCCTGCGCGCCTGTAATTTTTCTACTAGAAAAATTATGTGTGGTTTAAAAAAAGAGTTCTTACGGTGAAAGCGAACATCGTGAGGAAACTGGCAGGATCTGTCTTATCATAACTGAAGCAAGAATTTAAATATCATATACTGTGTCCCGAAAACCTGTGGCGATACACAGAAAAAAAATCTAAAAATCGTCAATATAGTTTCAGTATCATATATTGAGCTTATAAACACACAATATCTCTGGAAACAAACTAACTTACTCCATGACCGACCCAACAGATTTAAGCCACAAGATTTAACAACAGATGTATTAGACAGGACACACCGCTTGCGTAACGTGACGTGCGCGTGCAGTGTGTCCTGTCACATACATTCCCATACATTACAACTCAGTGGTACGTGCACGTCTACGCTTACGTGTACGTATACGCATCCGGTCTGCTCGAGGCTTTATTGTTAGTATAGATTTAAGTAAGGTAGACCTACGATACATAATATTACCTATATAAAAAAGGTATTTGTAATAATATTTATTCTACAAATGTACGAATCAACCTTAGATTTAAGAGACTCAAAGCTTAACGGACAAACCAATAATTGGTTTTTAGTTTAAGCCTTAGTTTTAAATACATGTCATTTTTGTAATAATAAATAAAATAAAAATAAAAAAAAAAAATACTTACGAAACTTCAGCAATATACGTTAAGTTCAGGATATAAACCGGCCCTCCACCCACGCCCAAGAACAGCCTCCCCACCATCAGCATCCACAGCTCCGTGGATGCAGCCAGGAGGAGGTACGCAGCCGCACACGTCACACCCCCGAGGATCAAGCATATCCTCCGTCCCTTCACGTTGGACAAGTAGCCGGAGATCTGAGCACCTGGAACGGATATTTCAAATCAAAACATTTATTTACCTTTGATACCAAATAAAGATCTCAATCTATAAAAAATAAAGTCATGTTAGTTATAACTCAAGAAAGATAGAATCGATTAGAACCAGGAATTGGACATGGGATACTTTTTACACGGTAAACGCGAAAATAAAATTCGGGCGAAGCCGCAGGGTGGAAAGTGGTAGTACTTACATAATTAAAAAAAATCAATGAAAAAAAAAACATTTAGTCCAGACCATGGATCTATAAAACACATTGATATGATAACACAAAATACACAATTGAATAGATTTTAAATTAAATAGATAAAATTAAAAAGACTACTTACACCGGTTACAGACAAACTACCAGATAGCAGCTTATCAGTATCTTGTTTGCCAGATACTTTGGTTGAGATATCTATAAAAGCATTATATTATGGCAGCATTATATATTATGGCCAACCCGAGAATCCTTCTCCGTTTTTCATGTCGGTTAAAAATATTAAAATTCCTACCTATGCTATGTCTATTGGCACACAGAAACATACCTAAACGTGGAAATGAATTAAAACACAGTTAGCTTAGTAACATTTTTATTTAATAAATTAGATAATATCTAATTTACTTTTAATATAACATTTAATTTAGACAATAATATTAAAAAAAAAGTTAGTTTTTAAGTAATTGAAAAAGTTTAAAAGTAATTTATGCAATCCGAATCAATTTCTGTAAACTAAGTGTGATTTGTATTTATTAATTAGGTAATTATTCAAGACAATGATTAATAACTTCGACGAAATATTTGAAACCCGCAATCTTTAGTAGGTACTTACTTTTTCTCATAATTGTTATCATATTATTACTGTGCCTAAACTTAAATGGCAAAAAAATATATAGGGTGCGCCATCTAATTTTTTTTTGAAAATGCTTTTAAAAAAAAGGCTGAATATTTTCTCAATTTTTTTTTATTTGAAAGTACAATCCTTCCGGTTAGTAATGAAAAATAATTTCATTCAAATGGCTGCCTCAGCGTGATGAGAGGTAACTATATTATATTTTACTAGATTCGCCAAACTGTGAAGTTTGCAACAGTATCAAAGACGTTAATCATATCCTGATGGAATGTGTGCGGACTGCAGACGAGCGAAAAAACATCTTTGGTTTTTCTAATAATAGTAACATTGGAAAGTGTAACAGCTTACTAGCTTCACCATTCGCTGACAAGACACAATGTTGTATAGTCTCATTATTAAATACCTCCGTAGGAATAAGCCTATATATTATTAATGTACTTACTAATTAAGATTTTTTTGTTTTGTTATAAGAATTGTTAAGTTTTGTTAGTTTAAGTTAATTCCTATTTTTATTGTTTCCCGATAAGGCGATGTGGTCGCTCAGCGACAAAGCCTTATTTTTTTGTAATTAATTAAAAAAAAAACGATTTCTTATTATATCTTTTATATTTATCTTTTACTATCTAGTCTTACCGATAATAACTCCAATTATTATTGCAGATCCCATTAGTGAAGCCTCTTCGTCAGTAATAAGTTCTGGTAGAGGAGATTCTTCAGAGTTCTGTAGTTTGCTGATCAAGACAGATGTGGTGCCAGCCAGAAATGAAACTGTTACCTCTCCAAAGTATACTAAAAAAAGTTAAGTGTTTATTTATTTATTAAGATGTGTCAACACGTTGCGCACTACGACATGAATAAATTAAAGACTAGACTAAATATAAATGCTAACATAATTAAAGACACATACTGCATGCACTTAGACGATTTATAGAAGATCCTGGAACTTAGTAAGAGAATATTGAGAAACGTCATATTGTGTGAAATGAGGCGATGAAGAACGTTTATGTATAATAAATAATAATTTATAGTTGTAAATGTCAGAAATAAAATAAATGTTTTAGGAAATAGTCTGATGTAATCTGAGTAAAGTAATAATAAATTAAATGTTTACCTAAATAATTTATAAAAATATCACATAACTTAATTAAAATAGCACATAAAAGCTTGTTCCTAATAGATAACATTAATATTATCAAGGTGAAAATAAAAAGTAAAGATCAATATTTAAAATGAAAAAATTCAAAGCTTAAATAAAAAAAAATACTTTTAATAACCTAATATTATAATAAAAAATAAATAAATAAGTTATAATGAAAAATGTCTTGTATAATAAAAAATGATTAACTTACTTATAGTCAAAACAATTGCTTGCAACTTTGCACACACCATCTTGAACTATTGTCTATTGACATTAACTAGAAAATCTTAAAGACTTGGCCGCACCAAGCTTAATAAGATTTTCAACAATATATAAAATATATTGTTTAGTTATTCCTCGAAAATTAAAAGTAAACCGTCACGACCGTAAGAGACAAATATGATCAAAAAAGTGATGTTGTTTTATAATTCCGACTAAATAAAGTACTTACCTTGATGTAAACATTCCTATAGATATCAACAACATCCAAAATTTACTCACACACTGACGTCAAATACAAATTCAAAAAACATTTTATTATTATTTACAAACACTTTTTAAAACTTTTAAAAACAAGCGATTGTCATCTACCTATACTTAAAAAACCTAGACCGTATAATTACTAAACGAGATGATTTTTAAAAATTCTTATAAATTAACATAAACGTACCTACCTACAAGCTTATTTTTTCTCATGTATTCGTCAGGTTATGTACCTCAAACGCAAATCAAAGAACCCAATTTAACTCTAATACCCGTGACTGTTTCAGAGACGCAAAAATTCTAAAAAAACATATCAAATTGTAGGTCGTGGTACCAAGAACAACGTCCTACAAATACAACGAATTGCATAGAATACTTAAGTAAAATTGCTTACAATACTCATTGATAAGCATGCTATAAGACCAGTAAAATAATGGTCAATAGGGCCGAAAGTTCTCGAATCACTGCGTGTCCTCAAGCTTCAGCGTCGGACGTCTAAAAAAAGGGTACATATTTTGTGAAAGCTGCTTTTCCTTGCCGCTATAATTTAATAATCATTCTACTATAAAAACTATCGTGGTTTAACGAAATCTTATTAGAATAAACAGGAAATCCACAAACCTTTTTATACGTTGGATTTGATCAACTGTTTCATCTCAGTACGTGGGATATCTTCAGGACCACATTGCAAGGACACGGATCACGACCGTTCGATATCCGTAGCGCATTGAATAGCCATTCGTAGTAGTACATTATGGTACAAGTGTGTAATGTTGTTGATTACTGCGAGGTTGAACCCACGACCTTCGGAAAGAAAGTCGAGTGTGCTCAACAGCCAACACGGCTCACAGATCTCAAATGATTGTTACTTCAGTAGAAGCTAATATTTTGAAAGCTATTCACCTTACCTATTATAACTCCTACGATAAGCAGTGTGCCCAACAAGGGTGCCTGTTCATCACTAACGACTAGTGCTAGTGGTGTTTTCTCTGGGTCCTGCAGTTTAGTGATGGCTGGGGCCGCCCAACCGGCCATAAAACCTACTGCAATCTCTCCTAAATATACTGAAAGAAATACAATAAACTTTGAGTAAACGGAGCTAGATGTTGAAACAGGTAACTTGAGATAATCTTGTTTCTGAATTGTTTCAAACATTTTTTATAAAATTACTTTGGTAATTTCGAAATATTTTTCCAAGTTATATTTTTTTTGTAAGATTATACTGATTACAACCATATTGTAATGTGTGTTTTGATTAATTTATGTGTAGTGTATTGTATGTTTATCAGATATCTAGTAACGACTAGTATCACATGCTTCAAGCTTACCAAGGGGCTAAATAGGTTATATTTATTTATTAATATTAAACCTTAATAAAGCCTGTCCTTATGTTTGTTCAGTTAAATAAAAAAAAACATTTTTTTTTAAATTTCATGGTATTTAACACTTTAAAAAAAATTAAAATAAGAGAAATTGGCATACTAATGAGGAGGTTTTTTTCCCAACAGTGGGTGTCAGCGATCTGATTGATACGAGTAATAATGATAAACACATTCAATAATTTTTTTTATTTCCATAATCATAGCCTGAACAATAGTATGCCATAATCTCTATATGTCTCTATAGTCCCGTCATGTCGAATTCATTAACGTAAATTGTTATGATGGATACAATAAAGTGTTTTTGTATTGTATTGTATCTTGATTGTTCGTATTGTATTATGTAAGTACCTACAAAAGTGAAAAATTGCAATATAAATAGTATTCAACTTACTTGGAGTCATAGCTTGCAGTTGCTTCTTCACAAAAATCATTTTGATATCACTTGAATTCACAGATAAACAGTTAAAAATTAACAAAATATTATATATAAAATATTATATTATAAAAACAAAATATTTTAGTCGTCCGTTAAACAACCGCAAAACCCAAAAATTCGTCACCAAGTGTGTTGTTTATACAATGTCGCGGTTTTAAAAGAGTAAATTAAAGGGTTTGAGGTACAATTTGAAGGGAATTTTTTTAGCTTGATAATGTTATCGTCTGTATGTAAGGACGCAGATATGTTAAATAATACCTTTGAAAAAAATAATAGCTGAAAGTAGGTATTCTTAAAACAATGGATGCAATTCTATTATTGTTTTATTATGCGCAAATTAATTTAATTTCTTTCGGTTCACAGGTTTTACGGTATATTTTTGCATAAGTATTAATAAATGAGCATTGTGTGTGACAGATAATGATACCGTAAAACACTCCAACATTGCCACCGAGGGTAATTTTGCCCGAAGACCAATTTTTAAGCAAAACTTTTAATAGCAAAAATATCTGAATACTATGGTGACATTTATTGACTTTGGTAGAAAATAGGTTTTGTGTTTAGCACCACTGTCTATTGGATGTAACGCTAAAGTCACTCAGTAACTTGTTGGAACTCGTCAAAGACAGAGTGTATTTTTGCGGGCAAATTTTGGTGAAAATTCAAAAGTGGATTGTGCGTGATGGAGAAAACACAGATGAGTTTAATTTATATTATGTTGTACAAAAAACTTAAGGTATTATTATAACTTTATTGTCATTGATGCAGCTCTTGTATAACTAAAGTTATAATGGTGGGCAAAGTTATCTGGTATTTTTGCGATCTACTATTGACAACATTGCCCGCAGTCAAAATAAGCTTAGGGTTGACACATCCGAGTTTTTTTTTTTTTTTAATTATTATTATCTTGATTATTTAGATAATTTATTTTTATTATTTCTTAAAAGCAAGAACAAATCTCGAATTCGTCAAAGACGAAAGATTGGAACCAGAATGTATTAAAAATAACACGGAATAAATGTTAATACTTGCATGTGAATCTGTTGAATCAAACATGTTACTCAAAAGTTTTTTAAATAATTCAATAGAAGATAATCTTGTTTTTTTATTAACATAAAAAGAAATAAAAAGTCAAGAACAGTTAACTGAGATGTACCAACCCTATCACTTTACTAAAGGCGAAAAGCGAATTGTATGAAAAATGCTAACAAGGTCAGGGTAATTTTGCCCAACTAGCCTAACATGGATTTTGGTAGGAAACCTGTCATGGATTCGCTTTAGTTTTAAAGTAAAGGCCAGTTTTGGTCAGAATTCTTGTACAGGTTTTGCTGTCAGCTGATTAGAGGCCGGAGAGGAGATATCTGCGTCAAAAATCAACGCGGGCAATGATGGCAATAAGTCGAGATAACATTGCCCGCCTTTAAAAATAATAAAATACTTGATTTAATATTGACGAATAACAAAATCTTATAAAATAATACATGCAAAATATCCTATCGTTGCAGATGCTAATAGAAAATACTTGTGTCCCCATACAAAAAAATAACAAAAATTGTAATTATTCGAAAAATGTGGGCAATGTTGGAGTGTTTTACGGTACCTTCTCTATATTTCATTATTTAAGCCTAATAAGCTAAATTACCACTGACTCACTCATTGACATAATTGTTCTCCCTGTTGGTGGATGGGAAGGTATATTTTTTTTTGCAGAATCGTGTAGAGGGGGTCCGGGTGAGTGGGGGAAAATTCCGACTTTTTCAAATTTCCCCCTCCCCCTCCCCCTCCCCTATGGTATCTTCCAAACGGTAAGACCTAGACGAAAAATTTTTTCACAGTCGTGTAGAGAAGGATAGATAGTTTTGAAAAGCAAAAAAAGTTTGTCCCCCTCGCCCCCCTAGACCCCCTTTTTAATGAAAAAACTGATTTTTTTATCGGGTGGAGCATTGCGGCGAGCGAAGCGAGCCGCGATGCGACCACGGGGAACAGCTCGGCGAGCGAAGCGAGCCGTGCTGTGACCCCCGGAATGTCCCCCTTGTCCCCCCTCCCCCAAAAGTTCGACATGGGTGTCGTTTCCGACTAATATGGGGGTGAGGATCACGAATTTGATGACGGCGCGCGTGGGTCGGATTGCGGTGAGCGAAGCGAACCGCAATGCGACACACGCCACGCAGCAAGGCGAGCGAAGCGAGCCTTGCTGTGTGTGCGTGTATGGCAGCACGACCGGGGTCGTATTGCGGTGAGCGAAGCGAACCGCAATGCGACCACGGGCATCAGCTCGGCGAGCGAAGCGAGCCGTGCTGATGCCCGTGGTGTACTGATATGGGTATCGTTTCCGACTAATATGGGGGTGAGGATTACGAATTTGATGACGGCGAGCGTGGGTCGGATTGCGGTGAGCGAAGCGAACCGCAATCCGACACACGCCACGCAGCAAGGCGAGCGAAGCGAGCCTTGCTGCGTGTGTGGCACCACGACCACGGGGAACAGCACGGCGAGCGAAGCGAGCCGTTCTGTGACCCCACGCCCCCAGGCCCTCCTGAATACCCTCTTCTTATCTAAATTTCGTCTTGATTATCGATTTCCACCAAAAAAAACTTGTAGGTACCAAAACCCCCCCCAATTTTAGAATACATGCGAGCTGCTTGCAGCTCGCACACTCACGACCCACTAGTTTAAGCCTAAAATTAAATAGCAATTATTTTTAAACTTAAGATGTTTTAAGTAAACATTGAACTAAATATTTTTAATAACGTTAGATATTGATCGTTAATTAGGTACTATAAAACTTTGACGATAAAATGTATATCCGACGTTTCTGTTTTCAATCAAGAGAATACCATCATAAGGGTTTAACTTAGTAATTCCAAATTTAAAAATAAATAGAGTAACTCGCGTTAGCTAGCGAAAACGTTAGATTTTTAACTTTTATAACATTTGAGTCCACTGCGGACCGGTGAGCGGTCGTGATCTTGTAGTGTTGGTCCTGAAGAAGTCCTACGTTTTGGAACGAAACTGTTCCAAATCCAACGTATAAAGGTTCGTGGATTTCCCGTTTATTCCAATATGAATTAGAGGGCGCTGTTACAAATATCCTCTCTCTCCGTAAGTGTCGTCGAACGATGAGCATAAAAAAAATAATAAAACATAAAGTGCGAGTATTTGAACCACACGAATGATTCCGTATCTTACCAAATATATTATTATTATTCTCTTTATTTAATTGTAAACACATCAAAATACATTTCTTACAATAGATGAAAAATTATAAAAATCTATCTACTGTAAAAAATATATAAAAACGGATAATCACCGGCCACAAAGCTAAGCTCAAGCGGCCGGTGACTAGGAGTGCAGAGAGAGGAACTTTCTGACAATCCGCGCAGAGTCTAGGAGTACTGCCTTCTGGATCTGGCCCTTGATCCAGCTTCCCAGTGAGAGCCTCTGGAGATGTTGGTCGAGACTCTTCGCCATTAGGCCGTTAACAGACACAACTATCGGGACGATAGTCGCTGATTCCACATTCCACATGGTGACAATCTCCTGGGCTAAGTCATGGTATTTATTTACCTTATCCTTTTCAGCTTTCACGAGATTGACATCATGTGGGATTGTGATATCAACGAGTATCGCTGTCCGTTTTACCCGATCTATCAGTACAATATCAGGCTTATTCGCAAGAATAGTCCTGTCAGTAATGATAGATCGGTCCCAATAGAGCGTTGCATGGTCATTTTCGAGAACTGGCGGTGGTGTGTACTTATAATACGGAACTTCAGGTCCAGTAAGGCTGTATTGAAGAGCCAGTTGTTGATGGATAATCTTGGCTACTTGGTTATGTCTGTGCAAGTATTCTGTGTTGGCAAGATGCGAACAACCCGAAAGTACATGACGAAGGGATTCCCCCGGTAGATGACACGCTCGACATATGTCAATTGTGCCATCTTTCATTATGTACTTTCGGTAGTTGTTCGTCTTCACCACCTCATCCATAATTGCACAGACAAAACCTTCGGTTTCCCCAAAGAGGTCACCAAATCGTAGCCAATTTACCGAAGCGATGGGATCTACGTCAGGCCCTGTAAGGGCCTTGAAGAATCTCCCATGCAGCTCCTTGCTCTCCCATACAGCCCTTCTGTCCTGGATGCTCATCACCGTTGGTTTGCGCCAGTTCTCCTTAGCCAAGGAGAGTGGGGTAAAGCTCTTATCTACTGCCACCACAGCACGATGCATCCCGCACTCATTTTGAAGGAAATAATCCCTAAGATTGTATACCTCACGATTGTGTAGAGACTTGGCATTTAAGAAACCTCGACCTCCACATTTCCGTGGGATATACAATCTCATTACAGAAGCACGGGGATGTCGCATGCGGTGGGTGGTTAGTAATTGACGAACTTTACAGTCTAGGGCGTCTAGCTCAGTCTGAGTCCATTTAAGTATGCCAAAAGTATATGTAAGCAGTGGCATAACCCAGCCATTGCAGGCACGCACCTTATTGCCGCCTGACAAAAGGCTATTGAGCACTTTTGAAAGGCGGCAAAAGAAACGCTCTTTCACGGTCTGTTTTACACCACTGTCCACTATACCTAATGCTTCTGACATACCAAGATATTTATAGGTTTCATCTTCCGAGAGACTTTTGAGAGATATGGTGTCGGAAAGTTGTAAATTGCTAGTATTTATCACTTTCCCGCGTTGTATTTGTATGACCGCACACTTATCAACACCAAAATCCATGTTAATAGCATTGCTAAATGTCTGGGTGATATTCAGCAATGCTATTAAATCAGATTTCTTCGCTGAAAAAAGTTTGAGGTCATCCATATACAATAGGTGGGAAATAATCTCAGTATCTCTCTGAAGTTGGTAACCTAGTCCTGAATTCTTCAGTAATGTACTGAGCGGATTCAGGGCTAGGCAGAACCATAAAGGACTCAGACTGTCACCTTGAAATATACCCCTTTCAATCCTTATAAGGTCATGCGCGGTAGACGGAACCTGTCGGCTACCAGGATGACGAAGGACGGTGGTCCACTGCCTCATGCACGCGCCCAAGAATGATCTTAGAGTTGCATCTATTTTATACAACTCCAAAACCCTCTCAAGCCATGTATGAGGCACCGAATCATATGCCTTCTTATAGTCTATCCAAGCAGCCGAGAGGTTCCCTCGACCACGCTTAACCTTTTGGCTAATGGCCATGTCAATGAGGAGGAGCTCCTTAGTACCTCGAGACCCAACCCTACATCCATTCTGATTAGGTGCCAAGATATTATTCGCAACAATGTGATTGTTAATTTTAGTAGTCAGAATGGATGTAAGGAGCTTGTAGATGGTAGGTAAGCAAGTTATTGGTCTATAGTTCTTGGGTTCCGAGGCACTACCGGACTTGTGGAGCAGGAAAGTTACACCAGATGTCATAAAATTTGGAAGAAACCCGTTCGCTATAGCTTCTTGGAATTGTGCAGCAAGAACATCGTGCGAACATCGAAACCACTTCAGCCAGAAGTTATGCAATCCATCCAGTCCAGGACTTTTCCAGTTCTGGGCGGAGCGGATCGCATTACTTACATCTGATGGAGAGATGGAGATGGCTTCCATAATTTCGATGTTATCGCATTCTGCTCTCACAACATTAATCCAATCCGCCTCTGTGTGTCCAACCGGTACGGACCAGATGCCGCCCCAGAAATTATTTCCTGATTCGGCATCCGGTACCGCGTCTGTGGACACACACCGATCGGGTTTCTCCCAATTTTGGTAAAATTTCCTTTGGTCACTTTGAAAGTTGCGATTCTGCCAGTATCTGTCGACTCGCTTCTTGAACCGTCTAATTCGGCTCGCCCAAGCATAGACTTTTTGTTTTAGATAATCTATGCGCTCTGTGACAGCATTGAGATAATTCTGTGGTAGAACGTCAGTTCCAATGAAAGCTTCTGTCACAAAACGCATGACTCTAGGGCGTCGGTTACCCTGCCTAAAAGAAATTAATTTTGCGATAAGGGTTCTGAACCTACTAATACGTCGCTCTATTCTTACTTGCCACGCAGGGGTATCGTCGGGTCGACGCGGTGCGCGATTAGTGTCCGGAAACTTTACTCGCGCAACACGGCAAGCGGCTATAGCCCCGCAGTAAAGAATAGAGTGGGTATCAGTAAGGTCACTGCTTGTTGCCAGGTAAGGAACAAGCAGTGGGTTCAGAGCCCCTATCATAGCCAAACATCGTCTATGCGTAGGGAAGCGAGGGAGGCGTGGCTTGGTAGCTACATTTCTGTAGTTGTGAATTATTATTATTATTATTATTAGCCTGCACTGTCCCACTGCAGGGCAAAGGCCTGCAAATATAGCCGATAAAAAACCATTCTTGTGTGGGGAGAATAATTTTTGCTTTATTATTTTCTCAATAACAAAATCTGAAAATGTCTGCTTTGTATGACGGTTACTGATATTCAACTCACTGACAGATCGACGAACGAATGGATGGACGGAGCCGTTAGTTGAGGTTAATAGGGTTCCATTTTGATCATTCGAGCATTGAACCCTAAAAACGCAATCAAATCGAAGATTCTGTTAAAGGTCAACAAACGATAAAATTATTTTCCTCAAAACATTCCAAAAACAAGTTTTATAAAATCGGTCAAGTAATATTACATTTTGAATGAAAAGACGCAGATGACAATAAAATAAAACTTTGTTTTTATTCACCAACCAGGAATTGGCCATAGTGGTGGGTTAAGGCCTAATCTCTCTCGTCAAGAGAAGTCCCTGTATCCCAGTGAGAACGTAAGTAAGGAATGAATGAACTCTTTATTGTACTTATAAATGACATAGAATAAAAAATTACAAACTTTATACTACTTATTAAAAAAGCTAAAAGAGGCTGAAATAAGCTAAAGCTAGGGATGAAAAGCTAGGCGCTGAAAAATAAAATTGTACTTACATTGTAATAAAGTTTCCGTCGCCAGCCGCACTGAGAAAAATATTCTTACCCACAATAGCTCCAATGACATGAATCCCTCCTATTATAGATGCTTCTTTGTCTTGCAGGGGAGCATGGAGCGGTGTGTTTTCTAAACTTTGAAGACTATACAGTGCAGGAGAAGCCCATCCAGTAAGAAATCCTATGTTGAATTCGCCTAGATAAGCTGAAATAAATTTTTGTATACTTCAATATACAAAAATGTGTTGTCCTGGCCTAAGAAAAGTACCTAAAGTACCTCCCGACTCTTCTTGTATTGATAATTTCAAAAATAATTTATTAGGAAATAAGGTAATATTAATAGACTATTTACTTGGTACATAATAAATGAACGATGAGGTCACAAAAGTTAATGTCGGTAAACTAAGTAACGGATTAAGACAGCTTCGCTTGCGTTTTTTTACTTTATCTACGCATAGTTTAATATGTACGATATAGCCTATAACCTAAGAGCCCGTGATGGCCAGACCTTCCTTTAATTCACAAGCGTGAAAATTCTTTCATGTGTAGGTACCTATGTCTAACATAGGTAAGAATAACCCCCAAACATGAAACCTGGATCGTGGTTCCTTTGGGAGATAACAGGTAATAGGTTGTTATCTCCCAAAGGAACCGCGATCCAGGTTTCATGTTTGGGGTTATTCTTACCTATGTTAGACATACACATGACAGAATTTTCACGCTTGTGAATTAAAGGAAGGCCTGGCCATCACAGGCTCTTGGTCTACTACAGCCTACCTCGACAAAAGTTTTATCCAATACTGAAATAATTTTACAAATCGGACCAGCAGTTTTACTTGTAGGTACTTGTTCTTTCAGGGCATATCGATTTAATAAGAATATCATAGGGCTTTCCTTGTTGGTATTTAAAAATTAATAGTAAAAATACTCGTACCACTAGTATGTAGGTACCTACTCTATATATATTATATAAAAAATAATAGTAAAATAGTAAAATTCTATTAAGTATTTGTTAAATTTGCATATATTATAAATATATTTAATAGAAACTTGTTACTTACCAATGCTCAAAAACTTGAATAATAGTTCCATTGCACACACACAATAAACACAAAATAATATAATATAGGTAGTATAGTAATGTGTCAGCAACCTTATAGGACAACTCTTATTTGAATAATAAAAGATTTTAGTTTCTGTTTAATAAATAGTCTCGGAGCTGGCATACATTTTAGGTGGGTATTTGAGACAAGCTAAATACCTACAACCAAGACCTTGTTGGCTATGTGGAAGCACACTAGACTTTCATTCCGAAGACCGTGGGTTCAAAACTCGCCGAGCACCTCTAATTTTTCTTCTTATAAAATTATGTGATCTTAAATACACGTGCTCTAACGGTGAAGGAAAACAACGTTAGGAAACCGGCATGTTCTGATAACTTTCAAAGCCCAAAACTTGCTGCCAACTCTCGAACTATAATAATTATGAGAACTTAGTATAATACTTAAAGATAATATTAAATCTTTAATTCAGACACTCTCAATGTTTTTGTTTATGAAAAAGGTCAGTGGAAAATAAACGTCAAAAATTTCGTAATTAATTTCAGTGTGAAAAACAACTTTTTTTTTTAATTGGGTATAATTTTTGAAATATATTATAAATTTGTATCCATATCATTGTTTGAAAATCATCGTGAGATTTTGACTCCAAACTTATTTAAGTACCTCAATAATTATTGTATTATTGGACGATAATGTTATAATTAATAATATATTTCGAAAAAAAAAAACATTAAAAATTGAAAGTAATTAATAAACTAAACATAAAATACCGGCCAAGTGCGAGTCGGACTCCCCCATGAAGGCTTCCTTCAAACTAATTTTCGTTGATAGTTTTTATGCTAATGTAGGTACCTACATTATATATTTTATTTAGCTATCATTATCTTATCATTTTCTTATTTTAGAAGTTAGGGGATCATTTTTCCACTTTGGAAGAGTCTCTAGTGCAAACTAGAAATAAATGATATCTTTTTTACTTAATTTTTTTTAAAGTGTTAGTCCTAAATTTTATTGATTTTCTTTCAATTTTATTTTGAAATCTTAGTGCGGTTCACAGAATACATCTATTAACCAAATGTAAACTGTTCAGCTTTTATAGTTTCGGAGAAAAACGGCTGTGACATACGGACGGACGGACGGACGGACAGACATGACGAATCTGTAAGGGTTCCGTTTTTTGACATTTAGCCAACCCTAAAAATCTAGCACCCGTAACGAAAGTTTAGAGTTTACAAAGTTGGATGTTGCTGTGGGAATTGTCTAGCAATATTTATTTATCCATATTAAATTTCCTCCGGGAACGGTAGTCTCGATCGAAACCTTTATGAATAACAAAACATAAAAAAATATTGATTTTGAGTCGACAAAAAATATATTAGCAAAATTCGGATTTCGGAGAATTTTGTTAAATAGTGTTATATGTTATTGTAACCAATGGTTGTCGTCATAATTGGTGTGAAGCTTGTTCCGTTTCATCGTCAGTCGTTGACGTCTCGCGAAAATATTGTTTTTATTATGAATCAAATTTCACCCGAGCGAAGCCGAGTTTTCATCTAGTTTATTATAATTGACTTACTGATAAGGACTCCAATGACCCCAATAGCTGCAAACTGCGAGTTCTGGATATCATCCAGGACATAGCGCAGTGGTGTAAGTTCCAAGTTCTGCACTTTCTCAGTGATAGGAGACATCCAGCCCTGAAGGAATCCCATGGTTGACTCCCCGAAGTATACTGAAAATAAAATAATAAACATTTAAAAACACTCTTACACATAATATAAATTTAATTTTAAACCTAAAAGTTAAATGAAATTTTTGTATAATAACATTTTTTTTATTCATTTAAGTATTTATAAGTTGTGTTAAAACACATACCTACTCGTAATCACCACTATTTAGATTCCCATTGCTGGGACACAGGGACTTTCTTGACGAGAGAGATTGGGCCTTTATTCACCACGCTGGCCAAGTGCGTGTTGGTGAATGATACACCTGTCCTTCAAACTTTCTTCAAAGTTCTCAGAACAAGCCGGTTTTCTTACAATGTTTGCCTTCACCGTTAGAACACGTGTTTTAAAAAACACTATTTATAAAAGTCATTCGAAATGAAAGTGCTCCCACTTAGCCACTAGGCTCAGAAAACCACATTAAAAATACTAAGTACCTATGTCTTTTATCAATGTCAATACTAACTTGTTGCTAAAGCCTTGTGTTGTGTTGTGAAAGTCCACACCATTTTTAATTTTCACAATTATATTATATACGACTTATTTTACAACCTCAATGGACAGGTATTAATAAACAACTGCGCACATTTACGAGACACATAATAAGTTATTTATTTTAAAAAACTAGCGAACCAGCAACATGTACAGGAACTTACATTAATTTATAAAATGTAGGTAAGTATATACCTTCATTTAAAATTAAGGGGAAAGGTACATGTCAAGTTAAATTTATAGTATTTTTTACCATTGATATTTTTTCCAAAAAATAACAGATTACCTACATATTGGAGATTTGGTATAATCACCACAATTATAATTAAGAGCGATGTTAAGACAGTTATTAATAAATAATCTGAATCTAATACATACCAGGGTTGAAGAGCCATATTTTTTTGTTTTTTTTTTCAGATTCTCAATAGTTTGGCATAATTATAGACTGGCCCTATTATATTATACAGACAAAGCGACCTACCCTCTTTTTAAATTATTTATGTAGTCGATGCTCCAATTGCCATTATTCAACGGTTTTGCAACTTCAGTTCCTTTGTTGGTGCATAGTTTCCAGTTAAATATCCAGTTTTTTTACATTTTAACTTAGTGTCAAAGTATGGATATACTTACTTTCGTTTATTCTGTTGGAATTGCATAACATTAAATTCAAATGACAAAGAGGTCATTAAACGGGATTTGGATGCTTGAGCACCTTGAATGACTTTGGAAGACAGCTTAATAATAGACTAGATTATTGCACTTATGAATAATGTAGAATACTTGATGTCTATAGACCTATCAAAAGATTTGTCTTGTTGTAACATGATTGTTGCAATGTTATATGAGAATAAAAATCTCTTCTAAAATCTACTATCTTCTTCTAGACTCTAGACTCTAGACGGAGACCGATTAGTCGCCGGTACCGCTGGAAGGACGAGGTGCTGAAGGATCTTAGAGAACAGTTGCAGCTGATGACTGGTCTGCAATGACAGGGGATAGAGCAGCCTGGCGGTCTTAGGTGTTGGAGGCCAAGATCCACATCGGGTCTTTGCGCCGCAGCAGTAAGTTAATAACACGGAGGAAAAACAAATAATAATAATAACTAATAATAACTCCATGGTTAATAAACTTCCATAAACTTTTCAGTGGAAATCACAGATAAAAAATTGTCTCTCAGTCATTTCAATAATTAGATTTTATCTTAGATATTCCTTCTTCTGAGGATTTTATTAAGTATTACTTTTCTTTAATTTGAAGATTTGCAATATATTGACGTGTGACATTTTTTGACAAGAATAGTTTGTGACAAATTGTATCATTCTATTTATATTGTTCTGTTAGTGGTAAATATTTATACATTAGGTAGGTTATTTATTTATAAGTAATTCATACAAAATTCTTCGTTAAAATGTTTCGCTTTAAATTCTTGCCTTTATATCAACAAGTCAGTCAATGTTGCACAGGGTGAGTAATTTATCTATCTATACCTACATATAAAATAAAGTCTGATTTGGCTGAAAATTTATATGGAGGTAGCTTAAAACCAGGGACCTAAGTGCTCCCGCACACGAGCCACCGGCCACAACCACAAAACGCCGCCACTGGCATATTTCCTGTAATTTTCATACATTTTATATGGACTCGCCGCACACGGTTGGCGCCGGTGGCGGCCACATGCTTCACGCTTCTAGCTTCTCGTGGCGGCGTTTGTGGCTGTGGCGAGTGGCTCGTGTGCGGCGACGGTAAGACACTTATTACGGCGGAAAAGTATAACGCGGGAGAAACCGAGGGGTGGAAAGCTAGTTAACGTAATACCTATAACACGTAGGTTTGTATGCTGATTTTTTCCTTATAGGTACATCTTTAAATAATTTAACCATTTTGTTGTTTTTCCTTATAAAAGTTCTCACGGTATAATTTCAGGTGTTCAGGCCCGAAACACATGATCTGCTTTAAACAATGGACGAAACAAATGGTGTTGGACATCATCGTCAGCGCAATTAATTTGAAACGATCGTATAGAAATACACATGGGGTTAGATTGGTAAGTTTTTTTAAACTATCATTGTTGATAATAATAATAATTAAGATTTATCTTGCAACCACAATTCAATTCATACAAAATTTGTATTTTCTGCACATCTATATATATAAAAGAAAGTCGTGTTAGTGCCTGAACTTATAACTCGAGAACGGCTGAACGGATTTGCCTGAAAGTTGGCAGGGGGGTAGTTTAGAGCCAGGAGAAGGACATAGGGTACTTTTTACTTTTTTTTTTTTTTTTCAAATCTAATATAATGCGGGCGAAGCCGCGGGCGGAAAGCTAGTTTATAATACAAACATCGAGCTTACCACGGGGCTAGATGTTGCTGTTTAAATTGTCTAACAATATTTATATCTTTATTTTAAAAGTGGTTTTTAAAATGATATAGAAAAATGAAAGATCGCAACGTAACCTTGGTCCTCGAGTGGGAGTCGAACTCACGCCTTCCAGTTTAGCCCTGGCTGCGCTTACCACAACGCTATCGAGGATTACATTATGAGCTCGAATTTAATATACCACATCTCTTTAGCAATAAATTTATATTAGTTATTTGTTGTAGGACATACTGTGTAACTCAAAAGTGATGATTCTCCAAGAGGTCAACGAACCTATACTCAGTTTGGCAGTCTGCAAAGCGGCTAGTTTCCTAGGAGCTAGTCATGTTACTGTCACAGACGATATGACCTGGGACCATGATTACAATGGATGGTTAGTTGAACATCCTTTTGCATCCGTGTCGGCTTAGTGGGAGCACACTCGACTTTAATTCCGAAGGTCCGAACCTCTGGAGTTTTCTTCATGAAAAATGTATGTGCTTTTAAAATACATGCTCTAACGGTAAAGGAAAAAATCGTGAGGAAACCGGCATGCTCTAAGAACTTTGAACATGGTCATGTGACATGTCTTTGCGCCATATATGTTGAATAATTTAGAGTCAAGTTTATCAGCGTCATTTCTCATTAATTAAGTATATTTTTTACATAAAATTCTTAAACATTACATAGGTAGGTTGAACTGAAATTGCTGTTATTTTTTTCTACGAATTTGATTACACTACTTGGTATCTAGGTAGGTACTGATTTCGCCTAACACCCAGTTATAGCCTAACTTTACAATTTTATCTAAGTTATCAGTACGATATCTCAACCATTATAACACCTTGTACAGTCATTCTCTGACCATTGTCGGATGCAGTAGTGCTGATGTAATAAGGAAAACTGTCTGGAAAATAACTTATTCAACATTGTTTTGTTGAGTTATCGAGTGATCTTGAACTACATAAGAAGAGCCTTGAAGAGAAATCGCAATAACATTGATAATACGTACCGGTTTGCCATCCTGACGGAATTTCGAAATTCGAATTCCAAATTTGAACGGGGAGAGATTTGGTTCCTCTACGTGTCTGTCTACATTTGAGGTCGAGAAAAAAGGTTGCGCGAAGAGAAAGTTTAGCCACGCAAGAGGTTCATTGTAATCGCTCTACATAGAGAAGAAAAAGGCAGGAAAGAGTAAAAGAAGATTTTGATTTTGGAAGGATTGTAGAAAAGAAGATTTAAAATGTGTTGTTCTTGCAGCTGTGATTGTGGGTCCTGTGGAAAAATTCTGAGATGTCTCCTATGTGTAACTCTATGTGTGTTTTTGGCTAAGATGTGTGGGTTTGAGGTTAATGATGATTGCTGTGGTGGGGAGGGCGGGGACTAGTGTCTATTAACTATTGTGTTTTTAATAAATAATTTATATCAAATTTAGATACTTATTTTCTTTATATTTATTTTAAGGATGGCGTGTAAACTGTACCTACTTGTAAATATAATTGGTCATTTTTATTTATTTATTTATCATTGGTGGTAATAAACCATATTATAAGGTACGAATGCATTTTAATAAGTTGCATAATATCATCCCACTACTGGGCACAGGTCTCCCCAATAAAAACTAATACGAGCTCCATCGTTTAACATAGAAACTGCGATCGCCACGTCTGATAAACGTGATGATTAGGTATAGGGAGGTACCAATTAAAATTGATCTATACTTACCTACGTGAAAAAAAATTATTTACCTTATTTTATCAATCAACTTATTGTATTAGTTGAACTGTTAGTTTTCCTTAGATAAAATAAATAAATAATTCCCCTTAAAAGATTAGTTGCAACTAAAGATAATTATGCTTGCTCATTTCTTTGAATTTTGTTCGTCTCCTACTGGTTTCGCTATCACTCAGTTTAGGTAATCTTTGTTTAGGCTTATTTTGTCTGAGTTATCAGTAGGTACGATATCTCCATTTTACACTAACCTAACCTTGTACACCTTTACAGTCATTCTCTGACAATTGTCGGTTGAAGTAGTACCTACCTAATGTAATAAGGAAAACTGTCTAGAAAATAACTTATTCGGAAATATTTTGTTGAATTATCGAGTGATCTTGTATAAAAGTAAACCTTGAAGAGAAGTCGCAATTACCGGTTTGCCATCCAGACGAAATTTCAAAATTCGAATTCCAAAATTTCAACGGTCATACTTGCTACTTTTGAGGTGGAAAAAAAAAGGTTTTACATGTGAAGAAAAAGTTTGGCCACGCAAGAGGTTACACAGTTGGAGTAGAACAATTTGGATTTGGAACGATTGTAGAAAAGATCCAAAATGTGTTGTTGCTGCAGCTGTGATTGTGGATCTTGTGGAAAAATTCTAAGGTGTCTCCTTTGTGTAACACTTTGTGTGTTTTTGGCTAAAATGTGTGGGTTTGAGGTTGACGATGATTGCTGTGGTGGGGAGGGAGGGGAATAGTGTCTCACCTTTTAAAGGTTGATTTTGGAGACTGACTCTATAATGAAATAAGGATTAGCTATATTAGATTTATATCCAATAGGTACCTAGTATTAATTACCTTTTTTGTCAATATAGAGTCAGTTTCGCACCATTAATGATTGATGTTTTGTTACAATAAATATTTATTTTATTTTAGATATATTTTATTTACTTACCAACTGTTTACCAACTTATAGAATTAGGTTAGTACCTAATTAAAATGAATTTATCCTGAAAAGCCTTGACGTTAGATTTTCCAACTGGGTTATCTGCATAGGTACGAGTAGTTTGATAATATTTATGGTGTGAGTCATTGTTTAGCCTACAGTCAGCGTATAGATTGGTCGATATGACTATGCCAACATACCTATCAAAATATATCTTATCTCATATCGATTTCGTTTGTGTGGATAAGGTTCGCGATAATTCCTAGAAAAAAATAAGAGTAGATGTTTACTTATCTGTGAGCGCTATTAAAGATTGTCAGAATATAATTTACAAATAGTGTTACCAATTCGTAATTCCTATTAATTCTTCATCATCATCATCACTTTTAGTATTCTTTAGCACCAGGGTCATTCATGCCATTTCTTTATTTTCAGCATTTTCTCTACTATGGCAGACGCGTTATTTATATCAACTCACACACACAACTGCGTGCAGAGGTTGGCTGATAAATCATCGATACCAGTATTATGTATGAAGTCACGCGCGCATGCTAGCATCCAGGCTTTGGCTACTGTAATGGCTATTTTGGTAAATATTATTTAAGCCTTGAAAATCGTATGTTTGTATAGTGGCTCAAAATCAGCTCCTCTGGATTTTTTTCTTGAAATAATTATGTGAGCTATAAAACACGTGCTTTAACGGTGAAGGCAAACATTAGAGGAAAAGTCCAACTAAATTTTAAATTATTTTGCAATATTATCACCATAAATGTTCGGGGGGATGGGAATGGTAATTTTTTTCTAATTCCCACAAGCCCCCTTAGGGGGACTTTTTCAGGGGGGATTTTGGGAATAACCCCTTTATTTCCAATTTTCCACTGATACACAACGATTTATAGATGATCCAATCTTAAAATGAACTCCCCTCCACAAAACCGTGATAATTTCAACGTGTGAGAGGAAATACGTATTGCATCAATATACTTGTGTGCGTGCTACAACTTTACTGTAAACATGGACTCATCCGCGCACTGCGTTGTCAATAAGTTGTGCGACCAATCCCGTGTAGGCATTTGTATGGCGGGGAGCGCGCTCTTTGTTTGAGTGACACGTCCGTTCAGTCGCGCGTTCGCCTCATTAATGCACTAGTTGGTCGACAGATCCAGTCTTTCTTTCATAGTGACACCGTGGAGGCTAGACATTTGGCAAGTTACACGTTCGTCGACATCGTTAGTAAAAAAGTACAAAATGTATGGATTTGACATAAACCTATTATCATTATGGTCTAAGCTATTACGCACGTCAGAAGTTAGCGATGCCACATGTCTAGGGGCCCGTTTGTTTATACGTCATTGAACATCCAATGACAAAGATCAATTTATGTGTGTTGTATCTATACACCTTTTTGCATGTACGTGTAACCGCGGTGGAGGGGCGTTCAGTTTAAAAATGGTTTTACTATACCTACATGGTCACGTCAAACATACTTCAGACGAAATAACGAAATTATAAAATTCGATACCTTCTAACAATTAAATAGGTATTACTTATACGTATTTTAAACTAATTTGCTAGTACTCAAACATACGAACCGAGTTTCCATAATAGGTATAGGGTCATAATTGTAAATATTGTTTTTCTAGGAAGAATTTGGAACCATAAGAACCGTGAACATGGCATATGTCGGCCCTCCACACCCTGTTTTGAACTCTTATCTCATCTTATGCCCAATGCTGGGCGCTAATATTCGATTTAAATGTTGCTGTAAAGTAAGTACCTACCTATTCAATTTAACTATGTTTCTTTTTAATATATTTAAGAGATTTGAAAAAATTAGGAGGAAAATGATAAGCAAATTTCGACCGCGGTGGGATTCGAATCCGCATCGTCTTGGTCTTGCCGGGCCCGTGTTCTTAGCAAAAGCGACGTAGATAATGAATTTTAAAATAAGGATATGAAAAACAAATACCGCGACCGACTCGCGCGATTGTGGAAAACCGTGTGTCACCATGGTCGCGGGTCGCTTAGAACGAGAAGCTGCCTATCATAAATTAGCGATAACAACCGTTAAGCTATGATTGTGAGAAAAGATAAATAAGTAAATAAATATCGCTGGACAATTCACACAGCAACATCTAGTCTCGTGATAAGCTCTAAGCTTGTGTTACGGGTGCTAGATTCTGATATACCTACTTATGGGAATATACATACCTAGTACATAGATAATTTTTTTTATTAGATATACTATCACCCTATCGCTATTTATAATAACACCCAGACATCCGGACAAATATTTATCGCTGGACGGGAATCGAACCCGCAACCTCTTGCGTCGCGGGACCTTCGCCCCATGCGCCACAGAGGTCCGCGACACCTGTGAGAAAAGATGGGGTGCTAGGTAACTAATCTTAAACTATCACCGCTCTGTTGTAGTCCTAGAGATAAAATCCTCATGTCACCTTCCAGGTATGTCCAGTCAGTCCATTGCTCCTGAACTCAAGCCTGAACATGACGCAGAGTTCAGGCACTGAGACGAGAGCCTGTGCTACGAAGGAGGAGACGCTAAGCAACGCCCGTGTCATCGTATCCGGTCCGGAGGGCAAAAACATGGACAAGTTACCGGAGTTCTCGATAGATTTAGACGTACGTACCTACCTACCTTGAGAAGGCCGTTGTTTTTTCCCCTCTATTTGGTCACTCTAGTTGCAATAGCACCTTTAATATATAGGTATAGCGTGATGTCTAGATTGCTCTAGATACCTAGAAGATTTAGTTAATTATGCTTATTTATTTAAGTACCTTTTTTCTATTCTATGATTTATTTACATTAATCAATTATTTTCACAAAATATAAGCATAACCCGTTCAATATTCGATCATCCATCCGTAAACAAGTCTAAATAAACAAGCTAGACCATTTCACTTTCAAAATTTTCGTGTGTTATACTATTCATTTTATACAACGGGAATTAATTACTCACGTATTTACACAGGAGTTAAAAACGTGAGTAATTCGTTGTGTAAATACGTGAGTAATTCCCGTTGTATAAAATGAAGCTAGACCATGTCTTATTTCAAATCTACCAAGAAGGTACTAATGTTTACTTCCTCTCTAGATAATCCAATCCGTAAGCAGCCATATGCCCGCCAAATTCCTATACTTCCACACACTGCCGCGCGGTGCCGAAGTGGACGACGCGTTGTTCTACCATCCCAACGCACGCACGTTCGTAGCCTTCGACAACTTGAAGTACATTGCCGCAGCGCTAATGGCTGACGCTATACGCGGACATAGATTCATCTGCTAGTTCACGGTGAGTCATATTCTTAGTACCATATAGTGCAGAACAGATGCCGATGGAGCCGAAAAGTTGAGTGAGTGACTGAGTGAGAAAAAAGGCAAAGTTGGACGTCTACCAACAAGGATAGATGATCTGGTGATGATGATGAATATTCTTCTTATATATTAACTTCTGCTCAGACGTTATCGAGTTTTAAATAAATAAATAAAATGTCTTTCTTTCAGATCACGATCCATAGCAACTTAAATCTAATAAACAAACAATAAGACAATATAAAGTAGCTTAAAAATTAAAATCAAATGTACATACATATGTAGTTTAGGTTGATGAACCTAAGTCAGGCGGCAATGTCTATCCAACATCTATACAAATTAGTGTTTAGTAATCTTTCTGTCAGACTTCTAACGATGGAGTTTTTACTCGAGTAAACCCTGGACAAGAAGCCTGCTATCCTTTTACGCTGAATTGCATTAAAGGAGTCGATCCGAGCTTCCGTGTACATCTCAGAAGCGCTGCAGAAGCGCTTCAGGCCCATGAGGTGTCGGAAAATGTTGTTATAGGTCACTCGGAGACTATTATGAGACTTCTTGCTGTACTCTGTCCAGAGCTGCATCGTATAGAATGTCTGACAGAAAGATCTAAACAACGTCAGTCTTACGTCCAATGCAGACTTATTAAATTTCCTAGCAACCATATTGCCCACTACACTGAGGGCTCGGCGCTGACGTTCTATATCCAAGTCGTCTTTTAGAGTTGAAGTCACAATGTGACCAAGGTACTTGAAGCAATCAACAACCTTAACAGTTTGACCATTGATGTAAACCGCAGGGACATTGTCGGGTCCTTTACCGAGAGATTTTTTTTTAGTGAGATTAACGAAAAACAATTCAGTAGTATAGTATTGGGCATTCTACTCCACCAGTGGAGTAATCATGCCCAATACTATATCTTAAATTAAACATATTCCATGTAGTCGGAGATTTTTAAACAATCCTGAAATGAAGCATGCATAGAAAGAAAGATCTCACCATCATCCACGGTGCTCGCCTCGCTAACCCACAGCTCGTCGTTGTGTCACCGGCTCTGACTAGGTCTCACCTTAGCGGCGGCAGGGTGACATGCAACACTGGGTCGCGGATGTCGATGCTCGACTCGTGGTGGGACAGTTTGACGAGGTGGTGTGCGTCGTCGGCGGTGAACCTATCCTATGACTGATATGTTGATAATGACACAAACATTAGTCTAACTGCGATATAGTAAGATATTAGCCTTTCAAACTACAGGTGCAGAATAAAATTAAACAACGCAAATGATGTAAGTAATGTTTTTTCTTATATTAATATATTAAAAATTATAAAGATGTATGACTCAATATTCTATGATGTTCGCTCCTTATAGAATTTTGGGTCGTCTGTAAAAATTTCGTCTGCGCTCCGTACGAATCTCTGTAGACACTTCCACTGTTCGCTGTCATCCATGGTCTGCAGCTTGATCCGCACGAGAGCCTTTTTCCACGCATCGATGGAGTCCACGCCGCAGATGTCGGCGGCTCTGTAGACTTTCAGGTCTACAATGTAGTCACCCTCCACCTCTGCGGCGCGCCTTTCGTTTCCGTTGGCGACTTTGTTCGCGAAGAACGAAACTGTTGTCGGGTCGCTCGTGTCCTCGTTCAACGGACGACGACTCAACCCGAATATGTCCGTTTTTTTCTGCTGTTGAGGAGTTGGCACCTTTTTGTTTCTGTAACAATATCATGTACAAATTAAAAATCTTAGAAATGATTGATTAAATTATTAAATATTTAACAATTTTGATCGAGATTAAATAATTTATACCAAAAAACAGAACAACGCTGAAACGGGTCTAAAATATCGGGGAACGCAAGATCGGTAATATAAGGTAAAAATTTATCGATCGCGTTGTGATATCCGTTCCTGCGTTCAACAAGTTTGTGAACGGTGGGATCGGAGCGCACGTTTACTAACGTTAGCGTTAGTAACTTGATCGCGGTAAAATTATGTCGATCGCGTTGTGATGAGATAGTGTTGCGATGTCCGATCACCTCACTATCTCGTTTCTATAACTATAGTTCGTGTCACGAAAAATAACGCTAGAAGAGTGGAAGGTGTATGTTCGTGTAAACCAAATAAACCTTACATTAGGGGATAAAGGTCTATTTGGAGTGCGCGAACATACCCTCCACTCTCTTCCAACGAACTATATAGTTAAGAGCTGTAATGTAATGATTTGATTAGTAGAAACTTACTTCAGAGACTCATTGCTAGATTTCGAATCGTTCCTGCTTCTTTTAGAAGTCCCGGATACTTTGACCCTCTTTTTCTGAGGCTCCGAACGGAAGTCCATTTCGCTGTCGGACCTAAAACAAATGGAAATACATGTTATAAAAGAAATGTATGTTAAATAGAAGGTTTTAAAATAATTTGTACTAAGAGTCAGTAACAAAGTATACTTACATTGTTATAAACAATGGTTTTCTGAGAGCTCGTACGTAGAGGTTAGGTAGCCCACAGCTAGCTAGTTGTATTCAGACTGGTGTAGTCCAGATATCTTCAGACTGACAGCAGATTTCTTCAGGTTCTTCAGGCTGGTTTCTTCTGGTTCTTTTGGCTGGTTTCTTCAGGCTGGTTTTTGTTTGGCTGTTGCTGTCCGGCGGTAGAGTTCTTCAGGTGGTTTATTTGTTCTACGACTTGCTTTAAAAATCATCGCGTTTTATACGTAAAACTTGATAAGATCATCAAAACAATAAGCCATACAAAATAAAACCTTATAAACAACGTGTCATAAATAAACTTGAAAAATAACGCTACTTACGATCTTCCTGAAACTGAAAACATTGCAATATTGCATTCTAAAAATTGAAACTCACTTAAATATGATTTACCTAACTAAAAATGCAACACAAACATTTGTTATAAAATTATTGCTAGGTAAATTAATTCAGCTAGTTCATTTCTTAAAATTATGATTGAAGCTTAAATAAATAAAACATGTTTACAACGCCTTTGATGTCGATTGCAAACCTTGCGAAATGTTTTCATTATATCATGATCTTGATGTTTTACAAAAGAATAGATGATTATATATTATTTATAAAGTATAATGATGATGATGATGTGTTATGATAAAGAAGTTAGGAGAGGTTTTTATCACGTATTTTTATTTTTAGTCTATGTTAATCCGTGGTATAAGCTATCCTCGTACCTAGCATCATACGGTACAGTTCATTAGTTTTTGTGTGAAAGAGTTTCGTGTGTACCAACTGCACTGCATTTCCTATGTAATGTGTTCATGAATATATTTGTATATATGATTGAGCTGCATCACGCGACTTTACTCACCTAGGTACATAAGCAAGATATTTATAGGTAATAATGTTGAAAAAATATTGTACTAGTTTTTCAATGTTTAAAATGAACGGAAGTAAGTATTTATTTCAGTAGTGACCCTGCACAATTTGCTCTTTATTTATAAATTTAATTGTAAGAAAATAAACGAAACAAACCTAATACCATACTTATATTATAATAAAAAGTGTATTTTGTTTGCCTTTCTTGCCACCTAAGCCACAAATTATCATCATTATCAGTTTTTTAATCAATACTAAAATAAATAAATATTTCTGAGCAATTCATACAGCAACTCGATGCTTTTATTTTAATTATATTTTATATTTTACGATTTAAATAATATTATCATTCGAAAAAAAAATATTTTATTTAGATCAATAAAACATGAAATTTTTACTCAAAGCGTCAATAAAATAGCCCTTTCGAATAATGATGATAAGCGTTCTGTATCTACTTGTAAAATTGCAACAAGAGCCTGGGGTCATGTTTCTATATTTAAAGGACAATAGACAATTATTACGATCCAGATATAGTATATTGTCTAATTTATACTTTGTATCATCTTATTTAGGTTATTTAAAAAAATTGGATTGTATAATAATTATTTTCTTACTTCAAATTTAAATTTATTACATAATCTTCCAAGGTAACTTTTTAGAGAAATATATTTTAATTTATCAAAAACCTCAAGCAATTATAATTATAAGTGTTTGAGGTTTTTTAGCTTTTTAGGTAGAAATAAAAGTTTCATAATGAAGTTTTATGTTTTCTATTGTTTAAAAAGACCTTTTTTATTTTTTAATAATCTTCAAAATTATCGCTACGATGATGATGATGATAATCAAATAATCATAGGCTGTTTGTTTTAATAGGTAGGCTAGTATATTCAAGCATGTGGTTCGTTAGGTTACAATTTAATAAATGATTATATGTTTATGCTGATCTGTTATTGTGGGGCGGTAGAAAGTTGCGGGTTCGATTCCTGTCTCAGAGCAAATATTTGTATGAATGGAAAGTATTTGTCTCGGGTGTTCTGGTTGTTATCTAGGTAAAATAACTTAAATTAAATTTTAGATTATGGAGCCATCATTCCAAGACTCATATTTCGAATGTGCTCAAGATCCTATGGCAGGATATGATGAGCTTATTACCAAATCACGGGAAGAACAGAGAAAGAAAAAAAGGGAAACTTTAAAAAAGAAAAGTATGGCTACGTCACATGTTATCAGTAAAAAGTCAAAAAGGGGTTTAAAAGTAATTCAAATAAAAATAATTGACTTAGAAGATTCAGATGATGATAATATGATAGTAAATACTCAATACATTGTGACAGATCCTATTGATGAAATATTAGACAATACAGAATCAATAGTGCGGAAAATATCAAAAAAAATATGTGATCAGTGCTTGTGAAGTTAGTTTAAATACTTAAAGTTATATGAGATATGTTTCTAAGTTTTTTAATCATCATCATCATCATCCCATAGCACTTCCAGCTGGTATACGTGTTAAGTATGTTTTATTTTGTAAAAGAAGTAGCTTAGTTTATTTTGTAATAATATAAATATAATTAAGTAGGATAAAATTAATAAAAATACAAATGTTTTTATCTTAAATTATTTGTTTTATTTGTGAAAAAATTATCATTACACCACTGTTTAATATACATCACATTTGATAAAGCACAACATTTTTTGTGAAAAAAACAATTTTGGTTTTGATTTTCATTTGCATACAATGATTTTAAAATATTTAAGTTAGGACAACCTTTGATTTCAAGATTAATAACATCACATTTGTGATTCAGATTTTGAACCCATTCAGTCTTTTCTAAACCTTTTACTAATACTAGTTTATGATCCAAGATAGGCTTAATGACTCGTTTAAATTCTTGATAATCAATGTAGCCTTGGTTCCAATAAAATCCTTTATTATATTCGATCCATTTTACCAACCTTTTTTCTGAATTGGCGAGTTTTGAAAATGTAAACGGTGGTTTGACTAAATAAACTTGAGTATACTCAGATGTACAGTAAGCGAATTCCTTAATGATAAACTCATTGTTCATATTCTTAAATCCTTGTACATCAGCAATTATTGTGTCTTTAGAAATCATGATATTTTTCTAACAATATTAGTAAGAGGTTTATATTCTATAACGCAATCGTTAAGAATGAGACAGTAAGCAGATGTGTGATCAGGTATTTCTGAGTTTGTTTCTATTTCCACCACCACGTTAACTACTGCTCCTGCTTTCAAATTATCGTTTTGTCTTGAACAATCAATTACAAATAAAGGTGCTATTTGTTGAAAATATGTTAAGGACAACAACGGCTCTGTTCTACGTCCATAATATGACTGTTGAAATCTAGCATATTGCTCATATAATAAAGCAAATTTGTTATTTTTAAAACTAACATTCAAGCTTTCATATGGAAAATATGTTGAGTTAAGGTACACTCGAACATCACGTAGGTCACATTGGTCAAAGCAGGACATATCTCTGTTTCCATTATTTTTTCTGTTAGTTTGTAGACCAATCACTACATACCTAGGTTTTTCAACTTGTGAGGAAGTTTTTATGGACCAAGTATGTTTGGTAGTTTTTGGTAGCAATGGATATTCGTAAAGGTCCCAATTTCTAAAAGCAAATTGTATCGAACGATCTTTTTCTAAGGCTTTGAGTAAATTTATTTTTTCCCTATCTGATACTTTAACATGTGGTACACGCCACACTATCTTATGTATTTCTATATCATCCAGTACTTCTCCAGTATTTAATAGTAATGAATTAAGGTTAGAGTTGCTTCGCAAAAGGATCAGCTCATGTTTGCAATTTATTATGACTTTTTTATAATCTTCAGCAAAACCAAGTATGTTGCATAATGGTATTGACACAGAAAAACTTCCTCCATAAGTATTTTTAGTACCTTCAATATCCCAAGACCATGCTTTAGACATTTTGGATTCACTGTCGTTCATGGAAAGGTAAGATTTCATAGTAGTAGTGATTCCAACATTTTTTACTTTATCTATTTCTACACCATTAAGTTCATAGCGAATGTCTTGAAAAAGAAATAGCCATGGGTTGTTTGAGAGTTGAATATTCGAAACTTTTTGCTTGGTTTCTTTATTTAATACCTTAACAATACCCTCAATGTAAAGAGTACTTGCAGACGGTAATACATAAAGATCTTGTTGATTAATAGGAATTCTTATTTCATCACTCCTATTAAAACTGGTGACGTAGGGCTTATACGAATGCACTTCTATGCCTTCAATACTGCTATCGTAGACGGGTGTATGCGATATATCGAGTAAATTCATTTTAGTAATCCTATTTTTTTTAAGAAAATTGTATTTTCTTTTGTTAATTTTACTTTTTTGGAGAGTGTGTCCTTCCTAATGGTTCTTTTAATTATGGTGGGGTTGATATGATTACTCTTGTTTTTATTGTGATCAATCATTTTTTTTAATGTGTAGATAAATTTGAATTTCTTCACCTCTAAAATTAACTAATTTATTGTTATTATCAAGCAATCGAATATTTATTGAAGATATATATTTTTGATTAATAGGAAAATATATCACGTTTTTTGGAATTTCAATTATTCTATAACCAGGTGGAATATTTGGAGCAAATTCGTGAATAATGTGGCTAGATTCTCCGTTGATATATGATCCACTGACTATATCACATTCAATCCTCACGACAGCCGTAGATAGAATGTTAACAGGTAAAGCAGACTCATGTAATTTATTTGCTTTAAGAATTTGATTTCCAAATCCTAAAAGATTCCCTAATGTTCCACTTTTTTCAAAATGTACATCTTTACTGCAATAAATTGAAGTTTTGAGGGTATTATTATTCGATGATAACATAAAAGCGCTGTCCTGCATCTTATTTTTTATATATTCAGCAATATCTAGAAGTTCATAAGTTCCTTCCGGTATTTCAATAACTTCATTATTTCCATAATAAAACTTATTATTTGAGGAATCGATATTAGGAATTGAATTAAAGGTAGATACGTAGAGCAAAGCACAAACATATTCGTTATCTAACTGAAGCGCTGGGAAAAAATTTGAAGTTAAAGTTGATTTGTTTCCTGTTATTGATACAGTGAAAGACATCGTGCTAATGATGCAAATAAAATACATGCTTCATGTTTTATATATTTTATTCCAGAAATCTCTTAAATATTCTAAACATAAATGTCCACAGATAAAGGAATCAAAATTTTGATATCTATTATAGTTATAATACAATGAACATTTTTTTAAATACCTCACTAACTCTTTAGGTGGTTTTAAGTTTCCATAACTATCATAATATTGACAATAATTGTTTATTTTTGTATAGGCTACCCAGTGTGTTCCAGAATTAGAACAATTATCTAGATTAACAATACCACACTCAATACGCTTAGGGTTATGAGGTAACTGGTCTTTCATGAAAACCCCTCGAAAATGTGGAATACCTTTAGCGTATTCTACAAGATCGATATTAGTAAGAGGACGATTAGGTAGCCTTAATACTAGTTTTTTGAATGTTGTTGTATAAACAGACCACGACCTTTTCTATATGGTTTAATGTACAATCCTTTACCAATTGCTATTGCTTCCATCGCTTTGTTGTGTCGCTCAGATTCCTGTAGATTCTGTTTTGATGACTTATATTCATTTATAGTTTTCGCAATACCTGCTGCTCCTCCAGCTATAGTTCCTAATGCAGAAAGTCCAGCAAATATTGGAATTAAAGGCAAGATCCCTCCTGACTTAGGTATTGGAATAATACGAGGCACTTTTACACTAACATTTTTAGGTAAACATTTTTTCGCTGTCAGATAAGCCATTTTGATTGCGGTTGCTATTGTTTTAGGCGATTTTTTTTTAATTTTTGATCGAATCTTTGAAATAACTTTTTTAAATGCTTTAATACCCGATCCAGTATTTGTTTTAGCTTGCATTGCTTTTTTTACTATCCACGATGCAATTTTTTCGCCTTTTCTAGCATCTTTTGAATTAAGTCTTTGTTTTGCCATATTCATTAAAATTAAATCAGCCTGACGTCGATGTGCAGAATCTGTATTGTTGTATGCTATATCGTGATCTTTACAAGCCTCGTCTAACTGATTAATACCCTTGTCACCACGTTGTAAGCGCTTTTGAAGTTTCGTTCCTGGCCCACAGTAATTGTAGCCAGGTAAATGTAATTCAAAAGGTAAATTATTTATCAAAGTATTAACAAGTCCACCACCGTTCATAGTTTAATAGATAATGTTTAAAATTATTGAACAACTGCCTTTTTATTAATCCAACTGTTTTCATTATTATTTAAACCCAGCCATTTTACAAACAGCCTATTACCCTGTTTCTTCAAAACTTTTTCTATTAAAAATGTATCACAATGTTTGGTTTTCTGCAGTTCATACCCATAAAATGATCCTAATATAGGTTGTTTTTTTAAATCTTCAATTAGATAAGTTAATGGCTCGGTTCTTTTAATTTTATATATTTTAAATAATTCTGTTGACCAATTAGGAGTATAACCTTTTTCAAATATACTTTTATATTTACTTATTCTAACATAATCTCCAACATTGAATTTTTTGTCATTATACTTTTCATGGTTATGATACGCATCTTCAACATTTTTTATTACTAACTTTTCATTGAAATTATTTACGTCTACTGGTTTAAATTTCGTAATTCGATGCTTTGTATTATTATAAGTATCTGTTACAGATTTTAATTGTTTTGCAATCCATACATAGTTACCTTGAAGACTAAATAATTTGAAAAGTTTATTTTTTATAGTTCTTATTAACCTTTCTACAAGTGACGCTTTCATTATGGAATACGTTGAATAATGATTTATATTATATTTATTTATAACATCTTGAAACAAACAATTATAAAACTCGGTACCATGATCTGTCTGTAAATTAACCGGATGTCTTTTACTATTATTCAATATATTTAAAAAAGCCTTTGTAATTTCTGTTTTATTTTTAGATTTTACAGGTTCAACCCATGCATATTTCGATAAGCAATCTAATACTATTAATACATAAGAGAAGCCTCGATTAACATTCTTGTATCGCTTAAGATCTATTAAATCTGCTTGCCATAAGTCATCAATTCCCTTTAAAACTACCGAGCGTCTTTTGAAATTTTTTCTTGCATTTTTATGTATTTCGTCCACTATTTCCTTTTTTATCATTTTGTTTACTAGTAGCTAATGTGTTCTTATATTTATTTTCTATAATATCTAAATGCTGTGAAATATTAATAATTTTTGTATTTAATTCTTTTTTTAAAGCATTTATAATATCATCTAAATATCCTTTGTTAACTGCCTCATCTGCTAACTGTGGGCGCTTTACACCTTTCAATCGAGAAGACTGTAAGTCAAAATCTCCACTTTCTTTTCTTCTTAATACATTTTCCACATTTAAATATTCTGAAACACGTAACCTTTTATGTACGTGCTGTCCAAATTTATCGATATTCATATCAATACAGGGAACCACTCTATTCGAAGGAAGAATAATTAATGAATTAACTTTCTTTAAATGTTAAATTTATTTCAAAATTTTACTTTCACGTAACTCCTCTATTATAGAAGTTATTTCATTTTCAACACCTGTGTTTCCTGCGTCTTGAGAAGCAATTAAAAGTTTCAATCTTTCAACTAATTCATTAGGGTCATCCCAATAAATATAATCAGTGTTAGCTTTCCACTTTTTCATCACCGGAGGACACATTCCGTTACCACTAACATCTTCTTGTTCCTTAAATAACGGTTTTATAATGCGCATGTATTTTAATCCTTTGTTACTTTTAATTGGTTTTGTCAAGTCATAATCACGACGATGTGCATTTGTATCCAAAAGCATTTGTTTATAATTTTGTGAATCGTTTTTATCAACTAGAGATAAGTCAGGTACTTTTTTCAATATTAATTCATTTAGTCCCAAAGTTCTTTTATATTTTCTCTTGCCAACTGTTAAAACATTTTCATTCACTTCTACATCAAGTGTACCCATTTTTAGTTGCCCGTGGTCATTATAAACTCCAAAAGGTACATCTTCAAATGCTTCGCTCGAAAGTGACCATGATGATATATTTTTTACAGGAGTAGACGCAGATTTAAATGTTTTAAACGAATCATTGCTTGAATCATAATCATTGTCATCTTCGATTTCCTCTTCATTCAAACTTTTGTGTACATTTTGTTTATGTAGAGTTTCATTCTCATTATTTGTATTTTTTTTATCCCATTCAGTATTGAAATACCCATTTTTACTGCAGTTACTATCCTGATCATCGAAATATTTTTTTTTGTCCAAATTTGCTAGTTGGTTTAAGGGTTCTGATATTGGTTTAAAAACGTGTTTTAAAAGGTTTTCATTATTACTATCATGCAATCGCATCTGTTTCACTTTGAGTTTTACAGCTTCAGCAGCGTTAACTATTTGAGCTTTAAGATCAGCTTCCATAGTTGGGTCTAATGTGTTCTACTAAATAAAAAGGAGTGACATCAAATCTATATAATTCAGGTATTTATATCTTTGTAATTAATCAAAAACGACAAAAGTATCAAAGTTTTTTCGATAACAACCATTATTCTTTTCACAATCTTTGTTTATTACTAAATAAGTATATGGCTCACTCCAAATTTTGACACACATCTCTCGAAATTCATTCCAAGTCATATCAGTATTTATATGTTCATGGTACACGTGTTTTAAGTTTATTTCATCTTGTTTGAAGAGGACTATTAAATTTGCATTGTCTCTAATTAATTGTTTTGGAACTTTACTATAAGTTTGATTTAAATAAAAGCAATCTATAAACCGATGTCTACCCATTGCAAAATAGTCCCGTATGTTATTCTGATTCTCGCAGGCAACGTCATCAAATATTATAACAGAATGCTGTTTTGCGTCTTGGGGGCTTAAAACATCATCATTTTGTTTATATTTTTTAAATAAAACACCTGGAACTTTATTTAAAACTTTTTCTAAAAATATATATTTTGGTTGATCCAACGTTTTTGAATAAATGTAAACATTCTGAAATTTAAGTCCATTTTCATGTAGAAGTAGTCCAATTACTACATTTGTTTTACCACAATTTGAAGGACCACAAATTATACATCGGATTGAATTAGGTAAAAGTTGACTATGACGTAAGTATGTATTTTTTGTTCCATCACAAATTTTAGTAAGTTGTAATGAATATGGTTGCTTAGCAAACTTCATTATTTAAATAATATGAAAACAACGAGGCTTGCAATTAAAATGATGAAATTTTTTTCAAACAAACCTTTTTATATCCAAAGCCTAACATGGAAGGTGTAAATGCATGATAATGTAAGCATGGACGTAACGTAACACCTGCAAAAAAATACATAGCACACATTGCGATAGGTATTATGTTAAAATCTCAGGATTTGTTATATTATTGCGAGGCGAGCACAGTGAATAATGTTTCTTTCTTTGCATGCTTCAGTTCAGGATTATAGAAAATCTCCGACTACATGGAATATGTTTAATTTAAGATATAGTATTGGGCATGATTACTCCACTGGTGGAGTAGAATGCCCAATACTATACTACTCAATTCTCTTTCATTTATTAATCATTTAAATCTAGCACCCGTAACACAAGCTTTGAGTCTACCAAGGGGCTAGATGTTGCTGTGTGAATTGTCCAGCAATATTTATTATTATTATTTATACCAGGACTGTAAACAAATGTTCCTTTTCTCTATAACATAAAATATATTAAGTACTAATAATTAATTTCAGGTGTTTGGGCACTCTACAAAATAATAAAACCTGCAAGTTTTTACAACTTGTTTTATTCACAATTTCTATATTATTTTAGGACTAAATTATCTACAACTTAATTTTACTTATTTTTAATGTGTTTGTGGCTTTTTTTTATGGTTTGTAGTGGGCCAAAATATGATATCTTTTAATCTATCTTAAAAATGATGATGATAAAGGCAGGCACAATCATATCTTTAACTTGCTTGTATCTTATTTATTTATACTATGAATACAAAAAATATCTGCCAACCATTCCGAATCAAAGCACTAATTTCTTCTCTGGATATCAAGCATTTATTAATACATAAATATATCATTATAATAATAGAACTTGCAACTGGCAACCAGACTAAACAAAATCACACTCCTTTAAACATATCTACAATAACACTATATTACTAATTTCAATAATAAATTAATTCTGTTGATTAATGTACTTTCCTCTCATAAACTTGGGAAGTTGGACAACACCAGGGCAGGGAATTTGTCCAAACACTTCACAGATGCATGGTCGTTTACATCCAGCTCCGAAGTTAGCTGGGTTGTCTTTTTTCTCCGCTGCTATAGATTCTTGTTCTAAAACATCTTTTGATTTACCTGGAAATAAATAATGGATATATCAAGTTACTGTTGTATAGGTTTTAAGTTTATGAACTTATATAAGATTTGACCAGAATTTATCCCTACTTTAACTTTTTTTTGTGCAGCAGGTGAAGGTCTGCCTGTGACATAGGAGCTTGCTGGTTCAATTCCCGCCTCGGAACAAACATTTTGTTAAGTATTCAGAAACTCGTTACACAAGCTTCGAGCTTACAATGGGGCTAGCCCCGTGTTGCTGTATGATTTGTCCAGCAATGTTTATTTATTTACTGCGACCAGAAAAATCTGGGATTTAATTTGACCTCCAGTACCTAATTAGTAAAATGTTGATTATTTAAGTTTATGTACTTACCAACAGTCCTAATAAGATGCTCTAAAATATCCTCTTTGGTTTTATTATCGATATCAACTAAAATCTTTCTTCCATCTTCAAAATAGCACTTTATGAATGGGGAAGGGGATAGATTCTTCAACGTAGCCACTTGAACATCCGGATTCTTGAATTGAATTTGTGGCAAATACCAAAATACAAACTCTTTGGCACCAGTATTGTTTTGACCGCTTATGTTGTACGCGACAGAGAAAATCTTGATTTTGTCCTTCAAAACGAGTTTTCCTGCATTTAGGTAATTAAGCGTGCGTCGAATAGGAGCTTGACCTTTCATAAACGGCATTTTAGAGTTTTATTTTACTCTGTTATTTTCTATAAGAAATATGGAATTTAATTCCAAAACCACAAATCAAATTCCTAACCAAAACATAAAAATAACCTCAAAACGTTTCTTCTTCTTTTGGTTTGTGGCGAACGTGACTGGCTATTGATATTTTGCCGTCAAACGCCAATGTCGTGTAACTGGACGCCATAAAAACTCGACTCGACAGTCATTCCCAAACAAGTTACCATTGGGAGTAGATATAAAAGACTGCCCCAAAATGGTCATGACTAAAGTAACAACTTTATAATTTTGTAAATTTTAATAACACTCGACACTGGCAATTGCTCTTAATTTAGTGCTGGGTCCATTTTAAATCGTAAAACTACAGTACATTACTTATATAAAACTTACAGGAAAAACCTGAAACAAGTCAGAAATTGTAAATAATTTAGAATGGTTTATTAGTGAAAGCAAATCGTAAAATTAATCTCATCGTCGTCAAATTGAAGAGTTTTGGAATATTTACCTAATGCCGAACAGATTTTATCGCACGACAGCTGACGAGTTTAAGTGCAACAAAGTCACGTTTTAAACGCTTCAGAGATTTTATGATTTTTTTATAATTATGGTCTCGTTGCTGTACACATGAGTACCTATCTACCTATTTCATTAGGGATCCAAAAATATAAATCTTAAATATGTACCTACTTATAAGATATTTTATTTCTATATTAGGTACCTAGGAACTACCCGACAAATTGAATATTATTACCGTACCTATCCAGTATATCGGAATATATCGGTAATAAATCGGCCCAGGTGTTCTTTAGTTATAAAATTAGCTGACCCGCCCGCGGCTTCGCCCGCTATTCACATGTTTTCTAATCCTTAAACCTTCTCTGGTCTGGACTACTAGGTACGACTACCTATTTTATAAGCAAATGCTCTTTAATCGGCCCCGCCGTTCTTGAGTTAAACAAATACAACGAAAGGTGGGATTGATATAATAAATAGATAGCTAAAAGGTAAGATAGGTTATTAATATTTTGCTGCAGTTATTACGGAACCATTATGCTTTTGTACATACTTAATTTATACCTACTGTGAAGTGTTTTATACGAGTGGATAAATTGTTAATTAATAAATATTTATATAAGATAAGTAGGTAGGTTAATGAACGCACAATTTTTAAAGCATTTTGAAGCTTGGCTAAGTAAAGGGTACTTATAGATTTAGTTGGATGATCATTTTACTGTTTTCCTTTCGTATTCTCGTTGAGAGAAAATGTATTTTAAATTAAAGTCATTTAATCCATTGTTTCGGCAATATGTTATTTGTACTGTCGGTAAGTTTATAGAAATCATAGTTAGACCTATCATTGACTTAGGTAAATCATATCATTGACTTGTTAGTACTTACATAATTTGATAGGTACTTAAGTTCGTGGCTTTCATAAGACTCGCTAAAGTAAGTAAAATTATTTTAAAAGATTTTTTTAAAATAGATAGGAATTGTTTAGCTTTTATCAGCCTGTCAGGTAAATCGTTCCACAGGCGAACTGCATGGAGAGAAATAGATGTATCATAGTAGGATGTAGGTACCTATAATAAAAATAATAAAGCTTTCTTTAAACGAATTATTAATACATTTCAAATGTGTTAGTAATTAATTTTAGGGTGTTAGTTCTTGTTGCTTGCTGAATTGTTATTGAATGTAGGTAGTTTATTGCCCCCTTTACCCCTTTCGGGCTTCCTCCATTTTCTTTCATTTACTTCCATACTTGTCTATCTTAACAGTAGTTTTTTTCCAATCTTTGCTAGCAAATGCTATTATGTCCCCATAGCAGGATGTATGGTGAGCGAATTCCTATTACCTATAACTTTTAAACTATCATGGTTTTTAACAATATTAGAACACGAAACGGGTAACGTACCATGATTCAAATGTTTTTGAGTTTCCCATCCTCACGGAGAGACTGATGACTTTTGCGAGAAGGCACAGGCACACCGTTATTCACAACGAACCGATCTACATTAAAAACCTATTATCTGTCTCCAGCATACTTCAACCTGCTACTCCTGGGCATGGAGGTAGCCTGGCTGTCTCCGGTGCTGGTGAAGCTCACGGCTGTGGACCAGACGGTGCTGCCGCAGCCCCTCACTGATGATGAAGCCGCCTGGATTGCCTCTCTGTCTGCTCCTCTTGGAATCCTAGGTATTTTTAGAAATAAATACAAATAATGCCGGATAATTCACATAGCAACATCTAGCCCCGCGGTAAGAAGCTTGTGTTACAGGCATTAGATAATCTAATAAACTTAAAAGAATTAAACATATAGAACACCCACCCAGACGCCGGAACAAATATCTGCAAATATCAAAGATCGTAAAAATTTTTGTTCCGAGGCGGGAATTGAACCCGCAACCTCCTGCGTTGCAGGCAGATCTTCGCCAGCTGCTCCACTTAAATCCAGCTGTGGACTGTGTGAAATGATAATAAAATTATGAGCATTGTAGCATTGTCTTATTTTCAGTTCTTCTCCTGATGGGCTACCTCATAGACAAGATCGGCAGAGTCCGTTCCATGCTGCTAGCGTTTGTCCCACGCGTGGGCATCTGTCTCTTGTTCCTGTTCGCCAATGACGTGTGGATGCTGTTGGCAGGAAGGCTGTTATGTGGTTTGTCCTCATCCATAACATTGGCCACGGTTTACGCCTACGCTTCTGAGATAGCTAATGTGAGTATAATTAGTTAATTACCTACTTACATAATACCAACTATCGTTTGAACGCGATAATCTCAAGAACCGCTGGTCCTATTTGAAAATTCTTTCAGTGTTGGATCGTTTCGAGGAGGGCTATAGGCTATTCTATTATATAAACTATATATACAAATGTAGATCTAAAGATCTAACTAAACAAAAGAATTAAAACGAAATTCCTTCTCCGTCCGTCATAAATATTCTATCCAACACTAAAATAATTATAGTAATATGAGAACACGAAACGGGTAACATAATTAAAATGTTTTTGACATACGGAACGGACGGACGGACATGACGAATCAATAAGGGTTCCGTTTTTGCCATTTGGCTACGGAACCCTAAACATCATGGTATGTTACCAGTTTCGTGTTCTTATATTGTTAAAAACCACGATAGTTTAAAAAGTTAGGTAGGTAATTAAAATAATATTACTCGCTTGGCTCGCTTAAAATCTATTCTATTCCAGAAAGATATTCGAGGAGCCCAAGGTACATTATCCCAGATAATGTCTTCAATCGGATCGCTGATCATGTTGTCTGCCGGCCCGTACGTGTCCTATGTGACTATGAACATTATTCTGATGGCTGTGAATCTGCTACTGTTCATACCTCAACTATGGCTACCGGAGACTCCATATTGTTTACTCTCTCAGGGTTAGTAAGTTACACCGTTTAATAAAAATAAACTTGTTTATCGCCCGCGTAGAAATTAATAAAAATAAGCTTACTACTTGTGTAGATTTTTAATGGATTTTTCCGCGGGCAATTATATTTAACTACGGAAAACAAGACCACTCATTTATGTTTCAATTAGTTTTAGTACGGATAAAGTCGATATGCAAAACAGGTTAAAAATAAAAATATATAAACTAGGTCGCAAGTAAGGTTAAAAGTATTAATTAAGGTTTACTGTTTGATGCCGGGAAGCAGCATTATACACGTACTGAGATACCGGGGTAACCAACAAACCTATAATGGGTTTAATTAAATAAATCAATATTGCTGGATTAGATGTTTAGTTCTATCTAAGTTATACTTTCTTATATTTCAGGTCACAGTGAAAAATGTCTTGAGCTGCTAATCTCACTACGCGGTTCCACTGAACTAGCGAATGAAGAAATGCAAGAGTACATTGCCTCAGACGGGGATGTTGCCATCACCATAAGAGAGCTCTTGAAAGACAAGATAGTTGTCAAAACATTATTTAAAACGATGTTTTTTTCTATAGCGTATCAGTTTACAGGGTGAGTATACTAGTAGTAGTAGGTATGTCACAAAATGGAAAAAAAAGTTTTTGCATGAGGTTAAAATAATCATGCAAAAACTTTTTTTACTACTACTAGTATACTATAAGCAGAGAGATATGAATTAACCAGTTCGATAATGTTATAAAATATAATAAAAAATAAATAAAATTTTATAACAAATTTTATTTTGGTATTTCAGATGTATCTTTTTCACAAATTGGTATAACTTATAGAGATACTTATATGTTTAAAAATTATACCTAATTTATACATGAAATAAGATATTTTTATAATTTAAAATTATATTGTTACTCTGAAAAGTTTGTGTTTATAATTTCAGATACAACGCTATAACAGTTTACCTCCAAACGATATTAGAATCAACCAAAGTAAACGTGAGTTCCGAACTTTCGTCAGTCGTGATTGGATTGATCCAGCTGTCTACATGCGTCTGTGTCATATCCTTCTCTGACAGATTCGGAAGGAAGCCTACTATTGGCGTCACTCTTATTGGGATGGCGATTGGTTTGGTAAGCAAACTCTATGAAAAAAAGAAACGATAATTAACTAGTCCATAGGTAGGTACTTCACACATGAAAAAGTTTCTATTTTAAACAAAATTAAATCATAATTTTTTGGATCAAAAGGTATATTTCAGCTTGCCTCAAACACTTTTCTAGAAAATTGGTTTCAGCTCTGAGAGTGTCATAATTTTTTCTTGTACAATCAATTACTTTTGCACAATGACTTACGAAACTCAGTAACTAAATCCCTTTCACAGGTTGGTCTTGGAGTGTTTTTCAAATTAGTTGAAGATGATTACGAAATATCAGGGGCGTTGAACTTCTTGCCGCTCGTATCACTTGTTTTGATTGTCATCTTTTTTAACTCTGGTAAGTATCACTGAGATTTTGCTTTTAGATTTACGACCATAGAGATGCTTCTAGAATACCTTCCCTTAAATAAAATCTATCATTTACTAACACAGTGACGACGTGGCCAAAACTACTGAAACAAAAAGCTTAACATTTGGAAAATTAATTTCAATCAGCTTTGGATCATCATCATCATAACAAGCAATCTAAATTACGTCCCACTACTAATAGATGCAAGTAAATAAAGAAGCACTACTGTGTGTTTTCATCTTCACCCCTATTTATGTTTTCACTGCTGGGACACAGGGAACCCTCTTTACGAGAGAGATAAGGATTTAAAAGTTCCCAGAACATGCCAGTTTCCTCACCTTTACCGTTAAATCAACCCCTTAAGTCACAGGCCTTCGCCCGCTACACCACAGAGGTCGATAAATACAATGAGATAAATTTCGATTTGATTTGATAAAATGAAAATTATTTCTAGGTCTTGGCTCTATCGGTCTTATGATGATGTCTGAGCTGTACCACGGCCCGTCTAGAGCACTGGGATGCACATGCAACGTCTTCGCGACAACCTTATTCATCTTCATCACAGTGAAGTTCTTCACTACAGTTGTGGCCGCCATTGGACCGGCTGCGACCTACTGGATTTTAGCCGGAAACTGTGTTATACTGTGTCTGTTTATTGTCTTTTGTTTACCAGAGACAAAGGGTCGGACTTTTTTGGAAATTCAACAAGATTTGGGCAGGAAAGTTTATTGATTGTATAATAAGAATTGTTAGTGGAAGAGTTTGTTGAAATGGGTAGGTACCTACCTACTGAATGTTCTTTGGTTATTTATAAAGTGGATTTTTCTAACATTTTCTTTTGGAATTTATTAGGTATTATGTAGGTTCGTATTTTTATATTCAAACGTTGAAATTAAAAGAGTTAACAATATATTTAAGAGATTTTTAGATTCATCATCACGGGGCTTGATGTCGTTGTGTAAAAATTGTCCAGCAATATTTATTTATTTATTTATTGTTTATTTAGCATTGTTTGAGAATAAATTATTTAACTTATGTTAAAATAACTTGTTGTTCTATAATAATATTTAATAGCTAAATTGTTTGTTTCATTGGTTAAAAGCAGTAATCTCAGGACAAGTTAGGCCTATTTTCTCTAGGTACCTTGTAGGTAATTTCACAAAGAAATATCAAGAGAGCCTAACGCCTAACTTATTATACCAGGTAATTATTACAATCTTTGTACCTATGTTTGATTATGCAATTTGTTATAGCAGCAGCTGATCAAACAATCACTTTTACCCCTAGAAATCTGTAAATTGAAGTGTCGCACCACCTGTCTAATATAGGAAAACGCTATCACAGCCATATAAAACTTACATATTTTTACTCTTACTAATTATTATAGACTATGTACTATGTAAATCTATGTACTTCATCACCCCTATTTCAACTGTATGTTTACTGTTGGCTTGTCATTAATAAAAAAAATAAAAATTTACTTCCTCTCACGCCTCATGTAGAGATCCATCTTATTGTAGACCCTTATCGCTTATGAAGAGACATAATGCGATGCGTACGGAACCCTTCGCGTGGAGTTGAATTCGTCGGTCTTGGCAAAATATTGTATAAAGGATCTGTTATGGATATTAAATTACGAGCACGTGTTACTACGAACATAATAAGAACACTCATTCACTGTCTTGCGCGAACTTACCAACTGAAAAGACGTTTAGCTTGAAATAATTTAGGTACAGTCAAATAAATAGAAAGATGCATTGGGTTTAAAACAGCTCTTTGTATTAAAATTTGTGCAAATAACGTATAATCAAATAGAATAATCTTGTTAAAGTAGACTTGAATGGGGTTTTTAAAACTCTGTTAAAACAGAAATATTATATTAGGTAAGTTGTTATAAATATTTAAATTTCGTATAATATCAATAGCTAGTCAGATAAAACATTAACTACGTCTATCTAACAAAATAATTTGTGTTTGTAAGTACCTATACCTCTCCTTGGTATACCTACTCTTGCGATATTCAACTATGGTAGTCAATGATAATTTAGAAAAAAAGTTGAATTGATTCAAACTTAGTCAATAATTCAGAGTCGGGTATACCTATTTTACTTATTTTATAAATAAAAAATAAGGTGTACCATCCACAGAATCATGGTTATAGATTTCTCAAATGAAAATAAGAAATCGTCTCACTCACTTTTCATATAAAAATATTCTTTATATATGTACGTTAACTTATACTTAACGGTTCGTAATTCATAACAAGGCGATAGTATAATGATATTATAACTAATTAAAAAGTCATGTGTGACTATCGACCAGAATGTTTGATAATATTCTTACAATTCTTGCAGCAAACGGTCGCGTTTCTTAATAATAGAATGACATGTGTCGTTGATAAACATCATGTGTGTATAAAGTGAGAAAAACTGTATTTTAATATTCACATTAGACTACAGTGAAAAGTTACAGCGAATAATTTTAGAGAAGAATTTAACAGTATTTTCCCTTGTTCTCGTAACCTATATTGACGATTAGGTATTTTTAGATAGAGTTTATTTAAGTTCATTGGCGGTTATCAAGGTTAAACGTGTTTTTTAAATGTTTTAAGTGCGCTGAAAAATTTAGTGTTTTTTTTGTTAAAATGTAAAGATAATAAAGGGTTTGAGTGGATAAACAATAAATATTGGTGGTGTTATCTTTGTTCTAAGGCGTATAATGGTGATAAAAAAGATGTCTGCCCAGCGGTGGGATGTGCTCCCGTCGCTTGGACCCAAGCTGAGACAGTATATAGTGGTGGCAACAGGTAATTTTTTAATTACATTTACTATTTTACACAAAACTAATCGGATTGTAAGCACCAGAAACAAAATTTAACGGTAAATAACTATGTTTATTGCTCATTCATGCAAAAGCTACTATATGTAACAATTAGTAATAATTATATAGATAACATATCATAATGACATTATAAGCTACGTTTTACCCCGACAAAATACGTTATAACGCGGGAAATTTTGGTTACATAATATTTAAATATTATAATATTTATTATGGTATACCTAATTTTTTTATTCGTGTGTGGACTAATATATTATTTTCTTTCCTATCATTCAAAAGTCACGCCCAGTAATGGAACGTGATATCCACAAACTTAGGACTTTATGTGTCTTATCTCTTCACTAATTAAATAATATAGCATTATTGAAAATCAAACCACACAGTACAGTTTGATTTATATTTGATGAGTTCGATATCGATAGACTCATTTTTTCATTTAAATTCATGAATTCATGATTCATTTTTATTTATAAGTATAGAAGATTTTACTTTAAAAGTTTCATTAAACGCAAACGAAGCCGTGCGACTCACTAGTAAAAAAGCCAAGTAAGTTAAGTGCCTAAATATTTGCAAGTTCAAGGTTTTTCGACTGAAATTAAGATAATTTTGGCCAATAAAGAGCGTTTAACGTGACTAAAGACTTTTCAATTATTTTCACATTAGTTACGCATTACGTTTAACATAAACGAGAATATTATAATATATCAAAACTACAACATCGTTGGTATTTGATATTTACCATTGAGCCAAGAATTATTTTTCTTCAACAGACACAACTTATGCTGTTATACTTCATCATAACAAACTATATTAGTTAATTATACTAATTAAGTAGCTAACCATTTATTATCACAAATTGTTTTTGTTTTAGACCTAGAGAATTGTCATTTGTTACAATAAATATAGATTATGGATGACCCGCGCTCATTCCCATGTTTTTTCACCTATTAAACCTTCCTTGGACTACAACGACTTTTATTAATTTAAAAACAACTTAATTGACCCGGCAGCTCTTGCGTTAAAAAAATCAACGAAAAGTGGCATAGATTTTATATTAAGGATTTCTTATAAGTAGGTATAGACTCGGGCAGTTAATAGAAACCTTTATGTATTAAATGTGACCTCTGCACAAAGTTAATAGCAAAATCATGAAAATTTCAAGAGGAAATTTTTAAACTTCTATATTCAAATGAGTCGTGCAATAGGTACATTGTAAGTTTAGGTTAGCGTACAAACTTAATGTCCCAACCCTTATCACTACATAGTATAAAACAAATAGGTGTCGATGTCGGTTTGCTTAAATCTTTAAATTTACGCAGAGGATTTTGATGTGGTATTTTTACTTATGAAAAGATGCAACAGGATAAAAATTAGTTGCTTAGTTTTAAAGATTGTAGCATACATAGGAACAGACAGCCAGCGTTAGGGACATTATTTTATACTTTGCAATATGATGCTCATATCTTCAAAAGTATCTAAAATCTAAATCTATATTTTTCCAGTAAACCTAGCTTCGATAAGTGCTGGACTAGGCTACGGTTGGCCATCTCCAGCGTTGGTCAAATTGACCAATGGTACGACAGAGTTCTTACAGCCCATCACCCCAGAAGATGGGTCTTGGCTGGTATCCCTTCCTGGATTGGTGTCCATATTCCGTAAGTCAGAGTACCGTTTTTCCTAACTATAAGCATAGAGCCACAAAAAATGAAGCTGGACAATTCATTCAGCATCAGGACCAGTGTTAAGCTCAAAGATGTCAAGGGAATTAATTATCATTCATCTGTACAACCTATTAATTACCTTCCTAGAATCCTAGATAGATAAATAATGTTTTACTATAAAAACTGTCGTGGTTTAATAAATTCACATTGGAACAAACGGGAAATTCACGAACCTTTTCGTTTATCTCAATATGAAAATATGTTTTGTTTTACAAAGAAAACACTGAAAGCATCCTGAACAAATGTAATAATGCACATCGTACAAACATTTGTCCCGGAGTGGGATTCGTACACGCCACCTCCTATATTGCGAGCGGACCTTCACCCGCTATTTTATGATAGCATCAAGATAAAACCAAGCATTTCAATCCCAAAATTGAGGAATTGTGACGCTTAATAGGATTAATACGTGATCAGATTAAATCATTCTGTTCAAGGGGTTCTTACATAAACTACACCAACAATTAAAAGGAATAGGTAATAATAATTGTTGGCGTGGTAGTAATATAATTTTAACTTCCAGCCCACTTCATCGCGGCCTGCATAATGGACAGCATCGGCCGAAAGCCCTGCATCATCCTCACATGCCTTCTGAAGACGGTTGCTTGCGCGATCCAGAATTGGGCTGGCAATATGGCGCTGCTTCTTGGGGCACGTTCAGCACTCGGGGCACTTGATGGAGTATTGTTCTGCTGCGTGCCAGCTTATGCCTCTGAAATTGCTGACGTAAGTAAACCATCGTTTATGACGAACACAAAACTATTAAAAATAGCAATGTGCCAATTTGCGTGAATCTATCTTTTGTGTTCACGCGAGTTGACGAACAACCATTGGTTTCAACATAACCAAAGAATCCAACCCTTGCCAGGCTTGTGAAACCGACTTTGGCATTTATATATGGTTTTTTACTGCGATCGCCAATTCAGCTGTTTTAGGACTATTTATAGAAGCGATAAGAAGTTCATTTCGTTTCGAGGGATAAACTTCGACTAAGGATCTAATTATCACGCTACGTATTTATTGGAGCCATGCGCATCAAATAATCAAATTTCCCATATGTATTATAATAATAAATAAATACAAAAATGTATCCATCATTGCCTGTATGACTATCATACATCTATAATGAAGAATCAATGTCTTGCTATATACTAGTGCGTCTTTTTCTGTATTAGGAATTTCTCCAGCTACCGTCAACTCTTTAAGATTCTACCGTATTTTCTACAGAAAGAAATCCGTGGAGCTCTTGGAGCAGTTCTGAACATCTTCGTGACCCTGGGCATGGTGCTGCTCCTGTCTGCAGGCCCCTTCATCTGCTACTTCAATATGAACCTGATGTACACTCTGGTCACGCTGCTGGGGACTGTGCCGTTGTTCTTCTTGCCGGAGAGTCCACATTACTTGAACTCCAAAGGTTAGTCCGTCAAGAAACTAAATTGGTTTACACAGTTTATTTTCAAGAGCGTCTTAGCGTTTTAAGTACTCAGTAAGCGACGTGAGTAGTAGAGTAGTCCTGCAGTTAAATCCCGCGCTTCACTGATGATGGTCTCGTAATGAAAGAGAACGTCTAATAAACATAATGGTGTCATGGGTGGTGTGGTGTCTTAGGCACTGTTTCATTTAAAGATTAAAAAATGTAAGTATGTCATTTATTTCCATAAAATCCTAAAGATCACTTGGACAAGTCGTTAAAACTTCTATGGATACTAACGAACTTATTATACCTAGCTAACTCAGCTGAAATTTATAAAGGTGATGCTTGAATCATACTCGTACTTATTATTATTAACGTTTAAGTGCTTATGGTTCCTGTTAAGACTGGTAAATAATCAATTTTATTTAAGTACTGACTTTTCATTTTCAGGTCGCCGAGAAGAGTCTCTCAAAGTCCTCACATACCTCCGAGCTTCAAAAGAACAAGCCCAAAAAGAAATCCAAGAATACTCAACTCACAACGGCGTAGAGCCAAGATTACGGCAAATCCTCACAAACCCGCTCTTTATCAGATCCTCTATAATAACAGGGATCTATAGCATAATCGGCCAATTAGTCTGCCACAACTGTATCATGGCGTATCTACAGACGATTCTAGACTCAACGCACACGACTGTAAAGCCTGAAATAGCGTCGGTTGTTGTGGGGTGTATTGGTCTTGTGGCTAGTTTCTGTACGCTGTTTACTGATAGGTTTGGAAGGAAGCCGATTTTGGTCGGGAGTCATCTCGGTTCAGGCTTAAGCTTGGTAAGTAAAGATTAAGGTTTTTCTTATCAATATAAATAACTTCATTTAAACATTAGGCTCTAATGGATTTTTTTATAGTGATTATACCTATGTTATTATCTGGACTAGTCGAGCGAGGTGAATAAATAACACCTGATTATCCTTACAGCCATCGGACGTTCACTGCTAGACATAGGCCTCTCTGTATCTTTCGTGAACTGGCAGTGCTTTAACTAGATTATCTGTCCATCTTGTTGGTGGACGTCCGACGCTGCGTTTTCCGATGCGTGGTCTCCACTAGAATACTTTTCGTAATATATTCCACTTGTATTATTAATTGTTTCTTTTTATTTTGTTTATTTATTTTCATAAGTGAATAATGTATTCCAGCTTGCATTGGGGACATTCTTCGAGCTGAAGAAATCTGGACTCGCGATGGAGGGGACGATCAACTACGTACCCGTTGCGTCTCTTGTGGTTTTCTACTTCTGTCAGAGTGCTGGTAAGCATTTACTTTCATGTATCTTAAGAGCAACTTACAAAAAGGAATGCTATCGTAATACCAACAGGAGCAAGTTGGTTGTGTGGTACCGGGCTAATAATAGTACCGTCCCATAAAAACTGTCAAGCTTTAAGATAGTGATTTTATTGCATGCTTATTATTGTATCGGAACAGTAATTTACATAGACGAGTTATTAGCGATTTACATAGTCTAAGACATTTTTGACGTGTCCATGGAAATTGTTGTTTCTTAAAAATGAACATTCTGTGTACTACCAACTTACTGCCAACCAACTCTTAATTTTGTTGTGGTTATTATGCTAAATCCCCCATTAAGTAATAGTTATGAGTTTAAAGCCTCGAGCAGACCGTATGCGTATACGTACACGTAAGCGTAGACGTGCACGTACCACTGAGTTGTAATGTATGGGAATGTATGTGACAGGACACACTGCACGCACACGTCACGTTACGCAAGCAGTGTGTCCTGTCTCATACACTCCCATACATTACAACTCAGTGGTACGTGCACGTCTACGCTTACGTGTACGTATACGCATCCGGTCTGCTCGAGGCTTTAATATGGAGATTTGTGCCTATAACTCATACTTAATATGGAACTTAGGTATGATTAACTTTTCTTTGGTGAACATCAAACTTAACCTTTAACTGTCTCCTGATTGTGTGGCAACTGCAAGTAAATCTTTGTTATTTCCAGGTTTTGCAAGCATCTACATGATCGTAATATCAGAACTCTTCGACGACCCATCCAGAGCTACTGGCATGTCCATCGCGATGACATCAGCATCTGTGACAGTCTTCATCACCAGCAAATACTTCTCAGCAGCGATTTCAAGTCTGGGTGCTGGGGTATACTGGATGTGTGCAGCATTCAGCTTCATAAGCTTTGGTTTTGTAGCAGTATACATACCGGAGACGAATGGAAAGAGTTTTAGAGAGATCCAGGATAATTTGAGAGGTGATTTAAGGAGACAGGCAAACGTGGAAATAGCTACGATATCTTCAAGAGTCGGTTGACGCTGCGTTTTTAGGGATATGTCTATTAAGGAAATGTGAAAATGAATAGTTGCCACCTAACATGTGGTGTGGGCGATAGACGAGTAAGTTCTTGTAAAGTAACTTGTAATGTCGTCGAGCCACAAGTTCGCGAACTTACTCGCACGTCTATCACCCACTTTAAAGTATTGATCGTCAAATTTCCCTGTTAACTGGATGTCCAAAACTGCCTAGTAAGCTTTAAGATAGTGAATTTATTGAGTTCTTACATTAAGAAATTTATTTCTAAGTTATAGTTACTCGTATAACATAGTATGTAATAAAAATTTATAACAAAAACGCAAATATATTTTAATGTTAAGTATACTTCATTGAGAAGAAAAACTATATTACTATTTAATTATTTTTTTTTTATTTGATCCCCCATACCATTACCAAATCTTGTAAGTAATCCTGAAAAAAAGGTAAAAGTTAGATTACATTTAAATCTATTGTTACAAAGTTGAAACCAAGCTAAACTAAGCCCAAAATCAAGTTCTTGCTATGCGCTCCTAGGAAGTTATGCACACAGAAAGCTACGCGTCATCTACACAACTTATGAAAATAAACGCTGACTCACTGTAATATCCACGTTTGTAAGGTCTTAGACCTTTGAAATTATAGATTGAAATGTTATATTTAGTAGAGTTTATCCTAAAGGATTAAATAATGATGATTTTTGTTTTATGTTTGGGACACGTGACCTGTTTGATAATTAATTGTGAACTTAGGTTACAAGCGTGATGCGCGATTCACGCTAAGAAAAGTGCTGACTTTATGAAATGCAACGGAAAAAAAGGGTTTATTCTCATAGGCGTAGAGCTGTTATTAGATTTAGATTTATTGATTCAGACTTTGTCCGTAAAATCACAAAGCTTAAGCCACAAAATCTAATAACCAAATAAAATAACCATTAGGAGATCGGCGCTGGTTTTTAAGCTTTACATGTAAGTACGCTCTTAGGCTCCATTCAGTGAACTTGGGAACTTTACCATTGTATAGAACTTAGATTGCCAATCTCACTCTCATTATACGAACACAACATTGTGAAAGGGACTCTGCATTATTCATCACATTTTACCTCGGTACATATGAATGTTATCTCTATATAAAATAAATATATATGAAGATAACGTTGATGTATAAATGTCGAATGATTATAACAAGCTAGCTTTCCGCCCTGCGGCTTCGCCCGCGTCTTATACTTTCCCGCAATTTTCTTTGCTATAAATATCACACAGTCCAACGAATGCAAAATTGTGGGAATCGGTTCGTGCGTTCTGGAATAATAGCGTCAGGATGGAAAACCCGACTTATTATTATATAGTAGATAAATTGCGAGAAACTCTTCTGATGATTAGTTTCAGCTGATGATGTGAACTGGGCTACCGTTAATAAGGTGTACCCGCCTTGTCTTTTTCTGGTTATTCCATGTCTATGCAATGCAATGTAACAATAAGGTTCTACCGTCTCTTCTGCCGCAAAGAAATTACTGCAATCAAATCTATATGTGGCTCTGGTTTTGAGAAACCTTCACCTAGAAGAATGTGCTAAAGGACCTAAGGGAATCACAGGCCATGGAAGAAAGAAAAGAATGTTGTATATTGAATCTTATTGTTATTCTGACAAAATCTATTACAATATATTGTTTGCGTGGTTAACACAATTTAACTTCTACCACCTATATCTTGATGCCGGTTGAATGAATTTCTATATTTATATTTGTTATTTACAGCGTCATGGCTCATCATTGTATTGTTTAAATTTTCTGATCATATGGTTAATTATGTCGCGCACATCTAGAGATATCTGTCCAGCTGGAGTTAGAAGAAGAATTGTCGCAATCTGCCACAACTTCCTTCATTTTCGACATTAAATCGTTCAATTCATATGTCAACTGTCCCATTGTATGGCACATGCGATCCAATCCCATTAACGCACTTTGATTTTTACCTCCTTTAGATTTACCCTTCGTTTGTGTTTGAACCTGCGCTAAGAGCGGGTTTCTATGTGCTTGTAATTTAAGTCCTTCGAAGGCTTGCATTCTTTGATCTCCTCGGGAACAGTTGCAAGTGCATGACGGTGGTGGTGGTGGAGATGTGGATGCACTTCTTGCATCTTTGCAATCACTGCATGCACTATAATTGCTAGATCTAGCTTGAATTGATGGTGATGTTTGAGCGGTTTTACAGGTATCTACTGAACAAGGGAAACCTACTTTGTTTCCTGAGCTAGCCTGTTCACGGCCCTGTCTTGTTAGGAAGTTTGAACAGTCCGTATTTGACGGGCATCCAACGTTGACGCATTTAGGGGGTTGATTTGCTGGGCAGAACTGACTGGTGCAATTGAGGGGCTCATCTTTACGGATTTCCTTAGGCATTTTGGTCGTGGTACAGTCCGGGCATGGACAGTTGACGTGTATGATCCCACGTTTGATATCGCTGAGTTTTCCGGGAGTTAAGTTGAGACATTTGAAGTGAATCCACTGTTGGCAAACCCCTTCGCACATTAGTCCATTCTTCTGGGTGACTTTGCCGAGGCAAATTTTGCATGGGTTTTTAATTTTTTTACACGTTGTAGCCATTTTGTATGGATGGTCGGTAAAGGTCTCGTCTGGATTATTGTTTACAATTTTTATGGTGTTTGACAAATTTCTGATAGGTCATTGTGTAGTTAGGTTAGTTTTAGGAACATATTTTATTTTTAAGATTTCATTTTGTAAATTTAGACGCTGCATTATAGATATAAAAATAAATTTGTCGGAATCATTATAAAAATATTACATAGAAAAAGGGTGAGCACTGTATTAGCTTCTTCGTCTTCTTATAAACAGTGGCCCCTGTATTAGCAATTTGTATTCACAGTCTTGTTTGACAAGTCTTGATAAATTGTAAGTTATTTAAACTAAGTTATATTTTAATTAATGTAAGTACCTATATAATGTAATCTTTACACATTAATCTGTTTAAATAATTATATAATTTATAACCACACAGTAAACGTTATTAACTCTTCTAAATCTTAACATAATCTTATAAATAAATAGGTAAGTACCGAATACTTATTCCTCAAGGTTACATTAAAAAAACACTACATATTATTTTATGTAAGTGTTTTATTGTTTCGCAAAGTAACGCGTCTTTGCCATATTTATTCATGGTTTGTAGAATCTGTTCTGCTTGATAGGTCATGGTGATGGTATAATATTTGTTCCGTATATCATTCGCAGGAACTAATATATCGTAATATTAATTAATTAATTATTGCACACGAAATACTTAAATAACATAAAAGTACATAGACAGAATATTGTACTTATTTCTTATGTTATATTTTGTAATGGTTTCTTTTGTTTTAGTGTACAAGAAAGTGTTTTTGTACCTATTTGTATTTGTGTATAGCGCAAATTTGCCAGTACCAAATTATTGTAAGGTTACATTAAAAATATAACTTGCGCGGACCCCACCTTGGGAATCCTATTAAAAGCATATTATCTTCTTCTTTAATTTTGTGGTAAACGTGACGCGTGTTATCTTTCTTGTTTCTATGGATTTAGAAGTTAACTTTGACTTTGAAAGAAAAGTCATACAGGTAAAGCAATGTCATACCGATAAGACAAATTAATCGTATAAATTTTAGTAAACCACAGATGACCGCGGATGTGATGTAATGAATACTTAAACGACTGTAGCGGGTTCTGTATTCTAGTTGATCCAATATACTGCGATCATCAAACTAAAGTAGTACCTACCTAATATTTCACTAGATAATGGGAAGACCTGTGTTCAAAGACGTGTATTTTAAAAGACAGACAGCAGTCCGGACTGCTGTCCGAACAGAACACAGGTCTTCCCATTATGGTGTCGTTATGTATTGAATAATGTGCCAACATAATAACGATCACAAATCAGCTGATGTGTAATTATACTAAATTCCCAAAACATAGACAACTGTGCCCAATAGACAACCGTAACATTTCTGGCCCGGGGCAGGAATCGAACCTTGCACACACATGCGGGCATTCTCCTGCCGTGGCACAGAGGTTGTAAAAAAATATTGGTACAATTTTATTCCAAATTAATATTTAAATGATTGCTAATTAAACAAGGTGAGATCAAGAGTAGGTATAGTAAAACCATTTCTAAAATGAACGCCCCTCTACCGAATTCTGTATTTTTTTTTCTGTGTATTCTGTTTTTCTGTATTTCCTCTCACACATTGAAATCATCACGGTTTTGTGGAGGGGAGTTCATTTTTAGAATGGTTTTACTATACCCATAACTCTACCACAGTAATTTATTACTAACAGAACTCTAAAATAAACTTCAATACACTTCACTAACTGCAAACTACATATTTGCAAGATTAGATAATAAAAAATACGCGTTCTTCAAAATGCATTTTTTATCAGTTGTATCCTTAATCTTGCCGTTGCAATCTTTTTCTTAATTAGCAAAAGAAGGATTATTGCAAAAAAAAATGTTCGAAGTTAAAGCTCATATCAAAATTCAGACACCTATTGTATTTATCTGTAAGAATTGCATTATAATACAAGCTATCAAGGATATCCATTTGGCCCTATACTTCTGCTATTTTTAACTTCATAATTTCAGCCCATTTTCACCCACTGTTGGGTAAAGTCCTCCTCTCTCATACGCCAATCTTTTCCCGACCAATTACTTACCCCCAACCACATTTCTCCACATTTCATGTCATCAGACCAGCAACCGAGTACCTCTCTGTCTTATAGTGTTTGGCCACCATTTCATAGCAAAATTTGTTTACTTATTGTCGTGCCTTCTAGCCAAGTGTCCTGCCAATACCTTAGCTTAGCCATCATTAAACCAACATCTACGACTTTAGTGCGACTACGTATCTCGGAGTTTTAAAAGTTTTTTTATTAACCTTTTTTTTTTTAGTATACCTAGGTCAGTTACTGACTGGTGTTGGATTTGGATGGAATGCTGTTGGAGTAGTAAAGCTAAAAGACCCTGGTCAAACTCCATTAGCAAATACGATTAGTGATCAAACAGCATCCTTGATTTCCTCTGTGTACTTGATCGCTACAGTTTTTGGTAAGAAATTAGCTTGTACAGAAAGATCATTAAAACTAAGTAGTATTTAGTATAATAATCTTCATCATCGTCATCATTTACAGCAATTTTAACCCACGTTTGGGTATAGACCTTTCAGTTTGTGTCATCCTTTCAAATCCAAATCCAAATGTAACCCGGACTAAACTTGCATTTTAGTAGTTTAATAATGAGCGATATGAAAATCTTTAGATACCTGAATAAACTTATTGATTACAATACAACGAAATACAGTATTATACTAGCGTTTTTTCCTTCAGAAATAAGTCCTGAAATAATAATCATATGCAACTATGTAGTATGCATAATTGTGCACCGTTACATTCACTACCGTTTAGAGTATTAAAATCAAAATCTCTAGGCGCTGTCAGTGTCACAGCCTGCCGTCTCGTTCGCTGGTACGTCATTCGCATTTTAGTGCTCAACCGTTCGTCACGTAAAATTGCGAAAGTTTCGCACTAGTAAAATAAACAATTGTGAACCAATATAATTACGTTTTATCATGGCCAAAACAAGTTTAATTTGCCATTCTTACGTAAGTGATCAACTACAAATCATAAAATTTGTTATAAAAATCCAAGTTGAGTCCAAGTGACTCGGAACCAAATCATACCATTGAAAAAGGTAAGTCAATTTATTATTACAAATATGCTTAGCTATTTTGTGGGCATAGACAACAAAAATACATTCGGGCTGATCGTCGGACAGTCTCATAATTATGATGTCATGCCGCACTACCCTCATCTACAATGTAGGTTATTGAAAGCTTATGTACCTAGCTCATATTGTGCGCAAAGACAATAAAAATGCATTCGAGCTGATCATCGGACAGTCTCATCGCAACAATGATGTCGTAACGCGCTACCCGCATTTGCAATGTGGTTTATTGAAACGTCAATTTATTATTACATGCGTACCTACTTATGTAGTTCATATCGTGCGCAAAAACAACAAAAATGCATTCGAGCTGATCATCGGACAGTCTCATCGCAACAATGATGTCATAAAGCGCTACCCGCATTTAAAATGTGGGTTATTGAAAACAGATACTGTGTTAGTTTCTGTGTACAACAATACGTATTTATACTAATAATGTACTATGATAGTCATACAATGCATTCGAGCAGTATTCAGGACTGTCTCATCGCATATTGACTATCAAATTAACAAGTTAATGCACTCGAGCTGATCTTTGGGCTGACTCATCGCATTTGTACAACATATTTAGAAGATAATTATATCGAGCTGTTCTATGGGCTGTCTCACTTATTCTACTTCCCTCATTGCATCTGGACATGGAGTTGATGAATATAAACCCCATAGATTGGGGAGTTTGTGTATCCACCACACTAAAAGGTTTGTTAGCGGCAAATTTAATTTACCACAGTGAGTTGAAAGGTTAAGTACCTACACAAATGACGCTGCAGCCTATCTTCTGATAAACATATCCCTACGTCGGTTTGACGAAATCTATGGGAAAATATTGGGTGGCACTATTATTAGGCCATCGCCATACGGCACTTTGGGCAAAACAAAACACAAGGATAGATTTGACATTATTACAGTGTAGTGTTACACAAGTAAAATTTATTTGATACATTCGGATATACTTTTGGGTTTATCCTCTGTGTAATTATTAAATTGTTTTAAATTTTATACTTAACGTCCACTTATTTGAAAAATAATATGGAATAGAGTAGTTCTACTTGGTGATTTATGCATAGTAGGTAACTATGCATAATACCTACCTAATTTTGCATTATAAATAATACAAACAATCACCATTAGATATTTATCAAGATATCATAATTATCTATTATGTATACCATGTATACCTATAATACCTATGTTTTATTATTATTATTACTACATCCTGCAAGTTGTAGATTTTCCTGCAAAAAATGTTTCCTTCCATACGTATCCGATTATTTTGGGATTGAAGCGAACTTTATAAGCAAACTATAAAGTGGTTTACTTGTGACCAACATACGCAACTTTATAAATATTAGTCTTGTAAAACAATAAGAACGAGCTATGAAGAAGTTTACAAGGGTGAATTATGAAATATTCAGCATTCTGAATCTGTTATTAGGTTTTTTCAGTACCTCTGATGCAAACTGGCTAATCTTACAAAGAAACAGCCAATCGCATCGAATAATACCGCACGTCGAGAAGTCTACATCCGTAGTCCAGTACATCCAGGACGCCAGTGCAGCAGTGGACACACCGCCGACTCAGCCGCCGAGCATAAAGGAGACGAGGTACCCAAAAACCATCGACCGTATTTCCGACATCAATAATAACCCATAGTAACTACCATCTTGGTACAGATATCTGCTTATAAACAGATGTTTTTATTTTTTAAACAGTCGTTTTAACATTCGGTCCGCCTCTTGGTGAGACCTAAGTACAAAACTAAAGGTTTGTGTACAATAATAATATAATCCAGCATTGAAGGATCGCAGCAATCAAGACATCGCAGCGTGCTCAACTATCTTATATTACTATAAGTTCATTCCTGGAATCCTTTTAAAATCCATACCGAATTGAAATGTGCATCTTAAATATAAGCTGCTATGGTGTGCGAAAGAAGATTCCGCCCCGCGGCACCAGCCGCATTATGACCGATGTACATATCGGGTCAAGACCAAGCGTGTTTTACCAACATGAAATATACAAACCTACTTGGGTGTATGCTGTAGGGTGCGCCATCACTGGCAACTAAGAAATTATTGACAGTTTTCATGTGTGCATGTCGGAGAGTTTTTTCTACGCTACCTACGTCCATTGAGTTACGGATAATACGTACAACTATTTCCAAATTCTCTCTCAATGTGATACACTAACGTGTTTACATGACACAAAATATAATTATGAATATTCTGCTGTTAAGTGTATAGTAACTTCCTAAAGTTATGAACCATGAATCGCTTCAGATAATCTACTATTAGCGTTGCTATATTTTTAATATCATTTTATATAATAATAACTATGTATCAATGTAACCGTTTCAAACTTACATAGTTATTATGTAAACTATATATTATTATATATAGTTTTATAACTGATTTCTATAATAATGTCTAAGACTGGGTTAGCTAGAGACCTATTATGAATTCAACTTCGTTTGAATATAAATCCAGGGTTTCACAAATACATGTTATTGAGTTAAATCCCATGATTTCTGTTTTACACCCACGGGATGCATCAGCTGTCATGCAATGGAACACATCGCATTTTTAAAGAAATTAACATCTGGATAAAGTTTTCAAAATGTAGAATATGAAATAAGTTGGTATTTTCAACCACTGCATAGTCGGTTTTCTATTGTGCACTTGCCCAGAATTTTATTGCCTTTTATAAGCCTTAAAATTGCATATTTTTATTTTCTTCATTCGACAAAAATAATGGTGGCTCCACGCTACCCTATAATCATTTTAAGGAATTTAAAATGACAATACTATAGATTAGAGTTGTATAGTTAATTCTGGCGCCTCAACAACGGGGTATGGGTCGTGTAATTGTAGAGAAGGTAGACCTTGGTCGAAATATGATATAAATTTCCATACAGATAAAGCTGCAAGTTATCTACTACCATTATAGGTTAAATATATATATATATATATATATATATATAATTCCTTTTTTGCATCCATACATCAATAGAATGAGAGAAAACCAGTCTCCCATCTAAGTGAATTGAACTATCGACAGTTCGTCGACAGAAAAGGAAACAGTCACGACTGAGTCCTCGAAAAACGTTACTAAATAAGTACCTAAACAATCAATTACCCCAGATCTTTTTGCCTTTTGCAAATACAAAAAAAAAAAAAAAAAAATGTGACTTGTAAGGTCTAGAATAAGTGTCTAGGACACGCCTGACATCTTCCTTTTACGTTGTCATGGGCTAAAATAGTTTTATACTACGTTTCTACGGTTTCTTTTTGACTCTCAGTTAAACAATTATTTACAAAACCGAAGAAGAGGCTTTATTCCCCATTGGTATATTCAGCCGTTATATCTGTTATTTAGAAACTTTTTACATAATAATTAATCTTAATGGACCAGCAACAATAACGTGTTAATTTAATTTGTTGTCGCTAAGACAATTATACATATATTATCTCCACCATACGGGGACATCAAAAATAATCTCTACCAAGTATGTAGCACAATAGTTGTCTGGGAAGGTCGTGTATATTTAAATATATATACATACAAACACATTTGTGAAGTTAATATTTCTTACAGTTTTGAGAGTTGTTTACAACAATCTATATTATATAATTCTTTTCACCACAGTTATTTAACTTTACATACAAAATTGTATCTATACTCAATAGCAACAAGAAAGCGTTCCTATTGGTACTCCTTTGAATAGTTCAATCAAACATATTTTCAGACGATCGGATACATGAATATTCGATCACAAGTTTAAATCCTCTATGGATGTTTTGGAGTTTGCTCCCTTGTAAATAAAACTATCGATTTCAGTAAAAAATAGTATAAAAAATGTCTTACTGACTTTAGAAAGGTTTTTGGTACTAGTAAACCGAATAGAATCTAAATAAATTTTGATATGAGTATGATCGTTTATCACCAGTGTATCTTATTGGCGTTTGAGAAAGCCCTTTATCTATGAATAAAATCATAGTAAAGCCACGCATTAACAGCTATATTTAAACATTATGTAATTACTAATGTTTAAACATTATGTTATTACTAATTATTACTAATTACAACAAAAACGGTTCTTCCTTTGCAATGGAAAGGTTCTGCAAAAGAACAATCATACAAACCTGGAGAACATTTTCAATTATGAGATTTGTTTTAACACACAAATTATAAGCCACAACATTTTTATGTTGATAGTGTAATAAAAATACTGTTCAAAATAATATAATTATAACAGGGTAAATAACCTAGGAATTTATTTAATAAACGAAATAGTGGTTACCCACATCATGACATATAAAACATATATTTTCGATAGATTTCGAGTGAAGTCACTCATAATTCTAAGTTCAACTTAATTTAGTATAATTTCTCTATTGAGTAATTTTAGTGTGATTTTATTTCCTCAATCAGCTCTAAAAGTCTACATAGTTGCATATGATTATTATTTCAGGACTTATTTCTGAAGGAAAAAACGCTAGTATAATTGATGATTAAACGAACTTACCAAGTGAAGTTCTATCATAATTATACATGGCGTTTTTTCCGAAGAAATAAGTACCAATTCCCTCCCAACCCAAGGACCCTGATGCTGATTTGATTTCGTCAACAAAATCAAGAAAAAGTATTCAAGAATATCTGATGTAATATATCTCTTAACGAAATGACGTACCAGCGAACGAGACGGCAGGCTGTGACACTGACAGCGCCTAGAGATTTTGATTTTAATACTCTAAACGGTAGTGAATGTAACGGTGCACAATTATGCATACTACATAGTTGCATATGATTATTATTTCAGGACTTATTTCTTCGGAAAAAACGCCACGTATAATTATGATAGAACTTCACTTGGTAAGTTCGTTTAATCATCAATTATACATTATGTCTAAAATTTTCTTATTTTCTTCGTGTTTTGATGTTTAAACCTATATTTATTTGTTTCAAGGTCCACATACAACCACTCTGCTCTCCAATACAATTGGACGAAAGCCATGTCTATTCCTTGGAGGTGTTATCGCTGGATTATCATTTTTAATATTGGCGTTGGCTAAAAATATAACTATGATATATATTGCAAGATTCTTGGGTGGCTGGGGCCTCAGCATTATATTTGTTCTTCAGCTAGTATATATAGGAGAAATTTCGTGAGTAAGCTTTTATCTAATTAAGTCAATCTTACTAGCATAAGCACTCCTATTTACTTTTCCATTGGGACACAGGGTCTTCTCTAATTGTTGAGATAAATCGCCATATCCACTGGCCAAGAGCTGTGCAGTGGTTGTAACTATTGAGACCATTTTATTCTTCGTTAAAAGTAGCTTAAAAAGGCTTAGGTATGTTTTACACAATCCATTCTCTAATGCATAATTTTGTGCAATGAAAACTAACTGAATTTTAGTCGAGTTGCCATAGAGCATCAAGCCATACCTGAGACTTGAGCTCACATACCCATGATATGGTGAATGTGACATGTTTTTCAAACTGATATGTTCCAGAACATGTCTAGTTTCACGATGTTTGCCTTCACCGTTACATGTGTTTATAACGCGTACAAAAAAAAAAGAACAAGAGGTGACTTTGATAGGAATCCACCTTTGGAATGAAAGTCAACACGGTTTAGCAAATTTAGCAGTGCAATCTTACAAGCGTTTAGCTATTTATGTACGATTTCCGTTATAATTGAAAATGAAAAATATTTATTATACTACTTAAACTTATAAACTAACATTATGTACTTTAGATATCTCTTTTTTTCAGGTCTACGCCTGTTCGTGGAATATTCCTCACCCTAACGGTTTTATTTTCTGACTTAGGAATGTTGATAATCTATGCCGTGGCGCCATTTTTGTTCTACGAGCATATTTGTTACTTGGGGCTGGTTATTTCACTTATTTACTTAAGCGCTCTCTTATTAATTCCTGAGACGCCATTATTTTTAGTAATGAAAGGTAATATTTTTCTTTGTTTTTTATTATAGTAAAAAAACACGAAAAAATACTCTACCCCTAACTATTTTGTTGCAGAAAAAGAAAAAGAAGCTAAAAGAATATTAAAACTAATAAAAAGAGAAGATGATTATGATTCTATACTGGCATACAAAAACGAAAGTAAAGTTAAAACTCAAGATGAGTTGTTTGAACTTTTCAAAGTCAAAAGCAATCGAAAGGCTTTGTTTATAATTCTTACTTTATACATAATGCAACAATTGAGTGGAAATATAATAGTGTCATCTTTTATTACAACTATATTTGAAATGGCCAATTCTTCTTTAGATTCATACATGTCGACTATTCTAGTGGGTTTGACTCAAGTTATTGCTGGATGTATAGGCCCTTTGTTCGTTGAAAAGTCTGGTAGAAAATTGTTGCTTGTTAGTTCCACCGCAATATGTTGTCTTAGTATGGTGAGTATGAATTTACATGCTCTAATTTTGATCAATTAGTGTACCGACAATATACATTAAGTAACGATTTCAACACTTTCTCAAATTTAAACCATCCAGAAAACCCAGGCCGAATATCTGCAAATCGTTTAAAAATTTCCCGGGCAGGAATCGAATCCCCAATCTCCTTTGTTGCAGCTGTAATTTTTGCATCAGATGTCTTTATTTGTATCCTTAGTTCAAAGACTTGAAGGATTATCATCACTACACAGTAAATTACAAAGTCGTTATCTATGTTTGTCCGCCCCTATGTATGCTTCAACCTTTAAACTTTGAAAACGGATTTTGATGCAGTTTTTTTAATAAGTAAAGCGATTAAAGGTTCAAAGAAAGGTTTATAAGTAAAATTAGGTACCTAAAGGCGAAGTAAGGGCGGGTTGGTAAAACTTATCGGGTTGGTAGTAATTAATTGATAATGTACTTATTTCCAGGGTATGCTAGCAACATATTTTTACTTAGATAAAATACAATCAACAATTACGACATCTATTGATTGGCTGCCTCTCGTATGCCTTATTACGTTTACTATGAGTTACACTATTGGTAAGTGGTCCGAGTAGTTTATGCTATAACAAGATCAATTATAACAGTATTTCAACGGAATAATTAAACCAAATTAGAGGTTTATGTGACACATTTGAACAGAATTGTTGAATAGGTCCTCAGAAATCCTTTGCCAATTTTACAAACTATACGAAATTAAATTAATAAGTTTTACAATTGGAAGGGTGCATTTATCCAAAAAATCCTTTGCCAATTTTACAAACTATACGAAATAAAATAATGAAGTTTACAATTTTGGCTGCGTTTATGCACACTATCGTAGATTGATAGTATCGTAGATTGATAGAAAACTAATAATTTTATTAAATACCCGTTTTTATTTCAGGTCTAGGCACTATTCCTGGCACATTTATCGGAGAGATGTACACAATCAACTCTCGAGCCTTTGGAGCTTCTATTCCTGTCACTATTAGTTGGCTCTGTGCTTTCCTTATGACGGTTATTTTCGGATACCTGATACAGTTCGGTATACATATCGTATTCTGGATTTTCACGGTCGTTTTAGCTGTTGCGTTTATCTTCAGCATTGTGGTTGTACCTGAGACTAAAGGAAAAAGTCTACTTGAAGTGCAGGAAATGTTGAGTCAATAAATCTGGAACACTATGGATTGTTTTATTATTTTTACAATAGAATAAAATTATTCAAGGCTACTTATGTATGTATCTATACGGGTAACCACCGGCCACATATCTAGACTAAAGCTAGTGACTAGTCGAGTCCAGGAGTACCGCTCTCTGGATCTGGTCCATATAAATAAAAGGAAAAAATGATTGTTTGTATGGGTAGTATCTTTCTTTATCCTAAAAACTTTCCGTTATTATAGTATTTCCATCTTTAGGTTAGGTTGGGTTTTACCTACAAAAACTTACATTTTATTGATAAAAGTGTAGTACCTAATCTGTAATTTTAGGAGCCAAGTTATCTAAACTATGAACTAGTTGTAATTAATCAATCATTTATTAACAACCAAAGAAAGTACATAACATACAACAGTTAATATAAAAATAACAAATTTCAAATTTACGATATTACTCTAATCAAAAGCTCAATACAATTATTAATATTAATTATTCTATTTTAAGTACTAAAGTAAAGTTAAGTAATATTATGATCTTCAACGATAAAAAGATAAATATATGATAATTATGACTTAAGTTTACTGAAGATGGCAAAAAATATCATTTATTACGGTAATCATTTGTAAAGTAAATACCAAAATAATACAATGTAGGTGTACAATGAAAACCTCTGGAAATTTTAGTCTAAAATGTGTTATCTCAATGTACATAAACATGTGCATTTCGCTGCTTATCATGGAATTATCCAAAGAATAAGATCAACATTTAATGTCTTTTAAACTCTTTAAATAAGAAATGGTGACCTTTATTCTGCCCTTCTTATGATAAAGCGTAAGTACTCGCTTATCTGATTACAAATATGCTAATAACTTTTCACTTTCACAAAAATGTCACCTACGCTGTTTATCGTCAGAACGGCAGTAGGTACCTATTATTCATACTACCGACTTAACATTTCCTGCACTTCAAGCAAAGTCTTTCCTTTAGTTTCGGGCACGCACGTCAAACCAAAGATACATGCACAAGCACATCCAGCTGTAAAGATCCAGAAAGCGATGTGAGTCCCGAATTGAAGCAGGTAGCCGAAAGCTGAAGTCATTGCGAATCCGATGATCCAAGATGTTGTAATGGTAATGGACGCACCAGCAGAACGCATGTTCGGTGTAAACATTTCACCGATAAATGTGCTAGGTACGATGCCAAATCCTAGAAATATATTTATTTATTAGCCACACAAAACATATTACAAAGATATGCTGTATTAGTTCTTCATAACAATAAGCCGTGATAGCTAATTGGGATGTCCTGAACCGGTTTATTAGAAGTACTATATCTATTACTCCTAATCTCTCTCATCAAGGGAGATGTCCCAACAGTCGGAACGTAAATAGGGGTGGTGATGAATTATTGTAACAAAAACTACACAAAACTGTGAAAACCATCATTACAGTAAATCAATATAAAGACAAAATCATACCTAAAGCATAACTCATGGAGAATGTTACTAGAGACACAACAGGTAGCCAATCAATAGAACCAGTTACAGGAGATTTGATTTCTGTTAAATAAAAGTACGCAGCAAGTAGACCCTGAAATTTTATATAATTAATAATGAAAATTGAAAATAAAGACATAAGATCTTTGAAAATATCTAGGAATTAAAGGTTCTTACCATACTGACGAAACAAATAGCTGATGAACATACCAATAATGACTTTCTTCCAGTTTTTTCAACAAAAAGCGGACCAATACAGCCAGCTATTATTTGAGCTAAACCAACAAGTATAGTCGACATATAAGTGCTTATAGATGACTTAGCAAGTTCAAATATCATCGTTACAAAAGACAATATAATGATGTTGCCACTTATTTGCTGAAGGCCAAGTAGCGTTAATGTTATGAATAATGCTCTTCTGTTGCTCTTTACCGTTATGATATCAGTCCATTTGTGATTGCCTTTTGTTTCCATATCATGTTTGAGCGATATAATCGAATCGAAGTCATCCTCTCTTCTAAGAGTTTTTAGAGATTCTTTTACCTTTTCTTCTTTTTCTGTAAAAAATTATAAATCATCATAGTAGAAAAATATCATAATCATTTAACTGTTACTTTACATTTTAAACTCAAATTGATTTTAATACTTTACTAAGAACGCGAATCGATAAATAAATAAATATTACTGGACAATTCACATCGTACCTTTTATTGCAAAGAACAACGGAGATTCGGGAATCATTAGAACTCCTCCCATGTAAACTAACGTCATTGTAATTGCAAGATAACCCATAGCATTGTAAGATATATAAGGACCGACGCTATAACTAATTAATATTCCAATGTTAGAAAACATAGCAGTTGTACTTAAAAATATTCCTCGAATAGATGTTGATCTAGAAAATAATCAATATATCTTTTTTATAATTAAAATATTTCTGGAAAAAACTCATAAAATATTAATTTAAAGAGAATGGTGATGATGAAGATGAATCTCATTATTCATTAAGATGCCACATATAATACTCATTAAAAATTTGTGAAACATCATAAATCAAGACGGTGTTTCTGAAATTCTCAGAATTAATTTTAATTACTTATCTTTAAAACTGTTCCTAAAGAATGACGTATTTTGAATTTAAGAAGGTACAAAGACAAAGCTTTAATATTACTAAAATAGATTTCAAGCGGTTTTAACTTTACCTAAAAACAGATTGATTCGTATTAATGCGTATGATAAAAAGTATCTTAAAAATATTGTTTTTACTAACGCGATTTCACCAATGTACACCAAATGAGTCACATATACTGTCGATACAGCAAAACCACATATAAATCTTCCACAGTAGAGCATTACTAAATTATTCCCCATTACTATAAGGATAAATGAAACTAGAAATAAAACTCCTCCAAGAACAAAGCTTGCCTTTCTACCAGCAAGATTCGATAGGAATGAAGTTGTGTTGGGACCTGAAAAATAAATAGAATCCTTTATAAATCGACAATTTATAAAGCAATATTTATGAAATAAATATTTTTTTTAATAAAGAAAACTGGGGTGGTAACATACCAATAATTAAACCGATCAGGTAAACAGAAACGATGAAGGCAGCTTGTTGGTCCGTAATCACTTCAGGTAATGGTGTTTCATTAGGATCCTTAAGTTTTAGCAAAGCCGGTGCACTCCATCCGAATACGTAGCCAATAATTAATTGACCAAAGTTTACTGAAATTACAATGTAAAACAAAATTTAAACAACTTATTAACACGTAAAAATATCTATTACTAAACAGTATTCACTAGTTATAGAAAAGCTGAGCCGTGTTGGCTAAGTGGGAGCATACCAAACTTTGATTCCGAAGGTCGTGTTCAAACCCCTTCGAGCACCTCTGGATTTTTCTCGAAAAAACCATCGTGAGGAAAGTTTTATTCGGATGTCTTTTAATAATTGACATTATTTTTATAAGAAAATATCTAGTTATGCCATTACCATTATGTAATGTTTCATAAAGAAACATAATATTAGAAATAAAAAAAATATTGGAAATAATATGAGACTATGTACTCACCTATGGATAGTATAAGCGATTGGACCACTATATAAGACTTTAATTTTAATTGAAACATTGTAAAATGTATATTTTTAAGACTCCTTAATTTAATTTTTAAAACTGTTCTTTCCTGATTGAACAATTATCCTGTTATGCCTTAAAAGTCTGAATGCATTTTAAAGAATGTTATGATATTAAAAACCGGTCAAGACCTTTATCTTGATAACAAGATCCAAAGTAGGTATTAACGTAGTGATGTGAATTCGTTGTTAGAGTTAGTAAAAGATCTTTTACACATTTTACTAACTTTGAGCTGTGGTTAAATTCCTATCAACGTTAGCTTTATCAACTTTTTTTCAGCTAGTTTCAACTTTCGAATAATATGTTGTAATTTTTTTCTTATGTTGATACCTTCAACATTTTCAAAGTTTTATGCTATCAGTTATTAATGAATTTATTAATTCTTTTTAGTCTGTTTTAGTTTTTTTTTATACTACCGAGTTGGCAGACAAGCATGCGGCCCACTTGGTGGAGAGCGGTTACCGCAGCCTATGGACGCCTGTAGCATCAGAGATGTTACCTGCGTGCTGCCGAACCCTTTAAATGCTCCAGAATACCCTTTTTGAATAAACCCATGCTATAGTCCTTTGGGAAAACCTTAGTTATTCATTTTTCTTGTTTTTTAATTACAATCAACCTTGTGACTTTAAATTATATTGGCTGTTTCTTTTGCTCTTAAGTTTTTCATTTTTTGATAATGTTATCTACAGAAAGTACACAAAATAAAAGTGCTGTTCGTTTTCTGATTCATAAATCCTTGATTCATTAAAATTAATTTATTCAACAAATAATAATAAAATAAAATCTACAGATTCATTAGTTCTTGTACTTCAAGCAAACTCTTGCCTTTCGTCTCTGGGACCATGAGATAGCTAAAGATAAAAGTGACACCGCATGCAGCTGCTGCGCATGCTGTGAAGATCCAGAAGACGATATGGATGCCAAACTGGAGCACGTAGCCAAAAGCAGCAGTCATGAGGACGGCGAACGTCCAGCCAGTGGACACAGCAATGGTGGCACCAACGGAACGCGCGTTTAGAGTATAGATTTCAGCAATTATAGTGTCAGGAATAATGCCAAAACCTGAAATTATAGAACAAGATTTCATTATATAATGTAAAATATAGTTATTTACAAAAATTGTAACAAAGTGTGATTGCGTTATGGAAGAACAGCGCTGTGGTATAGGTATCAGTATATTAAAGCTTTCGCTGAGTGGCGAGCATTTTCGCATTTTATATTTTTGTGATAAACCGTTTTTATCTTTTTTTAAAGTCAGTTAGTTAAATAACTTAAATTATGCACCTAAAAACTATATTCCTTGTTAATTGTATTCCTTCTTTTAAATGTGTCTTATATTAAAAAGGGAGCACTTTCCTTATTTATTTTTTAATAAGTGTTAGTTTTATAAACAGAATAATTATTTTAATTAAATATTTTTGTCCATTAAATATAAAGTTTTAGAGCAATAATAATTTTTTTTATCAATATACAACTTACCAACGCCGTAACTCATTGTATATGTAATAAGCGAAACTAGTGGAAGCCAATCTATTGAAGCTGTAAGGGGTGATTTTATTTCATCCAAATAAAAATATGTTGCTAGAAGAGCCTGAAACAAATAACCATTATTATAATTAAAACACATCATCATCATCAACCATTTTACGTTCCCACTGCTGAGACATCCTTAGCAACACTTGGATTGTTGCTTTTTGTAGGATTCAATAAAATTTGACATTTTCTATTTATTTTGCAGTGGGACACTACAGGCTAATCGTAATCATAATTTTCTATTTACATAATCATAATCATAGGATATACAGTACACAGACATAGACTCTTGACGAGACAGAAAGGGATTATGTATTATCTATTTATTATAATATATTTGAAATTCAGACTTACCATACTAAGACAACAGACAGAAGTCGAAGCAAGCAGCAGTGGTCTTCTTCCAGATCTTTCTACAAACAGAGGTGATAAGATACCTCCTGTAATTTGCGTGATTCCAATCAACACTGTTGACATGTATGCATTTACAGAAGAATTTGCCAGCTTGAATATAATTGTAACAAAGGATATTATTGTAGAATATCCACTCAAATGCTGAAGGATGTGGAGAGTTACTGTGATAACCAAAGCTTTCCTGTTATTTTTATATGTGAACACTTCTGACCATTTTGATGTAGCGCTTATTTGGTTTTTCAACGATATTATTGTATCAAAGTCATCTTCTCTCTTGATACGTTTGAGAATTGTTTGAGCTTGTGTTTCTTTTTCTGTAATAATTAATTCAATTTTTATACATTTCTTATAATATTTTTTTTATTAAATATCCAAAGGATGAACACAATTAAAGTTTCTAGTGTAGAAACAGTTAATATACATTTCTGTTATGAATTACATAATCAAATATTTTAAATACCTTTCATAACTAAAAAGAGAGGCGTCTCAGGCATTAACAATGCACCACATAAGTATATTAACGATAAAGTTAATCCCAGATAATTTGTATTTGCATAAGACAAGAACGGTGTCAAAGAAAATATTAGCAAAACACCCGAGTTAAAAAATATTCCGGACATACTCAGAAAAATTCCACGTACAGGGGTCGATCTAAAATTAAAAAATAAAAATTAATTGTTAGTTATCCCTTTATGGAATATATAACTAATATATGTACGTTCATGGATAGATTATTACAAATACAAATAATTTATTCATAACGCTAGTTACAAGTGAGGCAAACATTGTGAGGAAACCGGCATGTTCTGAGAACTTTGAAAAGTTTTAAGGACATTTGATATTCACCCGTTCTTCCCGCATAATCTTTCTCGTCAAGAGAGAAGTCCTTGTGTAACAGTAGTGAGAAAATGAGAAAGGAAATGAAAAACAACATCTTCCTCATGCATATGGCTTACTATAGTATCCTTACGCGATTTCTCCAATGTACACCAGATGAAGAACAAATATAATTCCAACACCCCAACCACACAGGAACCTTGCAATATAAATCGTTGTCAGGTTTTTAGCCAACGCCAGTATCAGAAAAGAGATGCCAAGAATAAGCCCTCCTAGAAGTAAGCACGGCTTTCGTCCAATGACATTAGAAAGGAATGTTGTTGTATGTGGACCTAAAACCAAAAAAAGAATTAAAATTAATTTAAAAAATATCAAGTTTTTACAAAGATTATTAAAAATCTATTAATGTTAAATACGAATGGCGAATGCAAAACATCATGAGGAAACCGGCATGCTCTGTAAACTTTGAAGTCACATTGCTTTAATTTTTTTAACCCCACACTTGGCAAGCGCGGAGATTTATGACCTCACCTTATTTTTATTGTCTTATTATAATGAGAGAATTACTTGTGTTGCAGCAGTAGGAACAAGCTTATTTGCAACATTTAAGCTTGACATTATAAACTGTATATGTATGAAATAAATAAATAAATAAATTTAGCAAGATAATGATAATGTGCATCATTTCAATTGTCTTTACTTACCAATAACACTACCAATAATGAATAAAGATGCTGTAAACGCTACTGCTTGATCACTGACTGTGACTCCACTAAACAGCGGAGTTTTCTCCGGATCTTTGAGTAATAATACCGCTGAAGAACTCCAAGCTAACCCGTAGCCTAATACTAGCTGTCCAAGATATGCTAAAATAAATAAACAATAATAAAATATTTCCGGACAATTCACACAGCAACATCAGAAATCTAACATCAGTAACACAAGTTTCAAGCTTACCACGGGGTCTAACCCCGTGTTGCTGTGTGAATCGTCCAACAATATAAAAAAAAACAAGAAATATGTTTTACCGGAATCCACTTTAACCTTGGACCAAAAATTTGATCTCATCTAAGATATCTCTTCATTACTTAAAAACGTTAAAAACTTTAAATGCTTACAATGTATTACTTACTGTTTGCCACAATAAGAGCCTGAACTCTGACGTACGGTTCTATTTTAATGTTAACCATATTAAATTATTTTAACTTAATAAAGATTATTATTAAAATTGATGTCGATGCTACATGCGCGTACGATGTTGCAGATTCTACTGATAAGGATGCACTAGTTATTATCTTAAGCAGTAATATAATTCTTCCAAACTTATATATTTTTAGTGATGTGTACCTGCCAGGGTACCATTCTTTAGTAAGTTTATATATATGGAATCAAATTAAATTTATAAAACAACATTATATAGAAATACTTTCATTATAAAATTAAGACAAAAATTTTCGTTAGAGTAATGGACTGGATAATAAGAATAATATGATATAAAAAATATATCTTATCTAATGGATTTCCCGTGGTAAAAAGTTGCCTATGTTTGTGTTACTTGATATGCACTTATATTTATCAAAAAGAATGGATAATAATATCCACATTTTAATACCTACCTCGGACACGACTATTCCTGAACATAATTTAACTTAATTTTGGACTAAGGGGAGCTGTTTTTACTAAAGGTTTTAAACAGTTTGGTTAGAACGCACTGTGCCAACTTAATACGATCAGTATTAAGTTGGCACAGTGCGCAGAACAACCATTCTTAACTTTTTATTTATTTTATTTAGTTTTTGTTAGGTATAATGTATATCTAAGTATATAAAATATGATCTTGTTCATTAGTTTCCACGTTCAAATATGTGTATTTTTTCTGGCCACAGTGGAAACCGCTTATCTACTCAAATTCTCTTAAAAACAAAGCCACCAAATTCAGAAAAAAACCAAAATGATTTATTTTATTTTTACAGAGTAAAATATTATATTATTAAGCATAATTCTATTCCGAGTTTGATAAAACAGTCAATAATGCGTCCAATACAGATGATACATTTCATTTTAACGATTCAGCATTTCTTGCACTTCAAGCAAAGACTTTCCTTTAGTCTCTGGTACGAAGATTAAACTAAAGGAAAAGGCGCAGGCGCATCCTACAGTGAAGATCCAGAAAGAGACATGCGTCCCAAGTGGCAGCAAGTAGCCGAAAGCAGTCGTCATGACGAAGCCGAGGAACCAGGATAAGGTGATGGTTATTGACGCTCCAGAAGTACGAGTACTTGGTGTAAACATTTCACCAACTAATGTACTTGGTATGCTCCCGAATCCTAGGAAAAATATAATAATTAAGAATAAGAATTATTTATCCTAAAATATACACAGTGCTTATAACTAGGTAATATAAGTGACATATATCAATATCTCTATTTTAGGTACTCTAGTTTAGATAGGTTTAGGTGGGGTTTGAAACGTACTTCCCGCGCTAGCTTATAACTGTGTTACGACATTTTTTTTAATAAACTTTTTCTCACAAAACCTATTTTGTTCGTAGCAAATAAACTTAAGGTAAAGACAATTTTAAAGTTACAGTACTAAGTTAAAAAGGATAAGCACATTTTACATGCTGTGGACATGAGACACGGAACCTCTCTTGACGAGAGATGTAAAGCTTTAATTCATGAACCTAACCAAATAAGTGTTGGTGAATGTCTGATGAAATAATATCATTAGAATATATAGTATTGTGTATACCCTAACCTAAAAAATAAAGGAATTGTATACCTAGCAGCTTAAAACACAAATTTAAACAGTTACATTATTTTAAGGACCACGAGGTTAATTAAATAAAATATTTTACTATGAATGAGATTACTGATTAGATTATTGAAAATATCAGAATATACTTACCAAGAGCGTAACTCATCGAAAATGTGACAAGAGATACAAGAGGAAGCCAGTCAATAGAATCAGTGATAGGAGATTGGATTTCAGTTAAATAAAAATAAATGGCTAGCAGACCCTGGAACCAAAAAATAAAAATTCAATAGAAAAATAATTATTAGTAGTTCATAATATTAAGTTTGACCATAAAATTAGACAACTTACCATACATATAAAACAGATTGCTGTTGAACATAACAAAATAGGTATTCTTCCAATCTTTTCAATAAATAAAGGTGCAATTCCACCAGCTGCTACTTGAGATAAGCCAACTAAAATGGTTGACATATGGGAGCTTATAGAAGATTTAGCAAGTTCAAATATCGTCGTTACAAAAGACAATAAGACAAGAATGCCACTAATCTGTTGAAACAAAAGAAGAGATAAAACTATAAATAATGCTTTTCTGTTGCTTTTTATAGTAATGATATCTGTCCATTTGTCTTTTGCATGCTCTTTGGCATCCATATTGTTTTTCATTAGTATGATGGAATCATATTCCTCACTCCTTTTAAGAATTTCGAGAGATTTTTTCAATTTTTGTTCCTTTCCTGCAACAAACAAACGTTTATTAAAAATCACTACTTGAATTGAATCGAAAACTAGGACGAATTAGTAACGAAAGTTACTAAATGCGTAGCAGTCAATAAACTCGTATAATAACAATTAATAAACTCATTAATAAATTAATATAATATTGCTGGACAATTCTAGGCTATTATGTTGCTGTGTGAGTTGTCCAGCAATATTTATTTAAATATTTATAATTATCGTTTTACCTTTCATAGCCAGAAACAATGGTGTTTCTGGAATCATTAAAACCCCTCCAATATAAATGAGTGTCATTGCTATCCCAAAGTAGCTCATTTCATGATACGAGAGGTAAGGACCCACACAATAGGCCAACAAGATTCCTAAATTAGTGAAGATTCCAAGAGCACTTAAGAAAATTCCTCGAACAGAAGTTGACCTGTAATAAAAACAATGTTCTCATAATTGTTTTCACTCTCCAACCGTTAACTAATAAGTTAATAACATTTTTGATATAATGTGATACCCGAACCTTGAAAAAATATCATTTGAAAGTATTTACTCCATCGCCCAATTATACTTAATCGCAGCCACTATTATCATACAGCATGAATTGTTGGTAGGTACAGGTTATAAAATATGCAACTTACGCGATTTCTCCAATGTATACCAAATGGATCACAAATAGAATTGATAAACCGAATGAGCATAAAAATCTTCCACTATAGATCATGGCTAGATTGTTAGCCAATGCTAGAATAAGAAAAGAAATTACAGCAATAACACCACCAAGTAGAAGACATGGCTTTCTTCCAGCTAGATTTGAAAGATAAGTTGTTGTGTGGGGACCTGAAAAAAAAAGTTATTAGCGTCACATGAAGAAATCAAGAACTTAATACTAATAAGTACTAGTAGAATAAAATAAATAAATAAATATTGCTGGACAATTCACACAGCAACATCTAGACCCGTGGTAAGCTCGAAGCTGTGTTACGGATGCTAGATTTCTGATATACTTAATATTTTAAACAAACATGTATATGTTACTGTAAAAGCACGAACTGCAGTAAATCCTAAGATATTCCAGTAAAACCTAAGATCTACCAACTCTTAATGGAAAATGTCCGAAAAGGTATGCGATTTGAACTTTTACCCACTACTACTTTTAACCACCATTACGTTGGTAAATCTTCACGGTAAATGTTGAAAACAGAACATGTCATAACGATTAATTTGAAAACCAAACTGAAAAAATGAAAACCATCTCAGCTGATAAATATTCAAATGTGAAAATGTAAGACTGAAAGTCCCTACGGATAAATTTATTTATTTATTTTATTTTTATTTATTTGGTAGTCATTAATCAATTACATTTGATTGTCTTTTTTACTTCTAAACCAAATAATAAGAAAAATAATTATAAGTCAGATTAGCTTAGGTATGTAAGCATTGTGTTTGTAATTAGTTGTTAGATACATAATAGAGAATTACTGATTCTGTTACAGATTGAGATATTGGTAACGTTATGTGTTTTTAAAAATAATTTAAATAAGTTGGTATTTATTTGTACTTATTACTAACATATACCTATAAAATACTATGTTTTGTCTTATAGTTCGTTAAAGTTGATAATTTATTGCTAGAACCAACATCTACCAGGTGACAGTGGTAAATCCTAGCATTTACTGAATTCGAATGGTAAAAGCTCGAAAAAATCGTCGTATTTTCAGAAATACTTACATTTACAAACTCATGTCGGTAAATCTTAAGACTTACTCTTAAATCTTAAGATTTACCGTAGTTCGGGCTTTTACAGTAACATATTTTGTACTGTACATAAATAACACCCAGACACTCGGAACAAATATTTGCAGTTTTAGAAAAACGAAATGGCGTCTTTTTACTGTGGTAGAGTCTCTCAAATATAAAAATAAAATGATTATAGGTCTTGGCAAATTCAATTATTAATTACCAATTAATAAAGCAATCATGTAGAATGAGACAGATAACGCAGCTTGTTGATCGCTGACCACTTCTGATAAGGGAGTTTCCTTGGGATCCTTAAGTTTTTTCAATATCGGTGCACTCCATCCGAATCCAAAGCCCATCAGCAAATGACCGAAATAACCTGAATATAATGATATAATAACTAAGAATATAATAACTTTTATTTTCAACTAGCTTTCCGCCTCGCGGCTTCACCCTCGTTTTAATATTTATATCAAATCTTGCACGATATTATACAATTTAGTCAATGATTATACTCACATACTGATACGATAAGCGATTGATTTAAATTAGACGAAAATTTTGATGTGATCATTTTAAAATTAGAAGTCGTTTAAGGTTTGAAAAAGGAATGAAAATGTCGAAGCACACTTGTTTTTCGTGCTAAACGACTTTGTTCATATGTCCTTTAATCTCAATTATCATCTACAGATTTGAGCATGTGAAGTGATCTTATGATGTGATTCTGCCGCTATGTTTCCGACCTAAAAACAGACTAAGTATATTTTTTTAATAACTTATTCATATTTTCATTACACACAGGAACTTCTATCATGACCAGAGAGATTAGGCCATATTTGATTGCGATGGCAAGTGGGGTTAGAATGACACAATGTCTTTCAAACTCTTCAAAGTTCTCAGAACATACCGGTTTCCTCTCGATGTTTGCCTGCACCGTTACAACACGTGTTTTCAAAGCGCACATACATTTTAAGGAGAAAAATTAAGAGGTGCTCAGCGGGCTTTGAACTCACTTCGAAGTCGAGTGCGCTTCCACTTTCGGCTCGTGTCGTAAAAACTATTATCAATCAATCATTTATTTTGACCTTAAATTGTGTACAATATAAATGAAACAGGAGCCCATCCTGACTAGCTGTAGCTGTGTAAAAGGAACCTAGACTTCTCCATTATGCATGCGTATCTAATTATTATATTTAAGTTTGTAGGTATGTGAAAGTGAAAAATAACATCTCTAGTCTTAATCTTATGAAATCGTGTGTAATAAACAAACATAGCTCAGACAAGATTTGTGATTGTAGCAACTAGTTAGTAATACGCTTTAATTGTTCAATTCAAGCTAACGATAAAACAATGTTTTTCGTTAATAGATTGCATTTTGAGCCTCACGTCAAAATACAAACTCTTTTCGTTGCAAATTGTGGGTGATGTTGTGTAGATAAATAAATAAATATGCGAGAAGTGCCACTACGTCGCAGTGTTCACAGATATTTGTATTAAAAAATATATTTATTTTCAGTGTATTTAGGACAAATACTTGCTGGTTACGGGCTAGGATGGAGCTCATCTTCATTACCGAAGTTAAAAGACCAACAACAAACACCATTATCTAAAGATATAAATGATATGGAAGCTTCATGGATTGCATCTATTTACTTTGTTGGAGCAATTATTGGTAATAAATTTATAGTTATAACTACTTCACAAAGTTTTTTTAACTTAGTATATTTGATTAATAATTAATTCTTATTTTCTACATAATTTTTATTAAATTATTTTACATTTCAGGTCCTCACACGATTACTTTTGTCTCAAATATTGCTGGAAGAAAACCATGTCTCTTTATAGGAGGATCCATAACTGGCTTGTCATATCTTATTTTAGGTTTAGCTAAAAATTTGGCTTTGATTTTAGTAGGGCGATTGTTTTGTGGCATTGGGATTGGGATTATGGTCGTTATGAATATAGTCTATATTGGAGAGATGGCGTAAGTCTTTGAACAATTGATACATACTAATATTATAAAGCTGAAGAGTTTATTTGTGTGTTTGAACGCGCTATTTCTAATTTCAGAAACCTTGGTCCTATTTGAAAAATAACTTAAGTATTGAATAGGTAAAACTATTGGCAGGTCGTCTAGTGTTCCTATGATTGGCTTGTTATTATTTCTTATTCAGAGTATTTGATATAATCCTATCTACTGTATCTTGTAAAAAGTTATTATTTTTTCTAGATCAACATCAATAAGAGGCATTTACCTCACTTTATTAGGCATATTTAATAGCATAGGGCTATTAATAGTATTTTCCATTGCCCCGCTCTTATCGTATGCTCTTTTAAATTTATTGGGCATAGTCTTTTCAGTATTATACTTGTGCGGAATATTATGTATTCCTGAAACGCCACTCTTCTTGGTCATGAAAGGTAAGTATTTATGTCAAGTTAACTTAATATATATTCAACAAATAAAAATTAACATACTAGTCTAATAATATAAAATTTCTGCCACAGGTCAAGATGAAAAAGCTGAAAAAATACTCCAAATTCTAAAAAGAGAAGACGACTTGGACAATATCATTTCAATTAAAAATAATATAGAATTGAACACAAACAAATGGTCTGAAATCTTCACCGTAAAAGGCAATAGAAAAGCATTATTTATAACATTATCTCTTCATATTTTTGAACAGTTGAGTGGAGCATTTGTAGTTTTATCATTTGCTACAACAATATTTGAACTTGCAAACTCTTCTCTGAATGCTTATATATCAACTGTACTTGTTGGTGCTACACAAATATTAGCTGCGTGTATAACCCCAATCTTTGTAGAAAGATCTGGACGAAAATCGTTATTGCTATGGTCAACGGCCATCTGTTTCTTCAGTATTGTAAGTATAATGTTAAATTGTTTTGTAATTAAATAACAATGAACAAACTTTGACTTAAATCAATTAGTATTAAATAAATAAATATTTTTTGGAGGATTTACACAGCATCTAGCCCCGTGGTAATCTCTGTGATTTCTGATATACTTAATATGCATAAATAGATAATATTTTTAATAACACATTATATAAAACCAAGCTATTTGGAACAAATACCTTTTTGCAGATTATACAATTTTTGTCCCGAGGCGGGAATCCGACCCACAACCTCTTGCGTCATAGGCGGACCTTCGCCCGCTGCGCCACAGAGGTCGTCAATAATATTTTTATGTTATAACACCGTTATGTTTTCAGGGTTTACTTGCAACGTATTTTTATTTAGATGAATTTGAAACAACAATGGCTGCGTCTATTAAATGGTTGCCGCCCGTGGCATTTATTGCTTTTACGATGAGTTATACACTTGGTAAGCTTATTTGCTTTAAACATTTTATCACTATCCTCATCATTTAAATTTGTTACAAATTTGGGCACAAATAACGTTTATAATTCATCTTGGTAGGTTGTTTAGTTCTATACTCGTAAATATACTCATTGTTTTACTGCTGAAATATCTCCAAGTCTTGCAACTAATTTCAGCAAAATATTTGCTTAGATTATTCATTTTAATTTTAGTAATAATAAATCTGTAAGGGTCGGTCATGGAGTAATTTAGTTTGTTTTCAGAGATATTGTATTTATAGGCTCAATATGATACGGATTTATATTAGTCTATATAATTAGTAATTTCTTTTCATTTACAGGGTTGGCGATTATCCCAAGCACGTTCATAGGAGAGATGTTTACACCTAGCGCTCGGTCTATCGGTGCTTCGATATCACTTACTACCGGTTGGCTCTTGGCCTTCGCTATGACGTCAGCATTCGGATACCTCCTTCAACTTGGCACCCACGTGGCCTTTTGGGTCTTTACTGCTGCATGTGGGGTTACCTGCATCTTCACGATCATCTTTGTCCCAGAAACTAAAGGAAAAACTTTACTTGAAGTCCAAGAAATGCTTGGCTAGATTAGATGGTTGTATACTTCGCTTTATATATTTACTGATTTATTACATTATTATTTGGTAGAACCAGGCACATCTTAATATGTACCTGTACTTCTACCAAATACGCTATGCTAGTTTTATTTGAGTTCACATGTGCATATAGCATTATCTAAAAATCAGCAGCTTTTAAGATTTCACTCCGAATGATACCTTCATTGAAGTTTTTATTTACACTGCTCTAAAGAAAAGCCAGCCACACACAATTAGTTTAACTTTGTCAACATATTTTGTCAACTATTTTTTTTTGTTTCTTATTAAAATTATAGTTTATCGGATGATCCTTCAGATAACAGCTGTAGTTCAGCATTTAGTTTACTGTAAGATTTTGTGAGAGACTCGTATTACTGTAGCGGATGTTATGCCTTTCAGTAGAAATAAACCTAATAGTGACCATATTTGTCGTGATCCATTTAGTCTAATCATACTCATAACTACATATCTCTTTGTTAAGGCGGAGACATTATTATTAATACGTGACAGGACCTGATGAAGTGCAACGCGAGTTGAGTCGTTTCTTCGGGACGCATAATGCGTTTCCGCTTTTATTCACACGTATGTATAATCTAAGGAAAACAGTTATAGGCCGGGATCCGTAGTACATGGAAATCAAGTGATTACTAACAAGCTAATTTTTGGTGAGTAGCTTCGTTTCGATGAGACGTCCAAAGATATCCTATACCCAACTCTCGATTGTGGTAGCTAACAGAGATATCAAGGATTAAAAAATTCAAGGATGTAAAACCGGGATAACGGACCACGAAATTTGTCGGACAATATGTCCGTTAGATTTTATAAATATTAATTAAGTATACAACAAAAAATCAGCTGGTTAGTAATCATAGTAATCATTTAAATTGACCTCGTTTTCGACACATTTTGGAAATGGCGGACTCTTTGATCAAACCATAGGTTTTGTAGGACAAACATGTTTTTATATAATTTAGATAATTATCTTGAGATATAACATATTGTCCTACAAATTTCGTGGTCCGTTATCCCGGTTTTACATCCTTGAATTTTTTAATCCTTGATATCTCTGTTAGCTACCACAATCGAGAGTTGGGTATAGGATATCTTTGGACGTCTCATCGAAACGAAGCTACTCACCAAAAATTAGCTTGTTAGTAATCACTTGATTTCCATGTACTACGGATCCCTGACTATTAAATCAGGTGGTAAATAACTTTAAGAAGTTAGAAAAGATAGCAATTACAAGCAAGCATTGTAATTTTACGAACCGGAACAAAAATAAAATCCAAGCGTTACAAAGAAGGTTTTGAATACCTAAATGAATTTCGTTAGGTGTAAAAATAACTTGCATTTACAATCATTTGCAAAAATAACGCGGCCTATATTGTGCATTTCTTGTAAATTATACGAGAACATTATATTTATTTATAATGTTTAAATTGGAGCCTTGTGGTGGTGCAAAGTTTAATTATTGCTAACTGTACATAAGTAAACAAAATGAATAACAACTATTAAATAAAAATAAATATTGCTGGTCAATTCACATCTAGCCCCGTGGTCTGCTCAAATCACGTGTAAAGGGAACAATATATCATGGGCGCTCATAGTGCACAATAGTATCACAATCTGTGCCCATGACACACGCTCGTATCTACCTTTTAAACCTTCCCTGGGCTACTACGACTATTTCAAAACCTAAATCTACCCAGCAGTTCATGCGTGATCCTATTATATATAGACTAGCTGATCAGCCCGCAGCTTTGCCCGCTTTCTAAAGTCACCTTTTATACCTTCCCTGGACTACTACAAACATTTCAAGACCAAAACCAGCTAAACGGCCCAGGGGTTCCCGAGTTTTAGCGAGACTAACGAACAACAATTGTTTTTTTATATATAAGAAGACTAGCCGACCCGTCCGCGGCTTCTCACGCTTTCTATAGTCATCTTTGAAACCTTCCCTGCACTACTACGACATTTCAAGACCAAAACCATATAATACGGTCCGTCGCGGCGGCGGTTCCCGAGTTTTAGCGAGACTAACGATTGATTTTTAATATAAGAAGATAGTAAAAGTAGAGACTCATACGATCCATTTCAGTATATTTCGGCCAAGTGATAGTGTCATATGGGTTTGGGTGGAGCGCGCCGTGCCAGCTGAAACTGAACGATCCAGCCCAGTCCCCGCTAGCGGAGCGCATCAGCGACCAGGCGGCGACATGGATCGTATCTCTGTTCTATTTCGGAGCTGTTATTGGTATGAGGCACTCTTGCGTTTTTCGATCCATGTTCTTTAGTCAAAGAGTGTTCTTCTCGCTATTTGGCTAGCCCACTACAACTTTAATGAGCTAATTTTTCTGGGCTATGTAGGCTATTCTAGGTATCTCCTCATTTCTGATTCGATCCCGTAGAGAAATACCGAGCATAGCCCTCTATAGCTCTTTGAGCGACTGTGAGCCTGTTCATGAGATCTATTAAATTTAGTGCAATATCATTAATTTAAATATTATAGCTGACATTTAAGGATTAGGTAGGTATCGGACATTGACCTACCACCGGTTTTGTTGGTGACTAATTAAGTAAACATTTGCAATTTAAAGTAGGTACCTATTTCCGAGTGTATTTTAATTAAGACAAAGAGTTTCTACCTGTTTCATACAAAAAATCTTACTTGATTTAAGTTCACTTATTTTATCTTTGAGTCATTTCCTGGCACGACTTAAATTTTATGTTTGTTGTTTTTGGTGCTTATAAGGAACCCATTATATTGGTGTTTAGCTTTTAAAAACAAACATTTATGAAATTTAAAGAAAAATCATGTCATAATTATGCATACCATACCATGCATACAGTTATTAGAAAATTGTAAAAGAAAAATTACAAGATCACGACGTAACTAAAGAAAATAAAATATTCCTAACTTAATTAAATCATTTTATTTTTTTGAACATGCAAAATATAAAGCTGTTTTATACAAAAATATAGGTATTCCTATTTTTCCACCAGTCAACTCCAATTGTGTATATAATACCCTCACAATTGGATGGATTTTTGCCTTCTTTCTGTCTTTTGTCTTCGGTTACCTTCTTAAACTAGGCACCCATATTGCTTTTTGGTTGTTCACCATTGCTATTGGAATCGCCTTTATATTCACTTTATTTATTGTCCCCGAGACTAAAGGAAAGAGTTTGTTTGATGTTATTAAGATGTTAAGTTAGTTTTAAGTTGGAATAAATAAATTAGTGCGTAAAAAATAGTAATTAATCGTTAATCACACAATATTTTATATTGTCGAAATTATTTAATGGAATAAAGATCTTTAAAATTAAGCTACATTATGAGCAATTTTTTTTTATTATAACGAAATACTTCTTAGCTTCGCCTATGTAATTATATATTGTAAACCTTCCTCTGGATATAATTTACCTATGTAAAAACTTACATTAAAATCCGTTGCGTATAAATAATTTAAGGGACAGGCAGACAGCGGCAACGGCTTTTGAATACTATTTATTCATTATTTTATATGATTTACAACAATGTATTTTTTTATCTATCCACTAAACAGTCAATATTTTAACATCTCAAATTTATCTATTTATTATAATATATCATCTATCATTATAATATCTTATATAACAGACTAGCAGCCCCCGCGAACTTCGTCTCGCCATATACTTTTATTTGCAAATATATCCATACTAAATTTCATCCAAATCGAATTATCCTGCGTAAGCATATATTTTCCCACGGAAGCATTTAATTTTTACGCGGTAAAAAGTCTCTCGCCACATACTTTTTTCTAATACATTATTAAACTCGTGATATCTTCCGAATGAAATGTCCGAATTGAATAATTCAAAAAGTTATAAAAAAGGTATTAAAGCCGTCTTGAATATAAAGTAATTTATTTTGATAAGGATTAATACCAAGGTACAAATGAAGACCCTTTCAAGAGGCGGCATATATAAATTAATATTTTAGACTAAAAAACTGCTTATTGTGACATAACCATAATATTTAGACATAATCTGCCGTCCGTTACCTTAAAGGCGGCTAAGTGACATTTGGTCAATTTTGACTTTTAAATGCCTTGATAGTCAGTTCAAAATTCTCTATCGATCTGTCTAGGACACGTGTTCGTATCGTTTATAGTTTCTGATTTAGCGATGGGAAGAAAGCGGTTAAATGATGCAAAATATTAAATTTACAACGCTAAATCACGGCTATCTGCAAATACTTAACTAAAAAGCATTTAAAGTCATTTAACTATTCTGAGCTCAAGGAAGCATGCCCTGTGATGCACAGCTAAAACGCGGTTACTCGATTTTGGTAAGCTACAACGGGGTTAAAGTATCATAACTCCTTTTAAGTCTATTATTGATTCTCTATTATTTATTGCAGTTCTAAGCTACAAAGCGGTTATGTGCAAATTACTACGCTATATAGAAGTTAAAGTCTTCTAACCACTTTATAGCTTTGTGTTTTGATTTGATTTTGATATAATTACAACACTAAATGGCGGTTATGTCGCACTCCTTCGCTATAAAGCCGTTATCTACGCTCGGCAATGCGCCCTTCTACCCCCACGGCCACGTTCATTTTAGTCTGTTACAAGTAACCGTCGCGAGTACATTCACCGTGTGGGACGTTCCGCGTCAAAACTGTGAAATGTGCGAAACTTATACTACTCTATCAAGAAAGTACCGGGAAAAGATCAATAACACATATAATTTTTGTTATTCATCCAAATTTATTTTATCACCTTCAAAGTATGCCCCTTCAGAAACGACACACTTTCGCCAACACATAATCCAATCATCAAAATATTTTTTAAACGCTGTTTCCGAAATTAAGTTTAGTTCTCGCCGCGAATTCTTCTTTATGTCTTCTACAGATTGAAAACGGGTGCCATGAAGTGGTAATTTATAGTTTAGGAAAAAGAAAGAAGTCGGCTGGTGCCATATTTGGCGAATATGGTGGTTGCTCGATGGTATTTATTGAGTGGTTGGTCAAAATTTCGTTTACAATGATGGCCTTGTGCGAAGGCGCATTATCGTGGTGCAAAATTCAAGAATTTTCTTTCCACAAATCTGGCCTTTTTCGACAAATTTGCTCTCTTAATCGCCGCATAACGCTCAAATAATATTCTTTATTTACCGTTTGACCTTCCGGTAACAATTCCGAATGCACAACACCGCAATAGTCAAAGAAAACAGTCAACAAGACTTTGACGGTTTGGTTGATGTTCTACCAGAGCGAGGCAAATCTTCCATCACATACCGACCGCTTTTGAAAGCTTTTGTACCACTCATACGCACGTGTTTTTGATAAATTTGATTCCCCGTAAGCTTTCTTAACATTTTCAGTGACACCGAACACGAAATTCTATTGGTGATGCAAAATTTTAGACAAACTCTTTGTTCGATGTTTTTGTCCATTATGAAATTTGCAATACACATTAGATATGATATAACTAAAAACAGCACTGTATTTAATATAAATGTCAGACGCAACTCAAACTCCGCGCCAAAATGGAAAACAGTTGTGCCAATCTAGCAACAACAAAAAAATATAAAATTTGAATTTGGAACCATTAAAAAATCATCCATTCCCGATACTTTTTTGACAGAATGTAGACTACACAAGTTGCAGTCTGCCCGTGATGAAACGTCTCTAGCTGACTGTAATGACTGTGCTATGTGGACACAGCATCTTAATAGGTACAAGAAGGCAAGAGAAATGTACGATGTCAAATATTACTCAGATATATTTTAGTGCAGATTTAGAAAAGGTGATAATGCTACCAAGGATGGAATCATTTAAATCCGTTATATTTTAAAATGTCAACATTTGGCTAGATTATTGCAGTGCCCAAAATAAAAATTGGTTGCTGTATTCGTTATTAGTTCACTTGATAAATAGTGACTTAATTGCCACTGAAATTATCACACTGTATATTATTTTGAACCTAGACATACATTCATACGCTGACCTTTTAAATTACCTTTCTTCCCAATTTAAATATAAGTAAGACTGTTTCTTTATATAAATAGACGTCGCACTGTGCGCGACAAGTTGTAAGAGAATAGTCTGTAAGTACATAATTGATCTCAAAAAAAATATTTTAAAATAAACCATTAAAATTCGCAATTACATTTTTATTATTTAAGAATTTAACGTAGTTTTATAGTAAAAACCCTGAATTATCAATAAATGAATACTAAACTATAAAGCGGTTATTTAAACAGGTTTTGCATATAGCTGCCTTTTAATTATGTTTATCGAGATAAAAATATGTAACATTACAATTTTTGTGCTAATGCTAAGCATAAAAGCCGTAAAATACAGAAACTCTGTTTTAGCTTCGCAGGAGCCACTAGTCAAAATAAACTATCCTACGCTATAAAGCAGTTATGTGCAAATCCTTAACTAAAACGCCGTTAAGGTATACATAGCCGCTTTATAGTCGTGTAAACTTAGAATTTTCTTTAAATCATTGCTAAAACTAAGTGCTAAAAATCATTTTGTGAATAATTTTAATAAGGAAGTTGAGTTTAAAGCAAAACCATTCGATAGTACTCACGTCATTCTATCTTTCAGTGTCAAAAAATCTGTCATACGAAAAATAGTAATCAAATGGCATCAATTTCAAAATTCTTGCCGCGTTTTTTGCGATTATCTCGAAACTAACTTTTGCGACTTAGCCGCTTTATAGTTAACGGACGGCAGTAATGCTGTCGCGACATTTTTTGTAGATAATGATGAGTTCTGCAAAGTCGTAGTACATGATTTTGTTCTATCATCAATAGTTTTCGCAGCGCACGCGACGTAAAGAATTTTTCAGGTCATTTTTTTACACCTTATGTTACATTATTCGAGTTTTAGTAAGGATCCCCAATTTTTTTTAAATATAATATAGCCTATGTTACTCGGGGATAATGTAGCTTTCCAAAGATGAAAGAATTTTTGAAATCGGTCCAGTAGTTTCGGAGCCTATTCGTTACAAACAAACAAACAAACAAACAAACAAACAAATCTTTCCTCTTTATAATATTAGTATAGATTTATCTCGCCCCCAATTCTCAAGCATGATCTGTATCTCCATTAGGCTCTTTCCTTTCGTCTCCGGCACAAAAGCCAGAATAAAAACGAAAGCTGTAGCATTAATTACAGCGAATATCCAAAAGGTAACATGTCCGCCCAGAGCTGTGATGGCGTATCCAAAGGCGTAGGTACAGGCAAATCCACATATCCAGCCCCAAATAAGACACCAAGGGTTACCCAGGCTCCGGGCTTTGGACGAAAACAGCTCTCCAACTAAAGTGTTGGGGATTATTGCCAAGCCTGCAAAATAAATATATTTCTATATATCTTTTATATAAGAGAAAGTAAAAAGAAAAGTGATAGTTACACTAATAACTCAAGCGTGCCTGAAACTATGGGACTGGAAATTAAAGGGAGGTAACTTAGAACCAGGAGAAGAACATAGGCTACTTTTTACAGCGAGAAAATATAACGTGATCGAAGCCGCGGTGAATTAAGATAACATCTCTAGTTAAGATAATAAGTAAATAGGAGTGCTTAAGCAAGATCTTAAAAATAAAAAAAATAACTTATAATTTCATACATACCAACACTATACATAAGTATTGCGACAGTCATAGATGCTACTGGCATCCATCTTAAATTATCTAAGTACGAACTTTCTATGAACTTTAGATAGAGATATAATCCTAAAACAACCTGAAAAAAAAAGCAGATATATTTTCTAATAATGATAAAAAAGGGCAATTGATTGATAACTGTTAAATTTTAGGGAATAAAGTGTTTAATTTGGATGGTTTTTTTTTCGAATTTTTATATCTGTTAAAGCCTAATTTTCAAGTAAAGAGAGAAGCCCCTGTGTCCCAGCTGTAGGAACGTAAAAAGGGGTGCTTATGCTTTATATTGTATATTTATATTTATGCCAACAAGAAATATAGTGAGTATTACCATTGACAATGAACAACCTGCAGTAGAGACCAATAACAAAATCTTCCGCCCAACTTTCTCTATAAATATTGGTGATATACAAGACCCAACTGTCAAAGCTGCTCCTATAATAATCGTGGCAATATCTGGTTTCAAAGAAGACCCTGCTTCTTCAAATATGTTGGTGGAAAAAACTATAACAGAAACTATACCACTTAACTGAAACAGAAAAATTGAGAGATAAAACTAAAAACTAACAAAAGACACTATACTTAACCTTTTTTTAGTTTTTAAAATGTATTAACGTAGTAAGAGATAATAATTATTAGTGGTTTTATTATGTTATAAGCCGTGTTGACTAAGTAGGAGTACACTCGACATTCGGTATGAAAGTTTAAAGCATTATTCTTCTTAAATTATTATGTGCTCTTTGAAAACACGTGCTCTAACGATGAAGTAAACATCGTGAGGAAACCGGTATGTTCTGAGAGCTTTGAAAAGTTTGAAGGCCAATTGCGGGTTGATGAATGTGTCATTTACCAACCCGTCTAATCTCTCTCGTGTAGAGAGAAGTCCCTATGTCCCAGCAGTGGGAACGTAAGTAGGGGTGATGGAGATATTATGTTGCTGCTGCGGAACCCTTCATGGGTAAGTCCGACTCGCATTTGGCTTGTTTTTATTTAAAGGAACCACGTTAATACCTACTTATTAAAATTCCTTACCTGTTGGAACATAGTCATAAACATAGCTATAAACAACGAGTACTGATTTATTTTCGCTGTAAATAGTTCACGCCAAATGTGCTTGTGTTCTCTCTGTTCTTTAACTTTCTCAAACATTATCTTCAACTCATTCGTTATATCTTTATCTCTGCCTAGATATCGGAGAGTAGATTCGGCAGATTTTTCGTTGTCTGAAAAATAAATCTTATCATCATCACACTTATTTACGTTCTTACTGCTGGGGCACAGGAAATTCTCAATAGACGAGACAGATTATGCCTTTATTTACCACGCTGGCCAAGTGCGGAATGGTAAATGACAATGTCTATTTCTGTTGCTCTAATCATTTGTTTTCTTGTTTGTACAAATTATTTTTGTATTGTACTAAATACTAAAAAGTACCTTTAATAACGTAGAACATAGGCGACTCTGGCAAGAACCAACAAGCCAGCACGTATAAAGCATTGATGGCTATCACAACGTAAGCCACGCTTTTGTAATTGACGAAGGGACCAACAGACATCACCAGTAGACCACCAATAGCATGGAAAACGCCCATTGTGGTATAGATTTTCCCTCTTATATTTGGCGAACTAGAACAAAAAATATTATATTATATTTGGCGAACTGGAAGTTGATCTGCAAATATCTGCAAAAATATTTGCAAGAATTTTTATTGAATTAATAATGAGGCTAAAAATAGCAGAACAATCGGAATTAACAATTAATGTTAATTAAGAATATAAATATTTTTCAACAAAGATTACCCATCTTACAGAATAGTCACTTCAGTTTTGTATTTACAGAAAGTACATTACGTTTATAAAAATCTTGACCAAAATCTTGAAAATTCTAATCCATGACCAATGATGATGGTAAAGAGCCAAGAATGCCAACCTTCAGAATGAAAGTCGAGTGTGCTACCACTTAACCAACACGGTAAAAAATGATACTTACGCGATTTCCCCAACATAAATTAAGCCAGAGACTGCAATCATAGACACGGATACTCCCTGGAAAGTTCTAGCAGTTAATAGCATTGCCACATTTGTGGCAAGAGCCAGAAACACATTGACTAGTAGACTTAGCACTGCGCTGAGAATGAGTGTCCTTCGACGTCCAATTCTATTTGATAAATATCCAGCCAGAAATGCACCTGGAAAGAAAAAGTCTTAAAACATCCTTAATACGAGAGCTGGTAATTTTGTGATTAAGTTGCCTCACGCGGAAAGCAATAAATTGGTATCATTTAATAGGTGTCTAGGTGTATGTTTATAACATTGTAAACCTTACAGAGATAAAAGCTATGTTGTTCTAATCGCTTCTCAAAGAAAACAGTGAAACGGACTGACAAAACAAAATTATACCATTTAAAAATTAAAATTTCTTTTTTAATGAAATTTTTATTTATTTTTCATGAATCAATAAGTAGTAGTCAGGGATCCGTAGTACATGGAAATCAAGTGATTACTAACAAGCTAATTTTTGGTGAGTATCTTCGTTTCGATGAGACGTCCAAAGATATCCTATACCCAACTCTCGATTGTGGTAGCTAACAGAGATATCAAGGATTAAAAAATTCAAGGATGTAAAAACGGGATAACAGACCACGAAATTTGTAGGACAATATGTTATATCTCAAGATAATTATCTAAATTATATAAAAACATGTTTGTCCTACAAAACCTATGGTTTGATCAAAGAGTCCGCCATTTCCAAAATGTGTCGAAAACGAGGTCAATTTAAATGATTACTATGATTACTAACCAGCTGATTTTTTGTTGTATACTTAATTAATATTTATAAAATCTAACGGACATATTGTCCGACAAATTTTGTGGTCCGTTATCCCGGTTTTACATCCTTGAATTTTTTAATCCTTGATATCTCTGTTAGCTACCACAATCGAGAGTTGGGTATATTAGGGTTGGGTAGGATATCTTTGGACGTCTCATCGAAACGAAGCTACTCACCAAAAATTAGCTTGTTAGTAATCACTTGATTTCCATGTACTACGGATCCCGGCCTATAGTAATTTATATAGAAGAGTTACTAATGATTTTTTTAGTAACACGTGTTTTCTGAAATGTCTGTAGATCTTTGTTTATATGGAAATAAAGTTTTAGACTTTGACTTTCCATGTATATAGATAAGTGTATAGGTGGTGTATTTTAAATAAATGTCTGCACTACAGGTTCTAGCTTAAAGTTCTTACCAACTCCACCAATGTAGAGAGTTGAAACAACCCAAGATTGCAGGTTTTGGGGTAAAGCTTGTGACAGCGGTGTCTCCTCTGGGTCCGACAGTTTTGGTAGCATTGGTGCAGACCAAGAAACTTGGTACCCACAAATTATTTCTCCCAAATTTACTGGAATAGAGTTGTTCAAAAACATACTAATAAGGAACAATAAAGATATGCAAACGTATTAACCACTTTCTTGGTCTTGGTGGATTTGGTATAATCACAATAATATGGTATTAAGATAATTAAACAATAAGGTCATAATCCTATTTATGGTCTCATTGCTGGTACACATGGATTTCTCTCTTACGAGGGAGATAAGGCTTTGTCACCACGTTGACCAAGTGTGGTGTGGGCCCAAAACTCTTTTAACTTCTCAGAACATGCTGAATCTCTCACGATGATGGCCTTCGCCGTTAAAGAACGGCAAGAAAAAGAAGAAAAACATATTAAACCTACTTACCACATGCTGCAATGAGTGTTTGAACAATAACATAGTTCGGTAACTTAAAAGAAAACATTTTCACAAACAATAATTCACTATTACGTCATATTTACGTCACACCAGCTTTTGTTTCACACTATTTTTAATGCTGTAGCATAATCTTATTTATTTTCAAGATAGATAACACATGTCAGTTGTATTACAGTGTTACCTTTGTAATGATATCCAACAATTAGGCGTCACTTCCCTTGCTGTTGTTTAATTAAAGGTAAGACTTGGTTCATATAGGAAGCTTGTTGCTCTGCGTTTATCATCATCATTAACGACCTCTGTGGCGCAGCGTATATAGCTATAAGCTTCGAGCTTACCACGGGGCTAGATGTTGCTGTGTGAATTGTCTAGCAATATTTATTTATTTATTGTCAGCCTTTTGAGAGCCGTGTTGGCTAAGTGGGTGAGCACACTAGACCTTAATTCCAAAGCGTGGTGAATTAATACCTTATCTCTCTAGTCAAGAAATCCCTGTAACTCAGCAGTGGGAATATAAATAGAGGTGATGTTTATTGTCATTATGTTACGTTCTACTTTGGTGCCGGCCTCAGAATATCACCTTGTTACTTCCCGTAGGAGGCGTCAAAAAGGGAAATACCAGAACGCTAACTTGCGACCACCAATCCACTAAGAAAGCGTATATTTACACCAAGTTTGCCTATTCTGAACAACGCTTTAGTTGTATACATTACTTCATTGTAATGCAATGTCATTGAGATAATCTGTGGCAATATTATAATTTCAAAAATGTAATATAATATGAGATCTATATTAATTCTAATGGTAACAACAGAAAATATTACTGGGAGTTAAATTCCGCAAAAATGCTATAAAAGTAATCTGTAAAACTAACAACAGCTCGTACCAAATCTTTGTAAATAGATTTAGATAACGAAATAGAGCAGTAATATTCAATCTTATGAAAGTTATTTTTCGTTTAAGAACATAAGCCAGTGTAATTTTTCGGGTAATGATGTTTGGAATAAAATTGGAGCCGTATTTAAAAACTCAGAGCCTTATTGTGGCAAACTGTAAGTTGATTTGGAGTAATATGGGGCGTTCCGCAAGGATACATATAAGGTCATTTTTTGTTTCTTATTTATAAAATCTTTAGCCTGAAGTCAAACGAAACACTTTTGGGTAATTTTACCGTTTTCTAAAAATTAGGAGGTTATTTTTTTGTTTGTTAATACATATATAAGTCCAGTAAGTTCGAGTATGTTGGTTGTGATTTTCATAGATTTTTGGAATTTGACTGTTGTTATTATTTATTCCAATAAATGTGTTCCAGTGTACATCGGCCAGATATTAGCTGGTTATTGTTTTGGCTACAGTGCATCTGCATTACCAAAACTAAAAGATGCTGAGCAATCTCCTCTTCCCGGTTTGATTACGGATCAAAAAGCATACTGGATTGTATCGTTCTACTTTATTGGAGGAATAATAGGTTAGGTCATCCAACTCATAGTCTATAAAATATCATCTCAACTATAAATGTATATATATAAATCAATGCCAATTTTCAATGTAAATTTATAACTCCAGAACACTTTGGACACCGGAAAACACGGGAATAAAGCAGGCAGCATATAATTTCTTCTTCATATAAAACATGATGGCTTAATGTGTTGCTAAGCGCAAATCTTGAGAGCAGCAAATTTTTAACCGATTCTAAAAAGGGAGGGGGTTTTGAATTCAAGAGACCTCGAAAAAGTCGGACCTCGAATAAATTTGTGCGATCTGCAAATATTTGTTTTGAGTGTCTGGGTGTTATAAATGTATAATAAAATATATCTATCTATAATTATAATGTATATTATTAATATATTATTAATATAAGCAAATCAGAACTCTAGCACCTAACACAAGCTTCGAGCTTACCACGGGGCTAGATGCTGCTGTGTAAATTGTGCAGCAATATTTATTTATTTATGTTGGCTATGTACGTAATAATTATGTCTTTTTCAGGTCCATACACAACTACTTTTCTCTCAAATGTCTATGGAAGGAAGCCATGTCTATTTTTGGGAGGATTTATCACAAGCGCCTCTTATATAACATTGGCCTTGGCTGATAATCTCCCAACGCTGTATGCGGGGCGATTCTTCTGCGGATTGGGAATGGCGATTATAATTGTATTGCATCTGGTATATATTGGAGAAATTACGTGAGTCGTTTGTAACAGTTTAACAAAGGAAACATCGTGAGACAGGCATGTTATGAGAACTTTGAACTAAAGGTGGTTTTAAAATAGTCGTAGAAACCCATGGCAGGTTGAAAAGGTGAGAAAACATGGGAATAAAGCGGACGAAGTCGGGAGTGGTCAGCTAGTATTATGTAAATATAACCGGACAGTTCAAACATTAAAACAAGTTTTGTGTGAATTGTCCGGCAGGCCATTAAAATATTATTATGCAAGAATATAATATTAATTTTTGTATAAATAATATTTTATTTAAATTTATATTTTTTCAGATCAACATCGATCCGAGGGGTTTTTCTTATCTTAACTGGAATTTTCTATTTTATTGGAATATTAATTATTTTTGCACTGGCACCTTTTATGTCGTTTGCGGTTTTAAATTATGTTGGACTAGCAATATCGTTAATTTACATGGCTGGGTTACTGAAAATACCAGAGACGCCACTTTTCTTGATTTTGTCCAGTAAGTATGAGATTAAAACTTATCATCATCACCGCTAATTATAGTCCCACTGCTGGGACAAAGGGACTTCTGTTTTGATGAAAGAGCTAAGGCCTTAATTCACCTCGCTGTCTAAGTGCCGATTTGTGAAGGCACGTGTCTTTCAAACCGTCGGTGCCGGTTTCCCAACGATGTTTGCCTTCACCGTTAGGGCACGTGTTTTCAAATAATAACAATATTAAGGAAAATAATTCACACAGGAACTTCTAGCCCTGTGGTAAGCTTGAAGCTTCTGTTACGGGTACTAGATTTTTGATATATCTACTTAATAATATACATACATAGATCGCTTTTTTTTACTAAACTATTATAACACCCAGAACAAATATCTGCAGATCGTACAAATTTTGTTCGAAGGGAATCGAACCCTCAACCTCATTCGTCGCAGGCAGACCTTCGCGCGCTGCGCCTCAGAAGTCAAAAGGTGGAAAATATACATAATACCGTCGCCCGCCATAGAGGTCATCCATGTTTATTCTTGTAAGAGACAAGGCTTTTGTTGTTACAGATAATGAAAACAAAGCTAAAGAGGTATTAAGATATCTTAACAGAGATGAAGATTTCGAGTCAATACTATCACACAAAACAGACATCGAATCTCAACCAAAAGGATACTCTGAAATATTCGCTGTTAAGAGTAACCGAAAAGCGTTTTTTATAACAGTATCTTTACAAATTCTTCGAAATTTCAGCGGCATACTGATTATGTTATCTTTTGCAACAACTATATTTGAGCTGACAAATTCGTCTATAAATCCCTATTTATCGTCTATGATAGTTGCTGTTACACAAATATTCGCTGGAGGCATCGCCCCTTTCTTTGTAGAAAAGTCTGGACGTAAATCATTACTGTTATGGTCATCAGCCTTAAGTTTCTTCAGTATGGTAAGGATCTGGCTTAATATTTCTAAGTTAAGCTAAGTTATATTTTAATTAATTAATGAGGATATTTTATCTTTTTACATTATCGCACGAAAACTACTAAGCAGATTTTTTATATAAAAATATTGTTGGATAATTCACACAGCAACATTTAGCCGATAAGCTCGAAGCTTGTGTTACGGGTGCTAGATTACTGATATACTTAATACATAGATAGATATTTTTACTAATACATAATGTGACAGCAAACATTTAATGTCTAACTAAACTTGTAGGCCGGGATCCGTAGTACATGGAAATCAAGTGATTACTAACAAGCTAATTTTTGGTGAGTAGCTTCGTTTCGATGAGACGTCCAAAGATATCCTATACCCAACTCTCGATTGTGGTAGCTAACAGAGATATCAAGGATTAAAAAATTCAAGGATGTAAAACCGGGATAACGGACCACAAAATTTGTCGGACAATATGTCCGTTAGATTTTATAAATATTAATTAAGTATACAACAAAAAATCAGCTGGTTAGTAATCATAGTAATCATTTAAATTGACCTCGTTTTCGACACATTTTGGAAATGGCGGACTCTTTGATCAAACCATAGGTTTTGTAGGACAAACATGTTTTTATATAATTTAGATAATTATCTTAAGATATAACATATTGTCCTACAAATTTCGTGGTCCGTTATCCCGGTTGTACATCCTTGAATTTTTTAATCCTTGATATCTCTGTTAGCTACCACAATCGAGAGTTGGGTATAGGATATCTTTGGACGTCTCATCGAAACGAAGCTACTCACCAAAAATTAGCTTGTTAGTAATCACTTGATTTCCATGTACTACGGATCCCTGACTATTGGTTTATTTCAGGCTCTATTAGCAACCTACTTTTATTTGGATGAAATAAAATCTCCTGTGGTACATTCTATATACTGGCTTCCTCTGTTGTCTGTGATTTCTTACATGACTAGTTCAGCGTTTGGTAAGTTTAACAAGTTACATTTTGAAGATTATGAAAAAAGTATATTATTGTCATATATGCTACATTTTATAGCAGATTACTAAAAATCATCTGCTACAGGAGTCAATTAGGCTTGGTTTGTCTTTTATCATTGTTTTTACTCTTTTACTTTTTCAGGTTTAGAAATTATTCCCAGCACATTCATCGGTGAGATGTTTACTGCCAACACTCGCTCCTTCGGTGCTACGCTGACTGTCACCATCGGCTGGATTTGGACCTTCGGCATGTCCTCAATCTTCAGCTACATCCTGCAACTTGGAACTCATGTTCCTTTCTGGATCTTCGCAGTTGGCTGTGCTGTCACTTTCATCTTTACCTTGGCCTACGTGCCTGAGACTAAAGGCAAAAGTTTGCTTGAAGTCCAAGAAATGCTCAGTCGATAGATTTTCCTTTTTTGCGCACTGCACCTACACGGTGCCTATGAAAACCAGCGCTGTGACAATATACAAAGTATTGCCACAGCTTTGATGCTGAGCTGGCAACCGATTTGTGTTCGTTATGTAATAATTTAGGTTATAATATGAATATTAACACAAATAAAATATTTTCTATGTATCTTTCTTTCCTCCTGGTGTGACTCGTGACGATGATGAAGTTGTATTATTTATCGATGATAATTGGATCTTCTCAGTTAAATTAATCATTAAATATTTTGTAACCTGCACCTCTTTCATAATTAAAGTACCTAATTAACAAAAATTATGTTTTGAAATAAAAGTTTTCTTCATTTAACTTGAGTTTAATTTTTCTTACCAAAAAACATTTAATTTATGGGATCATCTTGTGTAGCCGCCAATCACAGATATAAAAATAAGTGGTAATTAGTATAAACAACGAAATTGAGCAGAAGTGTCGTTCTGTGTGCTGTACCACCTTACTGCTATTAACAACCTGCCTGGTAATCGTGGTGAATGTACCCAATTCTCCCGGAATAAATATTTGCAGGTCGTATAATTTTTGTCCCGAGGCGGGAATCGAGCCTTTGCCCGCTGCGCCACAGAGGTGGCAGAGGAGATGGAGGAGGTGGTTGTTGAAACCCATGCTACAAAATATATATAGATGCCGTGCTCAGTAGTGGGACGCAATATAGCGTTCATTCGTTTTATTTCGTTTTATCGAACAGAATAAACTGCATTCAATGCAATTACACAATGCAGTGCATTGTGTCATTTAGATTATCATTTACAAAATCTCCTTTATTTACTGTTGGATAAAAATGCGGATTACAGTACTAGGTATTATAATGCGTTATGGCCATAATTAAATTCTTTGAACTAGAAGTGGGCTTCGATTAATTATTTTAAAACATTAATACTGCAATTTATTTTTCTCATTAAGAATAACATAAATTCACTTATATGAGAACCATGATACACTGACTTTTGAAATATATTATTTTTATACTCGTATAATAATATATATTGATTATAATTATCTATTTTAACAATAATCAATTTAAATAAGTTAAAAAGCCATTAAAATATATACCTTTATGTTCCTAATTATAAATAAATAAATATTACTGGACAATTTTACACAGCGACATAATAGCCCCGTGGTAAGCTAGAAGCTTGTATTACGGGTGCTAGATTTCTGATATACTTAATATAATGATATGATATAATATAATAGATGATGATGATGATTATGTATATCACTTGCAGCGAATGAAATTGTTTACTTCAACTCAATAGTATTGTTTTTATAATATTTTACATTAAGCTTGCTTTATGATACCGACAATAGAACCGACCAATATGTTACCGACTAACTTATAATTAAAAAGAATAAATTGAATAATACACAATGAAAATTATAAATGTTTATCAGCCACACATCATGTTCTTTCGTATCTCATAAATTAAAGATTTTAATATTTGTTATTGTGAATAAAAATATATTTAAAAAAGTATGTTAGTTTGTATCGTTTGGTCATAAACAGTCGTTATTATATGAATACTAATAAATTTACTTTTAAATGATAGTCTTGATCACAAATAAGGAAAAATTCGGAAGGAAGTATTTATATTATTTTTTAGGTTTTTTTAAATACCTGATAAAACCAGTTAAACTTGTAATTAGTGATCGGATATTGTTTATCACAATATTTAATCAATATTATCTTTGAAAAATATATTTATATTAGTCCCGAATCGCTAAAATATCTACATAAAAATATTGTTTATATACCACTTTATCGTTAAAATTAATAATCGAATAAACTAGGGACAACTCTACTTTATCGGATTAGAAAAACTGTGGTATATTGGACTGCATTCTTTCATACCTTTTAACAGAAACATCACTTCATCGGAAGCCAAATGTAAATGGAAAAAACAAATATAAAAAGCTAGATTTAAGACTTTTGGAGTCATAAAGTCTAAAAAATATTTAAAAAGTGGAAGAGAATTTGAATTGATACAAGCATATACCAGCAGTATAATGTTTTTAAAATTGGAACCTTATATTAAAATACAAAGTTTAATTGTGACACACTGTAAGTATTAACTAGCTTTTTCCGCTGTTTTGCTCACTTTATATTGGATTATAAATAAATAAATATTGCTGGACAATTTACACAGCGACATCTAGCCCCGTGGTAAGCTCGAAGCTTGTGTTACGGGTGCTAGATTTCTGATATACTTAATATAATTATACTATATTATATTATTATCCTGACGCAAAAACTCTGTGATCCCAAATCATCTGTTCATCTTGTTGCGACGCTGCATAAAGGAAATAAATGAAGTTTTTTATTGCAGTGTACCTCGGTCAGATATTAATAGGCTTTGCATTTGGATGGAGCGCAGTAGCAATTTCAAAGATAAAATCTCTTGAAGAGTCGCCGATCGATGAAGTAATCGATGATCAACAAGGATCATGGATGGTATCAGCTTATTACATCGGTGGTGTTACAGGTATTATACCAATATTTACTCTCCATGGACCTGGAAAGCAGCGGTGGGAGTCGAACCCACGCCTTTTAGTTTAGCCTGCAATATAACACTACAATATAACTTGATTACAATAATAACTTTTTAAACTATGATGGTTTTTAACAATATTAGAATACGAAACGGGTGTTTTTGAGTTTCCCGATATTTTGGCACTGTTACAAGCGCCATCTTCACGGAGAGACTGATGACATTTGCGAGTAGTCAGCACACAGTTTACAAACAAACCATTGTACCCTCTTTCTGAGTCGTTTTATGTCTTTCTTTCAACGTGTCGTTCTTGCTTTATAACTATTTATGCTAATTGTTTTATTTGATTATTTCCAGGTCCATACGCCGTCATTTTCCTCTCAAATATGATCGGCAGAAAACCCTGCCTGATCTTAGGCGGATTTACCACTTTCGTTTCCTTCATTATACTGTCGTTTGTAAAAACTATGACTCTTATCTACATTGGAAGATTTATCGGTGGTCTTGGCGTTGGCACTTTAATTGTTACACAATTGGTGTATATTGGTGAAATTACGTAAGTGTTTTATCTATTTTAACATAGGTACATAGTTGTGGATTATGTAATGGTAAATAATCAGACATGCTAAGTTGCATGAGGCCAATAAAAAGTTTTCACGATTAATAATCAATAATCTTACTTATATTATCATGTATTTTTGGTGATACAATAAAGTATTTTGTAAATTATATATTTGTTTATTGTATGTACTATCATCAACCTACTTGAATAGCATGGTGATTATACCAAAACCTCAAGACCAATTAAACATTTTATAATGGGAATAAACGGGAAATCCACAAACCTTTTTACTTAGGATGCAGTCAATTGGAGATTTATTATCTGCTGTTTTTCAGATCTACACCAATAAGAGGGGTTCTACTTACAATTACCGGAATTTTTACTAATTCAGGTATCCTCCTAAATTATACAGTGGCACCTTATTTTTCATACAACAATATAAATTACCTCGGTCTTGTAATTTCGTTTCTTTACACAAGTGGATTATTGTTAATTCCTGAGACACCATTATTTTTAATTTTGAAAGGCAAGTTTTTGTAATATAATGTTTATTCATATTTTACTACAGACATAAACCTTTTGCCATGATCCAGATCCCTACTAATTTGTAACATTATACTAACAAGATTATTATTTCCACAGGTAAATTAAAAGAAGCTAAAATCGTGCTAGAACTCCTCAAAAGAGAAGCAGATTTCGATGACGTTTTAGCGTTTAAAGAAATGGAAGCCAATTCAAACAAATGGACAGAAATACTCAGTGTTAAAAGTAATCGGAAAGCTTTCTTCATTACTGTAATACTTCACATCCTTCAAGAGTTCAGTGGGATCTTGATTATTCTAAACTTTGTAACAACTATTTTTGGACTTGTGAATTCGTCTATGAGTGCTTACATGTCAACTTTATTCGTTGGTATAACACAAATACTAGCAGGAAGTATAGCTCCTACTTTTGTAGAAAGATCTGGAAGGAAAATATTGCTGTTATGCTCATCAGGTTTCTGTTCGGTGTCTATGGTAAGTTAGTAACATATTTTCAAAATCTATTTTGAATAATATTATAGAAACGGGTACTTACCATGATTTAAACTTCAAAGAGAAGAAGACGCCATCTCACGGAGATAAATCTCTTTGTGCCGAAATATCGGAAACTCAAAAACGTTTAAATCATGGTTTATGCCATTTTAAACGCAGAGCAATATGGGCGAAGCTCAACCAACTTTTTTTACGCCCTAAAGTTTTTTTTGTGTTGTGTTGTGTTAAAATTAATTTAAATTCTGTACCTACCATAGATCTGATATAATGATGTTCATATTTTTTTTTATTCATTATTTCATTTTATATTAATTGTTTATTTTCAGGCTTTGCTTGGGACATATTTTTATCTGGACTACATCAATTCTCCAGTTTCGACCACAGTAAGTTGGCTACCGCTAGCCTCAGTTATCACTTTCACAATGAGTTACGCTCTCGGTAAGTTTAACTAATAATAAATAATTAAATTAAATAACCTAATGCCTCTTATTCTGACTAATAAAATTAATTAAGTAAAGTAAATAATAAGTAGTTTTTGAGTTTCTTCATTACATACACACATTTTCCATCGAAAGGTTGCCTGGAAGAGATCACTCATTAGTAATAAGGCCGCCCATTGTACGTCTATTTTTGTGTTTTGTTTTTGGTGCGAAATAAAGTGTTTTTGTTTTTATTGTACACACAAACATTACAATCTTTATATCTTTCCAGGTTATGGTATCATCCCGGCCACATTCATCGGTGAAATGTTTACTCCCAACACGCGTTCAACCGGAGCCACGTTATCAATCACTATTGGCCTTCTTTGGGGCATCATGTTGACTCTTGTCTATGGCTATCTGCCATATGGCCCACATGTCGCCTTCTGGATCTTCGCTGTAGGATGTGCTGTTACCTTTATATTTACTTTGTTGTTTGTGCCTGAGACTAAAGGAAAAAGTTTGCTCGAAGTACAGGAGATTTTAAGTCGGTAGATTGGTATAGATATTTTAAAACTACTTCACGGATATACAAAAGGCTTCAAACATATTTAATAGTCCGTTAATTAAAAAAAATAAACGTGCTTAGGAAGTAATGAAACATACCAAATAATTTTGATGAAATGTACAGAATTTACGGCTTAAGATTATTATCAATAAAAGTATTATTATAAACTATATTTTTTTTTGTTTATACAAAATCCATCTTGACGTCATGGCTACCTACAGTGCAAAAAAGAATAAATGATTTTAATTACCCAACCACTTTACAAAATATTTTGTCAACTTCCCATAAGTACAGGAAACATAAAATTTAATATTCAAATAAAACATTGATATTCCGGTCATTACGGAAGTTCAAGTAGGTAGGTACCTGAGATTTTTAATGTAGATTAATGATCTAATTTAAAATTCGTTTTTATACTAAATGTTGGTGATTATACCCCAATCGCAAAGATTACTATAATATAGGAAAGAAGCCGTGTTGGATAAGTGCGAGCACACTCGAATTTATTCCGAAGATCGTGAGTTCAAACCCCGCCACACACCTCTGGTTTTTTCTTCTTGAAAAAAATATGTGTGCTTTGTAAACACGTGTTATCGGTGAATGCAAACGTCGTGAGAAAACCAGCATGTTCTGAACTTTGAAAAGTTTAAAGGTCACGTGGCATTCGCCAACCCGCACTTGACCAGCGTGGTGAATTAAGGCCTCTCTCTCTCGTCAAGAGACAAGTCCAAGTGTCCCAGCATTAAGGACGCATATAGAGGTACTTATGAATATCTACTTTCTTTCGCCAAGGACATAGGGACGTTTACCTTTTAAGCTATTCAAATATGCCTTAAATTACAAACAAAAAGCTGATAAGGACAATGTTGAGAAATCATCTATTTAAGCGGATGATCATGCATGCATAGTGTCGGGACACAACATTTTCTTCACACTAGCTCTATGTTGTTGAGCCAATTATAATTTATACAGTTCTCTCCAATAGAATCCAATACATATAGATCGCCAGGTAAGCGCGGTGATTATACAAGTTCCTAGAAATCTGCTTGGTAATCGCAGTAGGGTGGGAGTTTCAATTTCAATTGAAACTGCCAAGTTGGTGGACGTCCGACCCTGCATTTGCCAATTCACGATTTTGATTAAGAACTTTTCAGCCCCATTGACCATCTGTTCTACGCACTTTATAACCTGCGCACTACCACGTCAATGGGCTTATCCATGGCTATGACGGTGATCCTCGTTTTCATATAGCTTCTCATTTCTGAGTCGATCCCGTAGAGAAACCATGAGCCTCTCCGTAGCTCAACCTGAAACCTGAAGATCTAATTATAGGTCTAAGGCCTATATATAAATAATAATAAACATACATCGATGACTTTCGTCTTGAGGCACTGAGGTACCATAGCTGTACATTTATTTCATAAGCTATCTCTATATTGTTTTTTTCAAATATCTTTACCTTAATCTGATATATCAAAAATCTAATTGCCAACCCTTTTTGTTTTTTTATTTTATTTGTGTATTCAAAAATTGTTTAGGTCCAAATGTAATTATGTGGGATATATAACCATAGTCCTTGGTCGATATTGGTTGCGCGGGCATTACGTTTTGTTTTGCATTGATTCGTAAAAAAGTAGCTTGATTAATAATTAATTGATAAGTATCTTATAAAGTGGTAAATGTTTTTTTTAGTGGTATGCTTGGTAGTTTAATAAAATGACAATAACGAAAGAATCCTATAAATAATAATAAGCTATCCAAATGCAGTTTAAAAACAGAGTAGGAGACTTTCATCTCTAGTGCATAATCGTACGATTTAGAGATTAAACTTTAGAAGACTTTTAATTGTTTGTCAATTAGTAAAGTGCATTCTTAATCAGATAAACATATTTCGTGAACAAAAGAAACATACTCGTAGTTCGTTAAAAATTGAATTTTTTTCATAATCTTCAAAATGCTGTTTAAAGTGGAGCCTTACGTCAAAATTCAAACCCTGATTTTTGCAAAGAGTAAGTACACTATAGTCTTGTGTATTTAAGTACAAATGTATTATTATTAATACCTACAAACTAGTAGGTATTAATAGTTAGGTAACTAGTAAGTATTTTGTCTATAATTTAAATTTTAATCAAATATAGGTAAACATGTTTATAAAGTATTTTGCTTATACATATTTCAATTATCATTAAGTAAACGTAATTATTATTAAAATGTAAAATTAAATGTTCAATCATTCACATAAATATTTGGTGGGAAAAGGTCTTTTTCCCATTTTTTCTAGTCATTTTGATATCTCAAAATATCCTAATAGCGTAAGATGGCGCAAAGGAATATTGCGCCATCTTACGCGGAGTCTACTTCGTGGACTTCTTGAGTTAGGGTTCCATTATGATATATTTATATTAGAAATAACCTACTTATATTAAATGTGCTGAAAATGTTTGATGTGTATACTGTTGGCGTTCCTTTTCACAAATAATATATACTTTAATAATAACTTTAAATTATAATTTGTCTGTTTCAGTATATTTAGGACAGTTGATATCTGGCTATGCTTTTGGCTGGAGTGCATCAGTTATATCAAAGCTTAAGGACTCGTCACAAACTCCACTACCAGAGACAATTACTGATCATACCGCATCTTTAGTTGTTGCCGTGTATTTTACTGGAGGTATTTTAGGTACGTAATCTCAATTAAAAATACGCTAAATAAATCTAGCCCCGTGAGCTCGAAGTTTGTGTTACATATGCTAGATATCTGATATCTGATAAACTTAATATTTCATGCCTTTGTAAATCATCTTGGTCAGATACAACATACCAAAATATTGCTTTAACATTAAATATGTAGAACAGAGGGGCACTATTTTAAGCATTGGTGTGTCAAAAAATTATGTAATTATTTATGTATATATATCTTTTTTTTAGGTCCATATTTAACCATTTTTCTCTCAAACGTCATTGGAAGAAAACCATGTTTAATTTTTGGAAGTTCTATGATAAGCCTGGGATTTGTAATTCTGGCACTAGCTAACAATCTAGCATTAATTTACACTGGACGATTCGTTTGTGGGTTTGGTCTCGGAATATCATGTATCACAAGTCTGGTGTACATTGGTGAAATAGCGTACGTATATTTTATTTTATCGCATTATTAATTGAATAGAAAAACACATTTATTGTCTTTATGAAATATAAAACAAATTACACAATTGAAAAAAACACAAAGACATTTACAGAAAATAGGCAAATTCAGCTGCTTTTTGAACAAACAGAGCTGATTTTAAATATGCCGATTTCGGACGATGGTCGCCAAAGACATTTGTTGTAATGTCGATAATTTTATCTTATTCACATAAAATCTAATAGGTAATTAAAAAGAAAATGTCTTTGTAAAAAGGTCAATATTTATCCTCAACTTTTTAATTCTTATGGTAATTTGTGTTAATAATCATATTCATACTTATTTACCAAAAAAGATACAAATGCAGACAGTATACCAACTTTTATTAAGATTCTTAAATGCTACAAAGTCAGTTCACAGACATTTTCGAATGCTTTTAAAATCGCTTAAAATAAGGATACTAAATGTTTTGTCACTATTCGATTTAATGAAATCATTATTTTGGTTAAAAGTCAATGATATTTAGTAACAAATAAACTATTGTATGACTTTATTGATATTGTTTTCAGATCAACACATATTCGGGGAATATTTCTTATTCTCACACAGATCTTTACAAATTTAGGTATGCTATTGAATTATTCTATAGCACCTCACATGAGCTACTCTACAATAAATTATTTGGCTGTAGCATTCACATTGGTTAACATAGTCGGATTGTTTTTTATACCAGAGACACCACTGTGTTTAATTATTAAAGGTAAGTAGGATAGAAAAAAGGAAGAAAGATAATCCATTGTATAACTTCGACGACATCATAGGAGGTTGCAGGTTCGATTCCCGCCTACGTCTGTAAGATAGTTTAATTTACTTTTTTTATCACAATTATTGAATTGAATTTTTACGGTACATACTTTACTTTAATTTATTTTGATAATAACATACTATTTATATTGGACCATTAATTATTTATATTTAATACCTGACCTGACATATTTGTTACCAATAAATGAGTCTTTGAATGATCTAATAATTCCTTATTTTCAAATATGCACACATGAGTAATTACTTATAAATAAATGTTGCAGGTAAAGAGAAAGAATCGAAACAAGTACTCGAACTTCTACGCCGAGAAAATGATTTCGACTCAATACTTGCTTTCAAAGAACAAATGGAACCAAATACTAAACAGTGGTTGGAATTATTCTCTGTGAAAAGTAATAGAAAAGCACTATTTATTACTTTAAGTTTATACCTTCTTCAGCAATTTAGTGGAAATCTAACAATACTATCATTTGTGACTGTTATATTTGAACTAGCCAACACATCTATAAGTGCTTATGTATCAACGATTATTGTTTCTGCCACTCAAATAATCGCTGGCGGGATAGCTCCGTTTTTTGTAGAAAGATCTGGAAGAAAAGCATTGTTGCTATGGTCAACGGCTGTCTGTTTCATAACAATGGTAAGTTTGTTACGTGAATTACGTTCATCAAAGATTTAAAGATTTATGTCATTTATTTCCATAAAATCCTAAAGATCACTTGGACAAGTCAATAAATAACAAACCATATTTATCCCATTTTTGTGCACGGGACCCATTATGTGTGTTGGGGATTTGGTATTATCACCACATGAGTAAGTGATCAAAGTTGGTTGGTATAGTACACATAAAGGCTGATGTCTATTTGGTCCACCTTCTGGAATCTTAGTTCCTTAGTCGGTTTAACAATGGCATGATCTGGGAACTTTAAGAGTTGTAAGGACATCTGAAACATACCTACCCGCACTTGTTCAGCGTGGTATACTAGGCCTAACTAATTTTTCTCGTCAAGAAAGAAGTCCCTGTGTCCCAGCAGTGGGAACGTAAATGCCTATAAAAATATTATAACGCGGGCTAAGCCGCGGGGCGTAAAGCTAGTCTCTTTATAAATGTTACATTAAATTAAATTGTTATTTTCCAGGGATTACTTGCAACGTATTTTTATTTAGATGAAATCAAATCTCCTATTGTTGCATCAATACAATGGCTGCCTTTGCTATCTCTTATTACGTTTACTATGAGTTTTGCTTTAGGTAAGTAATATTATAAATAAAATAAATAAATATTGCTGGACATTTACACAGCAACATCTACTCGTAGCCCCGTGGTCAATTAGCTCGAAGCTTGTGATAAATGTTAGCTTTCTGATTTACTTAATAAAATAAACATACATACCTACATATAATATTTCTATTAGCCCAGATACTCAGACCATTATATAATTTTTTAGTATATCAGAAATCTAGCACTCGTAACACAAGCCCATTTGTCACCACGGGGCTAGATTTTTCTGTGTGGATTGTCCGGCGATATTTATTTATTATTATCTATTTTTTGTTGTTTATGCTTGATTCTTACACTTGTTTCTTTCAGGGTTCGGAATCATCCCAAGCACATTCATCGGTGAGATGTTTACACCAAACAGCCGTACTTTCGGCGCTACAGTCGTGGTTACTCTCAGCTGGGTTTGGGCCCTAGCAGTGACCATAGCGTTCAGCTATCTTCTCCAACTCGGTACACAGATCGCATTCTGGGTCTTAGCAGTTGGTTGTGCTGTGACATTCTTCTTCAGCCTGTTTGTTGTCCCTGAGACTAAAGGGAAGAGCTTGTTTGAAGTTCAAGAAATGCTTAGTCGGTAGATTTGATCTTGATTATACATTATTTAATGAATTCAGGCGTTACTTTCCGGAAATACATTCATAAAATTAAAACAACAGATATTATATATAATATTCATCTATACCTGCAGTATTGGAGGTATAGCCGATGCTGAGCTGACGACCTTTTTGTGTACCTTTTGTGACTGAGGCAAGGCTATTTTGAGGCACAAACATAATAATATTCGTGCATAGATTTAATGTTTTAGAATAAGTAATAATTGTATGTATAGATCGTAATAAAAAAATGTTAACTGCAGGACTGTTTTATTTATTCTTATCGACTTTTCAAAATATCTACTAATAATATACCTACACAAACCCCCAAACCACCAAGTGACCATTTACAGCAGGCATTTTTATTTAATTTAGGGTAATTGATCATCAGGTTTATAACCTCATTAAGATAGTAACAGGCTAGTTGCCCCTACAGTTTTTGAGCGTTCCCCTAGTTTTCTCTGGGATAGATACTGGTTTTCTTACCATGGTACATTTGGAATATATCTAATATTCCAACAAGTTCATAAAAATTGGAAGTTCTCCGCAAACAAACATAAAAAATCATGTAAACGGTTGAATTGAGAATCCTCCTTTATTGAAGTTGATTAAAATAAATAACATCATATTGTTAAAAACAAAAGAAAATAAGAGAAGAAAAGCAACGAAATAGAGCCAAAAGTTTAACGAAATTTCAACCGTTAAAATGAAAAAAAATCACCTAAGTTATTGATTATTCAAAAGATAGATATCTCTTGTTATTATCTCCGTCTTGAATGTAACTTTGCTCTATCCTCTATTTAACCTGCTTGTACAAATCTCATCGTGCTAGTTAATGTACCTAGCTTATCGTTGTTATCAGTTAATTCAATTTTGGTGGATAGTGAGGTGACAATGTAGTCTAACACCACTGAATTAACCACTATGTAATAATTTGGTAAAACAAAAGATTAGCCTCCTATTATTACTATTCCTAAATTATATAGTAATTCCTATAGGTCATTTATGTGTAGATAGCCTAAGCCTAGCGCAAAATATGTTAATCTCGACATAGGTTTCATTTTTGAGCCTTTTGTGGTAGAAATATTAGGTCCTTGGGGTCCTAGGCAAACGCAACTTATTTTTATATCTTTCTAAGCTTCTAATTGAGTCCACGGGTAATAAGAATGCTGGCTTCTATTTTGGCCAACGAAATAGCATTGCCACTCAACGTGGCAATTCCTCCAGCATTTTTGGCACTTTACCATCTGGTGTCGGAATAGAATTTTAAGTTTTTAATAATAATTTTTGTCATACCTAAAGATAATCAACTCAATCGGTCATTATATTATATATTATAAATAACAATTGTTTTTGGTGCTAAAAACAAGCAAAACCAAACCTAAACCACTAGTTTAATTCTAATAATAACTAATCTAAAACAAATACCATAATAATTTTACGTTTATGATTACATCACTAGATAAACTAGTTTACAGTCCTCAAGATTAAGAAGATTCATAATTGCATTATCAGTAATGCATTCATGTGCAACACCGAATGATAACATCGCAACAAAATTTGAAACCAAGTAAAATGATCAACATGAAATGTCCTCGTTACGTGAAAATACAAGCCCTTATCGTTGCAAATAGTAAGTTCACTTTAAATAGATTATCTTCTTACATATAAAAGGAAGTCATGTTAGTTACACTAATTACAACTCAAGAACGGCTGAATCGATTTGGCTGGATATTGGGAGAGGTAGCTTAGAACTAGGAGAAGAACGCAAGATACTTTTTAGTCCGGAAATATTATACACAATAATTTGACAATACCCACGGCAAGTGGTAACATATCTAAACTACATAAATGCGTATTTATAAATCACTTTTATAATTTCAGTATACATTGGTCAGATAGCAGTAGGATATAGCTTTGGTTGGATTTCAATTATAATATCAAAATTGAAAGATCCTGAGCAATCTCCTTTAGACAGTATTTCCAGTGAACAGGCTGTCTCTTGGGTTGTACCCGTCAGTTTTACAACAGGAATTGTTGGTGAGTTATTATATTATAAATTAATAAACATAAATTATGCTGGACAATTCACACAGCAACATCTAGCCCGGTGGTAACCTCAAAGCTTCTGTTACGGGTGATAGATAGGTACTTAATATAATAAATACACGTACATAGATATTTTATATAATACATAAATAACACCCAGACACTCTTAATTTGCAGATCGTACAATTGAACCTGCAACATCTTGCGTTACAGAGGAGGTATATATTTATAATGTCGTGTAATATCTTTTCAGATTCTTAATACCATGTTATTGTTCTAGGTTCTGTTTGCATCTCATTTTTCTCAAACTTCTTGGGAAGAAAGCAATGCTTAATATTTTCAGCATGTATCTATATGGTCTCAAGCGTTATCTTGGCGTTGTCTAACAATATAGCGATGTTTTTTTGTGCGCGAGCTATGTACTGTTTTAGCTTATCAATTATCAATATAACGCATTTGGTTTATATAGGCGAAATAGCGTAAGTTTCAGAAAAAGGTTTATTACAATATTTATACTTACAGAAAATATATACCTGTACAGATTTATATATACAGAAATACATTTTTATAGTTTTGTTTTTTTTATTGCAGTTCTACACCTTTGCGAGGAATTTTTCTAGTTTTGACTGGAATAACCCTTAACATTGGAATTTTATTCATATATGCTGTTGGACCTATCGTCAGTTATGCTGCATTGAACTACATTTCTTTAGGGATGGGAATACTGTACTCTGGTGGATTAATTCTCATTCCTGAATCACCACTTTATTTAATGACTAAAAGTAAGTTTACCTTATTTTACGTTTTACACAAATGAATATTTTACATGATAGGTGTATAAATATTTTCTGTTTCAGACAAAGAAAAGGAGGCCAAAAAAGTTCTAGAATTTTTAGACAGAGACGAAGACTTTGAATCCTTAGTATCTTTTATAGAAGAAATGAAATCGAACAAAAATAAATGGACTGAAGTAGTGACAATGAAAAGCAATCGAAAGGCATTGTTCATATTAATAATTTTAAGCATAATACAACAAAGTACTGGACAACTGACAGTACTTGCTTTCGTGTCGACCATATTTGAGCTTGCTAATTCTTCTGTAAATATCTACACATCGAGTATTATTATTGCGCTTACTCAAATTATTGCTGGCGGTATTGCTCCATTTTTTGTTGAAAGGTCTGGGAGGAAATCGTTGCTGATATTTTCGACAGCTATCTGTTTTTTGAGTATGGTAAGATAATCTGTTATTTATGTGATAATGTGCTGTGTGAAATTTTAAGCAATTATAATTTACTCATTTTGTGACTTTACAGGTTCTTCTTGCGACATATTTTTATTTGGACGAAATTAAATCTCCTGTTGCAAAATCTATAAATTGGTTGCCACTCGTGTCTCTTATTGTGTTCACGATGAGTTACGCTCTTGGTAAGTACTTTGATAAACAAATTATTCTTTGACATTAAAAAGCATATTCCACAACTTTTAATTATCAAATTAAAAAATATCAAAATGTGAATTATCATTCATTCATATAATTTAATTTTTTTTCAGGTTTGGGTATAATTCCTAGCACATTTATTGGCGAAGTGTTTACATCAAACGCTCGTACGATTGGTGCCACTATCGTTGTGACCACTGGCTTGCTTTGGGCTCTCATCATATCTATTGCTTTTGACTACCTTCTCGAGTATGGAATCCACATTTCTTTCTGGGTGTTCAGTGTTGGATGTGCTGCTGGTTTTGTCTTCAGTGTTTTATATGTGCCCGAGACTAAAGGAAAAAGTTTGCTGGAAGTTCAGGAAATGCTGAGTGGATAAAGAAATATGAAGGAGTTTTAATACCACAGGTTTGAGAGGTTTCTGCTTTTGACAATACTTCAAACACAGAATAGTAAAAGATTCAAAGATTCAAGACATGATTTTTTTTTATTTAACTTTTTAACTGTAACCTTATATCTAACAATTATGTAATAAAGCTATAGCCCTTGATAAACATAATACAGGGCAAAGCCGCATGACGGCCAGCTAGAATAGAATATAAACAAATAGATACATTTACTTTTTTTTATAATAAGCGTAGAAAGTGTGAGATTACTGTCAATATAATATAAAATACATGTGAATCAAATATAATGAAGGTTTTTAAGCTAGTTAAGAACCCATTATTATAAAACTCTTAAACAGTTTATGTTTATATTGTGCCCATGTTTCTGTTAATAAATAAATAAAATAAAATATATTTACCTGGACTGCGTATTTAATAATGTCAAATAAATTATTTTCTCTTTTTTATATCGTAATTTTATTTCTTCAATACCTCTTGCACCTCGAACAGCGTTTTACCTTTAGTCTCTGGCACAAAAGCTAAGGTGAAGACAAAAGCAGCTGCGACGAAGACAGCGAAGATCCAGAAGGTGATGTCTGTGCCGAGCTGGAGGAGGTAGCTGAAGATGCTGGCCATCACGAATGCGCAGAGCCAGCCCATCGTAAGGCCGATTGTGGCGCCGGCGGATCGCATCTTCGGGGTGTACATCTCACCAACCAATGTTCCCGGGATGATGCCGAAACCTGGAAAACAATTGAAAACTACATATAAAAAAGAAGTCGTGTTAGTTACACTATTTATGAATCATGGACTGTTGAATCGATTTGGCTGAAAATTGGTCTTCACCAAATCTCACCAGATAGCTTTTGTACCAGGAGATGGATACATAATACTTTTTGCAGCGGGAAAATATTATAAAGCAGGAGAAGCCGCGGCGCGGAAAGCTAGTTATGTATAATATAAAGTCGTTTTAATTACACTATTTATAACTCAGGAACAGCTGAATCTATTTGAAGAACCAGTAGAAGGTCAGGATTCCGAAACCGTTCCGAAATTGGTGCCTTTAGCTCTTGGTATATTTAGAATATTATAATAATAGCTTACCATGTGAATAGCTCATCGAATACATAATAAGGGACATAAGTGGCAGCCAATCAATAGATGACGTAACAGGAGACTTAATTTTGTCCAGATAGAAGTAAGTTGCTAGCAGACACTAAAACAAAAAAAAATTTAATGCATTTCATATTTCATAATAAGCCGACGCTTGAAATATAAATGACTAGCTGACCCGCCCGTGTCTTAGGCCGCTTTATTTCCATGTTTTTTCACCTTTAAACCTGCCCTTGGTTACTACGACTATTTAAAACAAATTGGTGAAGAACACATCCTTCAAACGCTTCTAACTTTTCACAGCCTCAGAACATGCCGGTCTCCTCACGATGTTTACATTCACCTTTATAGCAGGTTTTTTTATAGCGCACATAAGTTTTTCAAGGAGAAAAGTCCAGAGGTGGTTTTGAACGACCTTCAGAATGAAAGTCGAGTGAACTGCCACTTAGCCAACAACAAACGCCATGCTAAATAAATACTTACTGAAATAATAATGTCAAAGGAATTGCTTACCAAACTCACGAAGCACAATGCTATTGAACACAGTAACAAAGAACGTCTTCCCGATCTCTCGACAAATATCGGAGCTATACAACTCGCTATTATCTGAGTTAAAGCAAAAAGAATAGTCGAGAGGTACGAACTAATAGAAGTTCTAGCAAGTTCGAATATCATTGTTACAAGCGATAAAATAATTCCACTCCCGCTTATTTGTTGAAGGATGTGTAAAGATACTGTGATGATAAGAGCTTTTCTGTTACTTTTGGCTGTGAATATCTTTGTCCAACTTTCAGTTTTTGATACGATATCTTCTTTGTTCAGTATTATTGATTCATAATCATTCTGCCTTCCGAGAATTTCTAATACGTTCTTTGCTTTCTCATTATTTTCTGTAAGAAAGGTATTGTGATAAACAAGTAAATAAATAAATAAATATTACTGGAAATTTACACAGCGACATCTAGCCCCGTAGTAATAAGGATTGAAGGTATAGTACCAAAGTAATAGTTAGTACCTACCTAATCATCATCATCACCCCAATTTTATGTTCATTCTCCTGGGACACAGGGACTTCTCTCTTAACGAGAAAGAATAGGCATTAAGTTCCCAGTACATGCCGGTTTCCACACGATGTTTCCCTTCAGCTTTAGAGCACATTCAGAATGAAATTCGAGGTTGCTACCGCTAACCCAATTTTATTGGCTATTTTCCTACTTAATTCTATTAAAAAAATTACTTGTAAAGATTACCTTTCATAACTAAATACAATGGAGTTTCTGGAACAAATAGTATTCCGCAGACATATAGGAATGATATTAAAAGTCCTAGGTAACAAGTATTTGCGTATGTAAGATAAGGTGCAACAGCGTTCACTGAAAGTAGTCCCACGTAGAAGAAAGTTCCAGTCAAGGTCAGAAAAATACCACGAATAGCAGTGGATCTGAAACAAAACAAAAATTTTTTTTTTAAATTGTTTGCTTTAAATTGTTTGCTAGATTTCTTATATACTTAAAAGATTAAACACACATATTAATACATAGTCATGGGTTGAAAGTCTCGTTGCGCTTTGAGAAACGTTTCTAAAGTTGAAACAACTTGAACGGTGAAGGCAAAACATCGTGGGGAAACTAGCATATTCTGAGAATTGAAAGAGGTCACTGATATAATATAGCCAAGCGTTAATACGCAATTAAAGTTTTAGTACGTCATATCAATACTAAATATATTTTAATAGCAGTTCTATACCTATAATGATCTCTAAATAAACGCTAAATTAGATATGGGCTAGAACGATTCTTGGCTGGTTAGTGTACATTATAATAACATTAACTTACGCAATTTCACCAATGTAAACAAGATGTACTACAAATAATATTCCCAGACCTAATCCACTAAATAATCTCCCTATGTAGATTGTAGCCACATTTTTAGCCAATGCCAGAATAAGGAAGGCGATACCGGTAACAGCTCCTCCAACGAATAAACATGGTTTTCTTCCAGATTTATTTGACAAAAAGGCTGTGATGTATGGACCTGAAATACATAAAATAAATATGTAAGTACTGCTGGACACAGAAATAATCTAGCCTTGTGGTAAGCTCAAAACTCGGTTACCTTCTAGGTATAGTACCCGTATTGCAAGCTTTGAGCTTACCTACATTAACTGATTATATTGATTTGGAGTTACACCCGCGAAGTAATCATCACCATTAAAAGTGGATTTCCCCGCGGGAAAAGGTAGACTTTGTATTTATCTTATTATAATATCAATATTATTGTAGTGTCATTAAAATCCTTATTTTGTAGTTTTTACGTGAAAAAGTTACAAACATCAATGGAATACACTATTGTTTTACACTTTTTCAATATTTAAAACACAGAAAAATATCTACATGTCGTACAAATATTTTTGTAAATCGAACCAGCAACTTCTTGTGTCACAGAAAAAAAAATGATAACTGTCCAATGACTACTAAAGTTAATCTAACGTAACATTCAATAACGTAAAATAAAAGTAAACAGTACTCTACACAGATTTACGCTTCTTATCACTATTACATTGATAGTATTAAACGCAAGATTATCATGTTTACATACCAATAATAGCGCCGATAAAGAACAGAGATAATATCCATGATGCTTTTTGATCGCTGATTATGTAGCCAAGAGGAGTTTCTCCAGAATCCTTTAGTTTCAGAAGTAGTGGTGCGCTAAATCCAAATCCGTAACCGACGACCATTTGACCGACATATACTGAAATATATAATTTAAAAAACATCAGATTAGGTGGGAACACAACGCTTACACACAAAAAATTCTAAGATAAGCCCCGATGTTCTACATGATTAATGTAATTGCTCTTTTATACGGCTTATGCAACTAAACCCCAAAACCCTACTTTTTATTCTATACATTCATTCACTACCACCCCAAGATGATAAAAGGTGTCAAAATTTTATCAACACGTGCTTTAACAGTGAAGGTAAACATAGTAAGGTAAGGAAACGTGCATGTTCTAAAACATTAACAATATAAGCGCCCAATTCGTATGTTGAACACGGTGTTGCGTTGGCACAACCATTATTATGTATATCGGTTATCCCGTAACTGTAACACAAGCTTCAAGATTACCAGATAGCAATTTGTTATTACTACTTTTACTACCTTCACCTCCAAAGTCGTGGGTTCAAACACGCACCTCGAGAATTTCCTTCTTGAAAATCATAATAATATACGCTCAAAACAGGACTAATTAATATCAATCATCATAATGTTCTATTTAATACCATAAATACTTACAATTTGCCACAATAAGTAATTGAAATTTGATATAAGGCTCCAACTTGAACATTATTATCACTTTATTTTAAACTCACTTTATTTTACTTCCGTAGCGTTTGAAACGAACTGAAATAAAAGAAGGCACAGATTTTATCATTTGTGGCTTTACAATGTAAACGGTGGTCTAGTGATGGGATTAACGAATGAATGTATTCAAGGATTACGTACATTTTTAGATTAACATTTCAACTGCTTTTCTGAGGAACGACCCAAAGACTTAATGATGTAAAATATTATTGAAATCAATTTTGAAAAGCTATAGGTAGATCAATCCTCATCAATAATTTTATTGATGACTAGCGGTGCCCCCGACTCTGTCCGCCTACGACTTCGTCCGCGTTAAATTATGTTTGTATGGGGGCAACGTTTTATCATAACTGGAGCAAGAATTTAAAAAACCTATTCCGTGTCCTAGACGTCTAAATGAATATCTTTCAAACATCAAATTCGGATCATTGGTGTTAAAGTTATGGAGGAACATACAAACCACGCAGCGCACCACTGAATTGTTCTTCTCTTGTTTGTGAAGGCAAGTGAGAGCTCTGAACATTTTAAAGGAGGTTTTTTTTTGTCATACACCAACCTGCACTTGGCCAGCGTAGTGGATAAAGGTCTACTCTTACTCAAGAGAGAAGTCCCAATGTTACCTACCACCTCTATTGACGTTCCACGGTTTCCAAGAATTACTTTAAAACAATGGTTGAGAATACTCAAATATTGTGTAAGTATAAATATTGTATTTAAAGCAATTCTTGTTAACACAGCACTAGATGCTCCAACATAAAAGGCGGTGAGGTGTAGGTTGAATACCAAAAAAACATATTGCACGTATTCTTAAGCACATAAACATGTTAATTAATTTTATAAATAAACTATTATGTAGATTTATGCTTTAGAATAACTAAATTTGGCATTACTAGGTATTGGCTAGACCAAGATCCGGCTGCAGGGTCAGTGCAATAATTGAGATTTTATGTTTACTAAAATATATATATATATATTATTATATATAACTAGCTGACCCGGCAAACGTTGTTTTGCCATATAAATAATTTATAAAAAAAAATTTAGGGGTGGACTACCCCTAACATTTAGGGGGATGAAAAATAGATGTTGGCCGATTCTCATAGATACCTGATAAGCACAAAAAATTTCATCAAAATCGGTCAAGCCGTTTCGGAGGAGTATGGCAACGAAAACTGTGACACGAGAATTTTATATATTAGAAGATTTGCGTATGGACGCAGCTTATTTCGGTCTTAATCACATCACTATTTCAGATTTAAGCCAGACTATAAGGAAATGGCTGGTTACAAAGATAATCTACTCTTAAATGTAAATAGACTAACTGAATACGCTGATTTGTAAGTAGGGATTAACCTTCATCATCATCACCAATATTTACGTTCCCACTGCTGGAACACAGGGACTTCTCTCTTAGGATTTTACATATAAGACTAGCTGTCCGCCCTATGGCTTACCTCATTTGAATACTGCACTGATCGGCTTTATATACCCTGAATACCCGGTATTAGTACACAGAACGACGCCGTTGACGTCTTTTGGTAATTCTATTAACTAAATAAAACGAATGTTACATGACATTTACTGATTATAGTTATTTTTATTAAAATATTTTTTTTGCCTGCAGCTAACGTTATTTGTTTATTTTCAAATACCAATTCGTATTATTTACTTAACAACTCTTGAACCTCAAACAAACTCTTCCCTTTTGTCTCAGGCACAAGAATAAAAGTAAATATGATGGCTAATGCATTCCCTATGGTAAAGATCCAGAATACGATATGAGTCCCAAACTGCTGTAGATATCCGAAGAGAAACGACATTGCGAAGGCGCAAATCCATCCACCAGTAAGAGCTATAGTAGCACCAGCTGAGCGCATTTTCGGAGTATACATCTCACCGATGAATGTTCCCGGAATGACACCATAACCTAAAATAAAAGACGTCATCAGTATTTGTGAAGATGGCGCTTGCAGTGCTGAAATAAACTCAAAAACATGAGTGTATCCCATCTGCCCCGGTGACCTGGCCCGGCACCGGGGCAGATGGGAAAAAAAAGTTTCAACTGGCCCGGTGATGTGTTTACCGGGCCAGATGACCCAAATCAAGTACTGAAATACTTACTACTTAAATGTATTCCACCAATGTTTGCCAAAATTTATGGACCAAACCTAACCTTAGCAGCTATAGTCAGTTCTAAAAAACTTATAGTTTATTTTTTAAAATTTGTATCTGTTTATTTCCACTATATCAGAAATCTAGCACCCGTGACACAAGCTTCGAGCTTACCACGGGGCTAGATGTTGCTGTGTGAATTGTCGGGCAATGTTTATTTTTTATTATTATTTATTTATTAGGGCAAGGGGCATAGTGTTAAATAATTAGGAAATATATAATTTAAAAATTACCGAAAGAATAACTGATGGAGAACATTATAAGAGAAACTAGCGGCAGCCAATCTATAGACGCAGCAACCGAAGAATGGCTCTCATCCAAATAAAAATACGTCGCAAGCAAACCCTAGAATCAAAGTGTTTAGATAAGTATTTAAAATAATCTTGCCGCACTTGACTTTAATTCCGAAGGTCGTGGCTTCAAACCCCGCCTCACCCCACTGATTTTTCTTCTTAAAAAATGTACCTATGTGTGCTTTAAAAACACGTGCTCTAACGATGAAGGCAAAAATCGTGAGAAAACCGCCATGTTCAGGGAACATATAAGAGTTTGAAGGACATGTGTCATTCACCAACCCGCACTCGGCCAGCGTGGTGAATTAAGAACTCAATAGAAATGATGATTTAAAACAATTCTAAAAAGTGGCAAAAATAATTTAAAAATCTTCCTTTGTTTCTCTGTATTGTTATGTGTATTTTTGTGTATCTTTTTGTAATGTGTAACAAAAAATAATTTCATATTGTATTGCAACAATAACTTACCAAGGACACAAAACATATAACTGTTGAGCTTAGCAACAACGGTCTTCTTCCAGATCTTTCTACAAACATTGGAGCAATGCAGCTAGCTAACAGTTGAGTTGCGCCAACAATAATTGTAGAAATATAGGAGCTTAGAGAAGAATTTGTCAATTCAAATATAGTTGTTACCAAAGATCCTATCACATTAGCTCCACTAACTTGTTGAAACAGATGCAAACCTAGAGTTATCAATAAAGCTTTACGGTTACTTTTTACTGTGAACATTTCTGTCCAACTTGTTGCTTGTGATTCTATCTCTATTTTACTAGATACAATAGATTCAAAATCTTCTTGTCTACCAAGCGTGTCTAAAATTTGTTTTGCTTTATCATTCTTTCCTGAAACAGAATAAAGATTAAATTATTAAATCAGAACAAAGCTTTATTGCATCTTTAAGAAATAATTATTATAAAGTAAAATTTTAAACTTCTTTATTGTCCTACTAATATTATAAAATCGAAAGGTTTGTAACTATGTTAGGTATATATGGATGTTTCTCTTTAACGCAAAACTATTGATTTACAATAATGTAGATAAGTAGAATAACATATCAGAATAACACAAAGGCTACTTTATAACGAGAAAATCCACAATAACGCGGAAAGACGCGGGCGGAAACATAGTATATAAACGTTTTAATTCCATACCTTTAAGTACTAAGAACAAAGGTGTTTCCGGAATAAAAATTATTCCACAAAACTGCCGTCATATTGCTAAAAAACCGTAAACTGACATTTTGCCAAAATTGACTTTTATACACAGCACGAAAGCGTAAACTTTTATCTATCTTCTAGTCTGGGTCCCATGGCTCTATCGTTTATAACGCCTGAGATCTGGACCCCTCGTATACCGTTAACTACATCATTTTGAGACATTTTCAATTCTTAAACACAGTTATCTAGCATTTCTATGCTAAAATACCGCTAAACGCCTCTAATCGTGAATTTAAGGCTTTCATTCGCTTGGTCCTACAAACTTAGAAAACAGTTACATGCATAAACAATACTAAATGACCACTATCTGACTTTAACTTTTTTATAACTATTTCCACCCTCAAGATATGATTAGGACTTACAATGTCTAAAACACAGTTTTTGTACTCGTACAATACTAAAGAGCCGCTAAACGCCCTTAGACGTAAAATCGTAGGTAAACTTACATATATTTTAAACAATTACAGGCCTAAAAGACAGTCACTGGTTTTAAGAAATGAAATATGACGTTATTGTCTAACTAATTAAAACGTAATAAAACAGTTAACTGACAATGCAACACTAAAACACGTCTACCTGCTCTACCTTTTTATGCGTTTCGTTCCCTTTCTCGGTCGTGTCGTGAACCTTGTGGAGGTCTGACGTGCGGCGCGTTAGGATAAAAATGAGCGGAAATAATTTCTGAAGAAAGAAAAGCACTAAATATAGATTTATATGAAGTTTATTAAATATTTAGCGCATGTTTTGTTGTAGGTTCCTGAATTTTTGAACGGCATAGCGATATAAAATAGTCTTTTTAAAGAGAGAATCAAACATACGAAATCTCGTTAATCTATTATAATATTTCGAGGTGCATTTTTTTAGGTACTTAATAATAAGATCGCCGGAAATATTGTTAATTGTGTTAAGGGCAAACGTGAGCATCTGGACAAACCGTTGAAATGTATAAATACTTTTTACATTCTGGTTATCACACTGTCAAATTGTTCAATTATTGTTTCTCTATGCTATCAATTAATAAATATATTTGTAATTACCTGGAAATACGATGATTAAAAAAGCCGTATGATATGATTAAAAAACTTAGTGGGATTCTGTAACTCTTTTTCTGTAACATTTCTTCCTTTTAAATACTAACAAAAGTTTTGTCCTTTCTACCATCAAAATAAATACCACATACATCGCAATCTGCATTCTGTAAAGCTGTTCTGACTGTACAGTAGTTCTCACATGGCACAACCTAGATAGATAGATAGAACATTTATTCACTGAATTACGCACACAAATTACAATAAAACACAACCATACATAGAAAGAGAAACACAATTTTTAAACCATGTAAAATAACTTGCAAAAAACTTAATCTATAAACTGTGTGTGAGGCGTGACACAGCGATGAGGTTTCAACTCAGCATGATGTCGACTGAACTAGATATCCAGTCTTAGTTCTCCAGAACTTAGATCGATCAATGACGCTACCGATATCAACAAACAATAAACAATTCCACATCATTCAACACCAAAGAAGCTATCAAAACCGCGGCTCTGTCAGAAACTCCGCGAGAGCTAGCGATGGTAAACTTAACCTCTTTTTGCTGATGGCGCGGCAAATGGGTTTTTATTGTACTAGATGCCTCGCTATTGCTAGAACTAGCACTAGTACTTTCAATCTCACATTATCTGTTAAGAATTTATTAATTTACTATTTTTATTTATAAATTTATTGTAATTAATTGACCTGTAAATATCTAAATTTTACCAATAAATGACTGACTATCTGACTATCTGAATCGGTTTCCAAAAAACCGTGCTGTTCCCGATTCCCGATCAATTGTCTCTTTGCTACGCAATAAACTTGTTTTTTCTTATTTTTTGTAGTTGCAGATAGATCTACCAACTATCATCATCTCTCTTGTTGTTCTTTGATCGACTAGAAATAGAGTTTCTTCTTTGGGAACACGAGTGTCTTTCAAACACGTTGAGAGTTTGAGATAAGTTTTCATTAGCAACTGCAAATATCATATTATCTATGATGCTGTAAATGTATTAATGTTCTGTTGAAAGTTTATGTTGGTTTGACGACCATAATAAGGTTTCATTAAACTTGTGTATTTATCATGAAAGGTGCGAATTAACTCTTACGGCTTATAGTTGGCAGCGAAGCTTTTTGACATATATAGTTAATATTTCTTCAGCCGATATTTCGGATATGTCATGGACAGTCGGCTCTTTGTTGTTTTGTCTGTCTTTAATTGATATTTAATGAATATTAAATAATTCATAACATCATTATGAGTAGGCAACTGGGACCCTGGTAACTTCTCTGGCAAACCAAACACGGGACAAGACGTCGATTTACGAGTTTTGACTTGAGACGTTGTACTGTAATAAACAAAATTAATGGGTATTAATTAATGATCTAGATTAAATTAACTGTCAACATTACATTGTAAATACTCCTTACATGAGTTGTATATCTAATCTGAGCTGTTAAAACCGAAGTCTCTCACAAATAATACAATTACAATTCGCGCAACACGTCTAGGCGTAAAATTTTTGTATCATAAACAAACAGGGCAACGCTCAGAATCAAATTACGCGGATATATTATGACGAAATTATTTTTTTAAACTAATTCTAATCTGTAATTAAGTATGAGAATAATTTTCCCGTCACAACTTCAAGACTGATTTTGCATGGCAAATTAAACATGGTAAATCGCTAGGCGATCACAGTTCATTTGTTTAACAGTGAGATTTTATCAAACTACGAGTAAGTTTTAAAATGTTCCTATATAATAAGCATTTGCAACCTTATGTTACATACCATAACAATAAACAATATTAATATGATTCAATATTGTTTTTATTGCTTTCAATAAAAGATAATCGTTAAATTTTGTATAATTTAATCATGATTTACCATTCTGGTGGTGAGATAAAATGTAGGAAGTATAGACTTAGCCGTAAAATTATAATTATGTTATGAATCTACAAGTACATTTTTCAACGCTAAAACACAGTTAGATAAAATGTTTCTTACAATACTGTGTTTAAGCATAGATCCATATCTCTTAATTATACCACAAAACAACAAATAAACCGTTAAAGGTTTTTAACGGTGTTTTAAGAATTAGAGCTGGTCCAATTTTCCATACAATGCAATGCAAAAAGACGACTAAGTGATTTAACTGTGTTGTAGTTAAGCATTTGTGAAAAACTGTATGTGAGCATAAAATCATCATACAGTTTCACTAAGATACAACACTTAAAAGCCGCTACGCTTCAGCTGACTGCTTTTTAGTGTTGCACACCCCCACTTTATGGAGTAGATGACCATTGTCTAAAACACAAATTTTACAATAAAAACTCATGTGTTTAATTTGATGTTCCCGTTTCGTACTCAAATAAAAGCCCCAGAAATTATTAAAAAAATGGTATATGAAAGAAGACTGTAAGTCTTCACAAAGTCTAGAATTCAACATTTTTCACGTTTTTGCTCGTAGCCAACAATTTGGGTTTGTCACTTTACGGTTTTTTAACCATAGGACGGCAGAAAAATGTAATACTGCAAGACCGAGACCAATATAATTCGTCACAGCGTAGGACATATGAGGCTCTGCTGAATATATTAATAATAGTCCAATATTATACATTATTCCAATTATTGTAAGGAAAATGCCACGGAAATGGGTAGATCTGAAAAACACAAACAAAAAACATTTAATGTTGAAATACACGGTTAGGCTCTGTTCTGTTTGTATACATTTTTTAATGAATAAAACAATAAAAAACACCGTTCCTAGATATAAGTGGTAAGTACTATTTTTAAGACTTAGAATTGATAGAACTTACGCGATTTCTCCAATATAAACTAGATTTGTGACAAATATGATTCCTAGACTAATGCCAGACAGAAATCTCCCACTATAGATTGCAGCTAGATTTTTAGCTAAAGCCAAGACAAGGAGTGATATAACATTTAAAAAAGCCCCGATAAGCAAACATGATTTTCTTCCCAAGAGATTTGACAGGAATGTGGTGACGTGTGGACCTGCAATATATTAAATACATTACATAATAAATTGTCAAGCTTCGAGCACACCAAGGGGCTAGGATGTTGCTGTGAGTTGTCAAGCAATATTATATATTATATTTATTTTGCCGGACAATTCATACAGCAACAGTACCTAAGCCCCGTGGAAAACTCTATGGGTACTATGATAAATATACAAAAACACATAAGCTCTTCCTATTGAAATTGTATTGATATTCGAATTAATACCAAATTCAATCAAATAGTTTTTGTGCGAAACTTTTAATCGTGGTTTTAATTTTAAAAGTATACGAACATAGTGTTTCATAGCTTAACCACTCTTATTTTTTCCCACTGCTGGGACACAGGGATTTGTCTCTCGAAGATAGAGAGAGAGAGATTAGGACTTAATTCACCACACACGCCCTTCAAACTTATAAAAAATCTCAGAATATGCCGGTTTCCTCAAGGTTTGCCTTCACCGTTAGAGCAGGGTGTTTTTAAAGCACGTATAATATTTCAAGGAGCAAAATTAGAGGTGCGCGATTTTGAACCTACGACCTCCGGAATGAAAGTCGAGTGTGCTCCCACTTAGCTAACACGGCTCTGTTATCGGTAATATTTATTACCTACTTCGTGAAGATACGACACTGGTGGTGTTAATCCTGCGTCACAGAATAATTAAATATTTATTAGTCTCACCAATAATGGCTCCAATATAAAACGTTGATAAAGTCCAATATGCTTTATCATCACTTATCACATGGCCTAAAGGAGTTTGATCAGGATCCTTCAACTTTAAAATTAATAAAGCGGAATAACCAAATGCATATCCAATGAGTACTTGACCGATGTATACTGAAAATTAGAAGAAATAAACATTCGTTTTAACAATTATTATGTAAAATATATGTTAATATGATGACAAAGAATATCTATGTATGTATACTTATTATATTATCTATCATCCGTAACACAAGTTTTGAGCCTACCACCGGGCTAGATATTCCTTGCTGTGTTAATTGTCCAGCAATATTTATTATTTTCATTAAACTTGGTGGATTTGGTTTGTATGGGGCAACTATATTCCATGTTTAAAACTAGCTTTCCGCCCGCGGCTTTGCTTGCCCGTCTTTTATATGTACATTTACTCGGCAAAAAGTAGCCTATCTCCTTTTCTTGGTTTTCCACCAAATTTCTGAACAAATGCCTTTGTAAAATTTTACTCACAATTTGCTAAAATAAAAAATTCCACTTTAAAACTAAAATCTGATTTAAAATTCATAATTATGTACTTCTTTGTATGGAACTGTATTATTTTTAATTTCGAGGTTGTTGGAAAAGTTATTATCACGTCTTATCTTAATTGGGTGCTTTAGGGATAAGGTAGTGATGGGAGCATAACTTCTTTTAAGTTGATAAGCATTGTAATACTTAACTCCTCCTGAGAAAGATTGCTCTTGTTGTGGTCAAAACGTCAAGCGTATTTTAACTCCTTCGTACCTCCATCTTTGTTCTTTTGTTTATTTTGAACTTTTTTGTGCTCGTAGTTATGTATGTGTGTCTGTTAACCTGTGTATTCATTCTCTTTACGCTATAGTCATAAAAGACGTGACATTCACCAACCCGCACTTGGCCAGCGTCGTTAATTAAGACCATGCATTTTAATTCTAGTGTGATTTCTAAAGATTGTGTATTAAAGTCTTTTTAAAGATTAAGTGTAAAATGGGTAGGTACCGCCTAAAATACAAAAGATGTTTGAAGTGCATTTATTTGAACTGATAAAAAGATAAATAAAGATAATGCAAGATATACATTGCTTAAGATAATCCTTGGTGCAGTAGACTAAGACAATACACAGATAAAAATGGTGAATATGTAATGCATTTATGTTTAAAGTAGTAAAGATATCTGTACAGTTTAAGTGTTAACCAGCATTGCTCTAACGAAACTAAATTTTATCAATATTTTGACTTGATGTGATACAAATTAAATACTATACACACGTAGGTAAGTATATCTAAAAAACGAATACAAATCGGTACACATGAAACGATATCTAATACATCGTAAGATATCACGCTACTTTAAACAAAAATTGTAAACAAGTTAACAAGGCTTGTTCCCATTATAAAATTATAAAACGATTATGACAAATAACATTCAACTTATAATGACTACTCACGCAAATTACCGCATACATATTTTGTTATCCGCAATTTATTTAGCGCGTAATCAACCAAAGCAAGAATAATATTTTTGGTAAAGTTTTATTTACATGTTCAATGAGTAATTTTGATTATAGAACATTGTGTAAGCTTGAATGGAGCAGTGGCGTTGTTTTTAGCGGCCACCGATGAAATATGATTTGTAAATTAGTAAAACACTTATATCCTTGTTATAAGAAAACAAAATACGCCGTATAACTTTTTTAACTATTTTCTTCGTGGTTTTTAACTGAAAACTGGTAACATACCAATCAAACTCGCAATAAAAGACTCAGAAAGAGGGTAGATCGGTTAGTTTGATAACGGTTTGCCTACCAGCCGGTGTCATCAGTCTGTCCGTGAACATGGCGCTTGCAACAGTGTCGAAATATCGGAAAACTCAAAAACATTTAAATCATGGTATGTTACCCCTTTCAGTTTCAAATAAAATACGCCGTAATTTATATATTCGACTTTGAAGTTACGATTAATATCGTCTAAGATAGTGATAAAAAAATTGTCCCGGACGAATGTGGACTATGTGTGTACGAAAGTAACAACATGCACGTTAGATTAAAAAATTCTGCCCATACATTCCAAAAAAATCCTTAATAACGAAGTATTAGGTACAGGGATTGCTCGTTTACATTTTCTGTTGCAGTCGTTACAACTTATTACTTCTATGAAATGCACTTTTCCTAAAAACTATAATATAGTTGTAAGTGCATTACTATCATAAATGATAGTCTTGTTATTTTTTTTCACACATGTTCATTATTCATTATGTTTCGCGGCTTAATTATTAGTGATTTACATGTTTATGATTTGTAGGAACCTCGCTACCTAGCAACTGCCTTGCACGGTTTTTTACAGTTATATCTAAGGATTTTTTTTTCTGTATATGTCAGACTTGACAGTTACATCTTTACTTTCAACTTACCCCCACTATGAAGAGGTCGGCTCAGAATTTAATTAAAGTTTTCAATCATTGTTGTGTAAATTGCATCGAATTAAGCCGCTTACATAATTGTCATCACAATTATCACTTCACATAGTTCATTTGATTTACAATTTTACAGACTAATTCAAGAAGAGAATAAATAAGGTCAATGTACTTGGTAAGGTTCTGTTCAATCCTGATTCATATAAAACGCGTATTGAAACAAAGAAGGTTTGTATTACGTGTTCAAAACAATAACATTTAAATGCAACATGTTATTCAACATACATGGAGCTGCTATCACGCAATATATTATTGTTATTATTGGTAAGTCTTACAAATTATAACTCTTTATTTAAATGAACCATGACTTAATGTTGTTTTATGATGTGGCTATTATTATTGAAATCTGTACTAGTTTTCAATAAATAACTAAATAAAATATTAGTTAATTTAAATAAATAGAATTTGATATCTGATAATCATATTTATGATGACGATTTTAACTAACCACAGTGTTCTCATGACGTCCTCTCTTCTATTTCAGCAAACTTCACATTCATGCATATGGGAATGACCTTAGCGTGGTTGTCTCCGGTTATAGTGAAGTTGAACAGTATTAATGAGACGGTTCTGACTGATGTCATTACAGAGAGTGATGGCGCTTGGATCACATCGCTTAGCTGTGCTATGGCTCCTATTGGTAAACTTCTTTAAATAATTCATATTTTTGATAGAAAACTTAATATCAAAAATACCTGCTACAGTGGTATATAAGCATGAGGACTATTACGTTCCTACTGCTAGAACACAATATGGACTTCTCTCTTAACGAGCGACGTGGAGTAAACTCAAATAGTACCTACTATTCGTAGCGATAAGCATAAGGATAACTCTAGCCAACTCTAGTAACTCTAGCCCACAAACTGCACAAGTCAAAAATATATGTGTTTGTTATGGGTCTGTCTGTAAATAAAAGAGTGCCGAAACATATAAAAAATATAGCTTCCTTTTGACCAGCGTTTTGATCTAAGGCCATTTCTCAAAAACGGTTTCAAATAATTTAATAATCAGATAAATATTCGTCCCAAGCTTATGCTAATTAAAAATAGTTCTTACAATAATCGTTGCATTTATTTTACAGCGATGCCGATCAGTGCGCTATTAGCAAACAAGTTGGGGAGAAAAAAGGCTATGGTTTTGGGTGTTTTACCCAAAATAGTGATGTGTTTCGTGTGTCTGTTTGCTACTGAAGTGTGGATGCTGTTTTTGGCTAGATGCCTCGCTGGACTGTCAGATTTTATGACTATCTCTGTGACGCCCACTTACTGTTCTGAAATTGCTAGTGTAAGTATTATTTTAACCATATCTTAAGTTTAAATTATTTAAGAGATTAAAAATTTTAAATACAAGAAAATGGTATGGAAAAATTAAAAGATCACAACGTAACCTTGGTCCTCGACTGGGAGTCGAATCCACGATCTTCCAGTTTAGCCCAGGCTGCATTAACCACTATGCTATCGAGGATTACTTTCAAATATTTAGGCTACGTTTGAATGCAAAAAAATCATACCCACAAGGTGAAGCAATTAAAATTATAGATAATGAGCATGGCGCATAGGAGTGTCTACCTAGTGTCTACCTATCTATTCTTACGGTCAATGATTTCATAATTTATTTATTTTTTAGTATGTTCAGGTGGTTAATTAAACAAACACTTGGTATAATATAAACGTAAAGAGGCATATTGCATTGTTATCATGTTTACAAATAAATACTGATTTATTAATGGTCTAAATATTTTTAGGGTTCCATACTCGAAGGGTGAAAGTGAACTTATGAATAATATTCTTATAATAATACATTATATGAACCTTAACGACAAATAATAATATTAAAAAAAACTATTTTAAGCCCTGATTAAGCCCTGATAAACGCATTTATTTTGATTATTTTCAAAAAGTTCTCGTGTGGTGACCAAGGGTCGGCAAATGCAGCGTTGGACGTCCACTAACAAGTTGGACAAATTGTCTTGTCAAAACTGCTGGTTTTCGCTGGAAGCAAGCTGCATCCAACCTAATAACTGGAAATCATATAGGGAGGCCTATGTCCGATGGCTGAAATGATGATGATTTTTTTAATTTGACCGAAAAATATTTTTCAGAAAGAAATTCGAGGAGCTTTGGGAACACTCTCTCAAATCTTATCAGCAGTTGGAAGTATGTTGATGTTGACTGTAGGACCCTTCGTCTCCTACAAGACATTGAACATTATCATGACTTGTATTATTGTAGCAACTTTTATACCAATACTGTTTATACCTGAATCTCCCTACTTCTTGTATTCTAAAGGTATTTCTTATTTAACATAGAAAAAGCTTTGTCGCTTAGCTATCTGCTGACTAGCACCCGCCGACAGCTTTGCTTGAGACTTATCGTTACGTTATCTACATTATGTATTTTATATAACATAGACTAGAGCAAACTGAAAGAAACCTCGCTGCATCACAGAGGTCGTCGTCTAGCCATAATATATCTTATTTATTCCTTAATCTTAATTTCTCAATATCCTTAAACCTTTTTTGTGTGTATTTAGTGAATTTTAAATTGACTCTTGATTGATTTAATTTGATGTAATTATAATTTTTAGGGAGACAAGAAGAATCTATACGCTCTTTGGACACTATAAGAGATGGAAAAGCAAAAGTAGATGAAGAAATAGAAGAATATTCTAGAACAGATACTTCTAAGATCAACATAGTTGATGTGTTCAAAGACAAGTTACTTTTTATAACATTTTCAAAAGCTATATTGATAGCTATAGGTACACAAGCGATAGGATATAACGCTATATCCTTGAATTTGCAAACAGTTTTCATCCTTACGAACACAAATATAAGGTCGGAAGTATCTTCAGCAATCGTTGGGTGTATAGAGTTAGTTGCCTGTTTCTGCACTTTGCTTATTACTGATAGATTTGGAAGGAAACCAGTGTTGGGAGTTTTTTTGATTGGCACGGGAATTGGCATGGTAGGTTTATTATTATCTTTATTTCATAATCACCCCTATTTACGTTCACATTACTGGGGCACAGGGACTTCTCTCTTGAAGAGTGAGATCGGAATTCCCTTCATCATTATTACCTTTCTGCTTCTTATCCACATTAAAGGTCGGTCGGCACAACACGTGTTTCGGATGGACTTAGAAAGAAATTAATTCTCTTGTGGGTTTAAACTATAGTTCTACTGTAGCCTTGTTGAACTAGAATGAAGACGACTATGCCTTTTTGTACTGCTAATTTTGAAAGGATAATGTGTTTTAAAAATAAAACAAATATACAAAGGTCATTTTGGAAAATATGAAAAGAAAAGATAAAAAAACTAATTATTAACTATTAATTGTTAAGACTGCGGAATGATTTTGAAAATAATTATTTTTAATTTTCAGGGCTGTCTTGGATTATTTTTCACACTAGCTTCAAATAGAACCACAATTGAAGGATTTTTGAACTATCTACCACTTTTATCAATCGTTGTTGCGCTGTTTTGCTATAATGCAGGTAAATACATCAATGATGTAATAATAAATACATAATGTGAGTGAGTTAAAGCAGGGCTTTCTAAAGCGCACATTAATATTCTATTGTTTTTTTCTAGGTATCGGATCTCTCCTCTGGATACTTATAGCAGAACTCTTTGATGGAAAGTCCAGGGCAATGGGTGTCTCCGCGTGTGCTCTAGTTACCACTCTCCTCGTCTTTGCCATCATGAGGATGTTCCCTTTCATAATGAATACCATCGGACTTGCAGCAATGTTCTGGACCTTTTCAGCTTGCTGTGTTTTGTTCTGCCTTTTTATATTGTTCTGTATTCCAGAAACAAATGGACGAAACTTTTCTAATATACAACAGTCTATGAAGAGATAAATGATGTGTTGGTCTTTTCTTGCTGTAGTTAGCTAAACTAATAAGCACCCCTATTTACGTTCTGTTTTCTGTACTCACGACATCTGCAATAAGAGATGAGGTGGTACTAGGCATAGGTGGGCACCATATGGTATGATTATCTAAAAATTATCTACCTTTTAAACACAGTTTGTTGACATAATCATCCCAGACATAATTATATTAGGTAACTACCTACTCTAAAACAAAATTTGTACCTACGTATATCAGTAGATAAGCTAAGATAATTCTATCTAGATCCAGATAATTTTACTGTTACGGAAACTCCGCTGCTAAGATTTTAATCTCGCTGTTATAAAAGTTGTAGTGCCAGCTTAGGACAGAAAAATTATCAAAACGCTAAAAACAACATTTTCCAGTCATGGTGACTCAAAAATTTGGATTTCTTCATTCACTGTGTTTGAATCTTTTTTATAAAGTAAAATATCATATCACAGAAGTAAATGGAAGAAGACATGCTGTGCCAACCCCACCTAATGTGGTAAAGGCATGAAAATGATGATGAAACTCAACGATAGTAACACCAGCTAAGCAAAGGCAACTGAACTCAGTAATTTCTCTTGTTACTTAAGTTTTTTTTTTGATATTTTATTAAATTTTTAATGACATTTTAACTACAAGTTCACGCTAGACGTTATACTAAGGTTGTCCTGATTTCTCTGTTAAAATTCAAGTTTAATTAAAAGCTATGTCTCATTCGATACAATATATTTTCTTATTATTTTCACCATCTACCACGAAGTTATTGTCGACGCCAGCCATATCTCTCTGTATCTGCGAGAATGCTTTGCCCTTAGTCTCCGGGACTAGTGCGGCGATGAACACGCAGGTAATGATGCACCAGCCACCAAACATCCAGTAGGTCGTGGCTGGGCCGAGAGCGGCGCTTACGGTGGAGAAATATCTGAAAAGGCAATTACATAATATCCTCTCAGTTGCCAGACCTTTTTTTAGATAGGACCTATGTTGCCAAGCCCAAAATGGCCGCTCAGCGTTTTTTTACCCCGGGCGCTTCAAACTGCAATTAGGACTGTTTTTTTATAGAAATGACTAGCTGACCCGGCAAACGTTGTTTTGCCATGTTAATAATTTATAAAAAAAAAATTAGGGGTGGGACTACCCCTAACATTTAGGGGGATGATAAATAGATGTTGGCCGATTCTCATAGATACCGGATAAGCACAAAAAATTTCGTCAAATTCGGTCAAGCCGTTTCGGAGGAGTATGGCAACGAAAACTGTGACACGAGAATTTTATATATTAGATACATTAACCTGTATATTTTCGTTATCTCTGATAAATTATGTATTCGTTTCTGTAATAAGTAAGCTCGAAGCTTGTATTACGGACGTTAGATTTATGATAATATACTTAATATACAGACCTACATAGACAGATATTATTTATTATTACACCCGGAACAAAAATTTGCAGATCGTTCAAATTTTTATCCCGAGACGGGAATCGAACCCGCAACCTTCTACGTCGTAGGCAGACCTTCGCCCGCTGCGTCACAGAGTATGAGCCGTATGAGTGAGCTATTTTGAAATATACAACTATGGTGTGATAATTGTTTGATGAACAATTCAACGTTTCTTTAAAAGCCAAACGTAGAATCCTAACTTAAACAATAATGATTTAAATTACCAATAAATGGATTATATTATTGCTAGTCTAGGTTTTAATAAAGTTAGGTTAGTAGGTACAGAGAAATAATCTGCTGCACGTCTTCTGTTATAAAAACCCCTTTTAGGGCTCCCGCATACGAGCCACCGGCCACAACCACAAAACGCCGCCACTGGCGTATTTCCTGTAATTTTCATACATTTTATATGGACTCGCCGCACAAGGTTGGCGCCGGTGGCGGCCACACGCTTCACGCTTCTAGCTTCTCGTGGCGGCGTTTGTGGCTGTGGCGAGTGGCTCGTGTGCGGCGACGCTTATTATTTTGACGACATCGAATATCATTGAAATTCTTTTGCGATAAATAAATTTCTTAAACCGTAACTTACTTGTTTATTGGGAACATGGTAGCGGTAGATATAAACACAGCCACAGACACACCGATGGCTCGCGCGGGGCCGTCGAACAGTTCTGCAATCACTGTCCAGAGCAACGATCCCATTCCTGGAAAACAATAGCAATACAATAAACAATTTGCTGACAAATTACACAATTTGCACAGCTGTGTAAAGTTTACAAGATTTTCTTCAAACGCCAGAAAAAAAAACATCAAACGCTAGCTTAGCCCATCGTTATTATACATATGATTATAGTGTACCTACTCAAAGGAATAAAGATGCGTACCAAAGCTATCCCGTCTTTCTAGAGGCGATATTTAAATGAATACTTATTTTGCAGCTCCTAGTGACATCTAACTAAGGATAACCGTAACTCTTCATAGCGTACTGCAACTTTTACTTTAGTACGTATGTGTGTACACAGATGTCACTGTTCCTAATTTTACGGCATTTTACTACTTAAATTATAATTACTAGCTTTTTGCCACGCGGCTTTGCCTGCGGTATAATATATTTATTTGAGGTAAAATATAGATTTTGGCCGATTCTCAGACCTACGTACATAATAGGTGATTTGTGTGGCTAGTAAATGACTAGGATAAAGAAATAATATTTTATTTATTATAATCACTTTTTACAAATATCATGTTTTTTCGGAGTAATTCAATAAATAAATAAACTCACCAGCATTGTTGCAGAAGATAACAAGCATCATAGAAACAAGAGGCAGGTAGTTTAACCATCCCAATATCTTGTGCTCAAGTGACTGCAGATGGAAGAATGTTCCGAGACCAACCTATAAATAACGTCATAATGTAATGTTTTAAAGTTTTTAAACTTTCAATCTCATTGATCAAGAGAGATAAGACCTTTATTCACGTTGCTGGCCAAGTGCGGGTTCATGATTATCACATATCCTTTAAGATTATCAAAGTTTTCGGAACATGGAACATGCTGGTTTCCTCATGATGTTTGCTTACACCTTTAGAGCCCGTGTTTTATAAAGCACACAATCATATTCCACATTTTCTAAAAGATTTAATGATGCTGATGTAGAAAATAAACACACTTACCATCCCAATAGCCATACCGATCAGAGAAACCACCAGCACCGGTTTTCTTCCAAAACGATCAGTGATCAGAATAGTGCAAAGACAAGCAATCATCTGGATGAGACCAATCACAGCCGAGGAGATTTCCGGACCGACGCTCGTATTGGTCGATTCAAATATGGTCTGCAGATAGAATGTCACTACGTTTGAGCCGATTGCTTGTAAGCTGGAAAATTTGTCGTCATTATTGTATAACGTGCGCAATTAGAAATGAGTTCTGTAAATGGCGTCCGCTCGCATGCGTTCTCGCTCACTCTCTATCGCTGTCTATACTTTTATCCTCGTTTTGCCAATCGTACCATACCTACCCGCCGCCATTTACAGAATTCATTTTCAATTGCGCACGTTATAACATTGTAACAGCCATTTTATGTATTTATTGACATTTGTAATTTATAAACTTTCGTAATTTATTTAATTAGACATTTATGATTCAGTAACTATTTGACATTTATTATGATTATTATATTATTTGACGTGTAAAATATTTCTACCAATAAATTGATTATCTGATTATTCATCTTTTCTCTGAACATAGCTCTCGTCTAGTCTAGTGAGAAGTCTCTGTGTCCCAGCAGCGGGAATGTAAATAGAAGTGATTATTTATGTAAAAATTACCTGATCCCCAAAAATATGACCTTCGCAATAGTCTTAAGAATAAGCGGGTCTTTGATCAGATTAGCCTTGTTGACAGATTCAGTCACGTTCGACAAGTATTCCTTAATCTCTTCACGTGCTTTAGACTCTGATCCTCGCAGGAAAGTAAGAAGCTTTTCTGTTTCATTTATTTTACCTGAAAAATAAATATATATAATGGGTCGAAAGAAAAAAGAAAGTGTAAAAAGAGCCACAAGCATTACGGCGTGAAATTGTAAGAATATCTGAAGAAGTATACCGAATCATACCTTTAGAATATAAAAAGTACGGACTCTCAGGGAGAAATAACACTGGAACACAGGTTCCAAACATGGTACAAGTTAAGATAATGTTGATGACACTGTAGGAGACGAATGGTCCAGCAGCCAGCATCATCATCGTGCCTAGAGATGTCATGATCTGGGCTACACTTCCCAAGCCGCCTCGGATTTCTTTCTGAAATTAAAATACAATTATTTAGACACTCATTCATTCAATTCATTCCATCCTATCATTGTGGAGTTCACATCTGTAATAAAGAAAGAAAAAATGCTTAGCTCTATCAAAGCATTAAAGAAAGATAAAAAAGGAATTCAATTGACATCAACAATGATCAGCATTGGTGGACCACCTGTGCCAATATTTATTTCGGAAAATCTGACACCGAAAGCTCGGCGCCTGTTCTCACTGGCTAGAGAGATTGCAAAAACCTATTCCTACAAATTTTGCTGGACCACGCGTGGACAAGTCTATCTACGCAAGACCGAGGGTACACCGGCCCTACGTATTTGCGAAGAAGAAGACCTTGAGAAGCTTAAGAAGTGACTAGCTGGTAAAAAAAATAGACTTTATATCTTATTATTTAAGTTAGGAATACTATCATACAACTTATACTATTCTATGTATTATATATCTTATTATAACAAAATAAACCAAAATATATTTACACAATTTACAAATATACATATTTACACACTAATAGCACACAGACTTCACATCTTACTCACTAAAACAAATAATTTCATTGGTAAAATTAACATTACTAAGAATAGTTTCACTGAGTTTGTACGGGACAACAATGTGTAGCATTAACGAAACTATATGTGACATTGAAACTGTAGGCGATATTCCTTGTGATCTTATTGATGAACCAAACAAATGTCAGAAAGTCCTCAACATTGTGAATAATCTAAACGTGCTCAACATACTAGCCGTGAACATCCGTAGTATATACAAAAATCTTGATCCGTTCTTGGTCTTTGTATCTCAGTTTGACATTACAATAGACGTCATAGTATTAACCGAATGTTGGATACACTCAAAATATATAATTCCTCAAATTCAGAACTATAATTGCTACAACACTAATAACACTACCAATCAAAATGACGGAGTTGTGGTCTACGTAAGTAAAAGGATTAATAATGTCAAGTGTGCAGAACCAAATATAAAAGAAGGCACTTGCCTCTCTATTCTTATAGACAACAACTACACAATATTATGTAGTTACAGACCACCTAGTTTTAAGAATCCTACATATTACTTAGACTCACTAGATAATTTATTAAACGATACTAAAACTAAAAATATAATACTAGTAGGAGACATAAATTTAGACATAATTTCTGAAAAAACTACAGATAAAATTAATGATTATCTTAATATAATGGCAGCGCATGGACTAAGACCGGGAATCACCAAACCTACACGTAACAATGGTTGCTTGGACCACTTTATGGTTAAGACTGAACATAAATCCCACACGTTAGTTTTTGATAAATTCACTGATCACAGCCCCATTCTTTTGAGCTTGTCGATACCAGATTTATCACATAATTGTCAAAAATCAATAAATAGGTTAAAAATAGACTATGAACAAGTTGGTGTGATTCTAAAGTCAATTGACTGGAACAAATTTTATGAAACAAATATAACATATAAAGCGGCTGAAATGTTAGTATCAACTTTACAAGACGCTATCAAAGAAAGCACAACTACTTTGAAAATACCATCTAGGAAGAAGCCTCTCAAACCCTGGATGACAGTGAGTTTAGTAAAATGTATAAGAAAACGTGATAGATTGCACAAAAAAGCTAAGCAAAACATGAATAACGAAGAAGCAAAAACTATTTACATATTATATCGCAATACATGTAATAACATAATTAAATCAATTAAAAAAGAATTTTACACTAAACAACTAGAAAAACATGCTGGTAATACCAAAGAAATTTGGAATCTAGTGAAAGACATTTGTAGTCTCAGAAAGGAAAAAGAATCATCTAATGATCTTCTCAGAATTAAAACTTGTCCTACAGAGTCTCTAGCCGAAGTTAATAAATACTTCACATCAATTGGGCAGACACTTGCTAATGAAACAATAGCTAAAATACAGAGTAGCGAAATCAATCTTGCAAATAAAATTAACACGCTTAACGGCCCTTCATACTCTATGTCTTTTATACCAACAGATCCTATGGAAATTTCGAGCATCATATCAAACCTTAAAACAGATAGTGCAGCAGGTAGTGATTCAATCCCAAGTAAAGTATTCAAAACGTTTAAACATATACTGGCTACTCCTATAGCACATCTGTGTAATCTGAGTCTGTCAAGCGGAGAATTTCCAGACACGTTTAAGAGAGCATTAGTTGTACCGATTTACAAATCTGGAGACAAAACCCTACCATCAAACTACAGACCAATCTCACTATTAACTACACTGTCAAAAATATTGGAAAAACTGGTTAATAAAAGACTAATAGATTACCTAGAAAACAATAATTTACTATCTACAAACCAATACGGTTTCCGCAAAGGTAGATCAACCGAGGATGCAACTCTAAAGCTTACCACCAACATCACTGAACATCTAAATAGGGGAAACAAATGTGTCGGAGTCTTCCTGGATCTACAGAAAGCCTTCGATACTGTTTCTATAAAACTCCTCCTTCGAAGGCTGCAAGAAAAAGGCGTTAGAGGTCTACCATACGCTTGGTTTTCAAACTATCTACAGGGTCGAAAACAGAGCGTTCGAATCGGAAATAACAGTAGTGAAGATTTGGAGTGTATGTTTGGTGTTCCACAAGGGAGTACACTCGGTCCTACTCTGTTTCTTATCTACATTGATCAGCTCAATCAATTAAACATAGACAGCGGGCAAATAACGATGTTTGCCGATGATACTGCCATAATATTCCACGGTAAGAACTGGCAAGTACTAAAACCCCTGGTAGAACAGGGATTGTGTAAAGTAACAAACTGGCTAGAAAACAATCTACTTTCTATCAATACCTCTAAGACAAAATACTTATGTTTTAGTCACAACAAACGCGGCGCACCAGATAATTCATACTCAATTACCATTCATACGTACCCATGCAACCAAAATCAAAATAAAGATATGAATTATTGTAAATGCCCATTATTAACGAGAGTAAACAATATAAAATATTTAGGTGTTGTTATCGATGACAACCTCACATGGCAGGCTCAAATAACGGCAGTCACCAATAGAGTTAGACGACTAATCTATGCTTTTAAGACGCTTAGAAACGTTGCGAACTTTAAAGTACTTATGCAAACATTCAATGCACTATGCCAATGTATAATAAGTTTCAACATATGTGTCTGGGGAGGAGCGTGTAAGACGCACCTCATAAAAACAGAGCGAGCACAGCGCGCAATTTTAAAAGTTATGCTGTTTTTGCGTTACAGGCATCCTACAACTGATGTCTATAAAATATCACAAGTATTGAGCGTGCGAAAACTATTTATATATCAATGTCTGAGAAGATATCACAGACAAATTGTTCCTAATTTGCCTATTTTAAACAAAAGAATTAATAAATGTCCTGTACCCCAATCTAAAACAAAATTAGCTAATAGGCACTATACATATATAGCCCCTAAATTGTACAATAAATTAAGCTCCAAAACAAATTATAGAAACCTGAATAACTTTCAGATAAAAAAACAACTCATGGAATGGCTATCTCAATTTAATTATGATGAATGTGAAGACCTATTTACCGTTATAAAATAATATAAAATAAATCATATAATAAAACCTAATACTAAATACTTTAATATATATATTTATATATATAATTATATTCATTTATCTATTTACATTAAGTATAACATAACAGTTACCAATTATATTATGTACACAATGCAATATAAAATTAAAAAACATATAAAATGTAGGTATATATTCTAAATAAAAATAATTAATTATGTAAACAATAAAACACTATGTATAATATATTTCAAGAATAAATCAACAAACTGTTATCAATAAGTAATATTTAGTTATCATGTAAAAGAACTGCTAACATTAAGTAAAATATTGTTTACAATTGTTTATGAAAATTGTAATATAATTAATCATTAATGATTGATTATACATAATGGGAAGAACTGACTCCTGACATACAGTTTAAACTAGTTTAGGAGTCAGGGAAACACTGTAATTGCTAGAAAATAAGTTCTGATCAATAAAGATATATTATATTATTATTACAGCCACAGGGACTTCTCTCTTGACGAGAGGTTTTAATTCACCACGTTGGCCACGATACTACGTTATTCTTGATTGGTTGTTTATTCTTGTTTTGAAATATTTTTGAATTTGCCTGTTTTCATTATTTTGATTATTTTTTTAATATTGTATCAATTCAATTAATTAATTTAGGATTGCCTTTTACTAATAGGTATAAAATAGAATGTAATGATAATGTGAATTTGATTGAATTAATAATTAAGTAACGTTTGTACCTAATTGGTTTAAAAAAAATCGTGTACCTACCTATGTTTTTAATAAATAAATAAACAGTTAATGAATCAATAAATTTAGCATCTATAAGTAGGTACTTGACGAAACTAAGTGTACCTAGTGTTCCTAAAGTTTCAATAAATAAAATTTGAATTTGAAGCAGAAGCCATATTTACCCCAGCTATCTCAGAAGAATACGTAGCTGTAACCGATATGGCTATATAGTCTGACCAGCCACACATCACCCTGGCCAAGACCAGCATCCAGAACCGGGACGCGAAGATGAAGAGGAAACAAGACGCCAGTCTTGGGACACAGGACAGGAGTAAGCAGAACTTCCTTCCAAACTGGTTTATCATGTAGCCCATGACAGGGAAGACTGTAAAAAAATAAATGTAAAGAATAATTTCATAGATACTAATATTTATTTTATAGTGATTGACTCTTACTTAAGTTTTCTAAATTATTAGATAATGGTATGGGAAAAATTACAAGATCACAACGTAACCTTGGTCCTCGAAGACCTGCTTAACTGAAAATATAATGGGATAAATTCAAGCTCTTAAGTAACTCCTCGATAGCGTAGTGGTTAGTGCAACCAGGGCTAAACTGGGTGGCGTGGGTTCGACTCCCACTCGAGGACCAAGGTTACGTTGTGATCTGATAATTTTTCCCATACCATTTTCTAATAATTTCATAGATTTAGGAAGTTCTGATAAAAAACATACAACTCCGAATTATTTTTATGGTTACTAACTTACCTGTCAAAGCTGATAAACAACTGACTGACAGTATCCAAGCTGTCTCATTCTCTGTCAGAGGCTGAGGCAGGACTATCTGCTGATCGTCTCTCAACTTCACCATGACCGGAGATAACCACCCGATAGTCAGACCCAGATGGAATACCGTGAAATTGGCTGAAATAATCAAAACTTAATGTTAAAGTCAAGAATATTTTTTTTACACGTCAGAAAAAAATTATAACTCGTATTCAAGGACATTCACCCCACCCCCACTTAGCCTGCGAGTTTAATAAAGGCCTAATTTCTGTTGTCAAGAGAAAAGTAGGTACTTTTGTCCCAGCAGTGGGCATGGAAATGATTACGACGATTGATGCTTCTAAAATTAATATGTAAAAAAAAATTACTTTCAAAAATTAAAATCAATGTTGAATACTTAACTAAATTTTGCTTACAAAAAGTTATAATATAAACATTTTACTTGTACCTATATCAACTGAATGTTTTTATGTTATCGAATAACAATACTTTAATTTAATAATAACTAACCAATAAAAACAATTCCATATTGTTTTAAAACAGGACCAATTTTAAACCACACCATTTTGCAAATACAACTTAAAATTTCAACTAAAAAGTGCTCACTGCTAACGTTTACTCTTAAAAAATCCTAATTAATAAAGTTGGTGTTGCATTTGAAGCGAATATATCACAACCATAAAGCTCGCGTAGCTCGACGGTCGCTTGGTGCGTAAATACCTAACATCAATGTTATTCCAATGTTTTTTGACCTTTTAAACCTTCTCTGGGCTGCAACGGCTATTTTAAAATGAAAAGCACCGAAATCGGCTCAACCCTTCTTCCTATTCTTTGAGTTATAAAATAACAACGAAAAGTGGCATTGATTTTATTAATATTAAATCTTTATTTTTAAATTAAAATCTCTATTTCTTTGACAGTTTCGTTCAAACAGGATATTAGAATATTCGCTTAAAAGACACGTTATAACTTCATAAATATTGACTAAAAAAATATTTTTTTAATAAAACGTTTATCTCTATAGCTCAGCAAATCTTCAAGTGGAAAGAATTTTACGGCTATATGATTTTGATATTAATCTGGGGCAAATAAACTGGTCGGATAAGATCACTTTATTAACAAAAGGATTTAAACATTCACTCGAAACAAAGTAGTCTTACAATAAAAAGCACGAGCGATAAAACAACATTATACGTTCAAAATTTTCGTGAGTTATACTATTCATTTTATGAAAACGGGAATAACTCAGGTATTAAGGTAATAAACAAAGGAGTATAAGGTCACTAAAAAAACACGTGTTCTTACAGTGAAGGCAAACGTCGTGAGGAAATCGGCATGTTTTCAGAACTTTGAAAAGTTTTACCAACCCGCACGTGGTAAATTAAGACATAACTTACGTCAAGACAGAGTTAGTGTGTATGTAGTAGGAATGGGAACGTAAAAATTTTTTTTCTGTAAAAAAGTAAATAGGGGTGATTAACTTGGCGACTTTTTATCGCGTCTGATAATAATGTTTTTATTGTTTGCTTTTTTGGAGATAAGCTATGTAAATACCGGTAGAACGTAATAGGGATTACTGTTCGTTGATCTGAGAAATGTAATGTTATTAAAAATCTGTGATAGTATTAACGACATTTACACGATAATTTCCACTAGTAAACTTAACAAAATATTTCGTTTAAGTTCCCACTGCTGGGACACTCTGGGAGAGATTAGGCATATTCATCACGCTGGTCAAGAGCGGGTTAGTGAATTTCACATGTCTTCCAAACTTTTTCAAAGTTCTCATAATATGCCGGTTACTTCAAGATGTTTGCCTGCACAATTAAAGCACGTGATTTAAAGTGCACATACATTTTTCATAAAATAAATCCAGAGGTGCGCGTAGTAACCAACAACTTTCGGAATGAATGTGTAAATGTGAATGACAAAATATGTAAGTATCTACTTCGAATTTTCATGCTTTCAGGAAATAATAATTCCGTTTGTTACGCGACGCAGCGGAGTTGTCGGAATGATGTCACTCAGCGTCACTACGCCAATTATTTTCTTTCACAATTTTTAGAACGTGACGCAATTTCGACGTAGCGTTGTTATTGTTAACGTAGTGCCATTGTGCGAGTATTAGATAATTAATTTGGAATTTATTTATAACCAATAAGGGTACGAATAAGTAGAATGTGTATTGTCTCAAATCATTATAAAGGATACAAACACAATGAAAGGATACTTTTTACTACGGAAATATATCTTAATGCTATAAACCAGACAAAGCTTTGCAGAAAAATGTTTTATAACGCGGACACAGCCGTGGCGTGGAAAACTACCTAGTACCTATTTGATAAAATCTTATCAACGACTTTACAACTCTGAAGTCTATGGTTCGTCTAAATTAGAAGCTAGCGATATTTCACTTATAATTAAAGACAATTATTTCCCTACAATTAATCAGAGTTCCTTGTAATTATCTTAATTTAAACATTGTGTTATTTCGTAGGCGCCGGTATTTCAAGGCAAATAATTAATAAGAGGAACTATTAATAAAACTTTATTTGGTACGAAATTATGAAGGAAATTTATACTTTACCACGTCGCGTCGTCCATTTTGAACCGCAAAATTAAAAATAATTTATTATCGGAGTTTTTGTTGGTACATTATACTAACTAACGACCAGCCCTCACTTCGCCTTGGGTATATAGTTTTACTATTATATAAACAATATAAACCTTTCTCTTGAAATACTTTACTTAATTAAACTTCAAAACCATACATACTCATATCTATATACATTATTAGGTAAGTACATTCGTTTTTAGGGTTCCGTAGCCAAATGGCAAAAACGGAACCCTTATAGATTCGTCATGTCCGTCCGTCCGTCCGTCCGTCCGTCCGTCAGTCCGTCCGTCCGTCCGTATGTCACAGCCGTTTTTCTCCGAAACTATAAGAGCTATAAAGCTAAAATTTGGTAAGTAGATGTATTCCGTGAACCGCACTAAGAATTCATAAAAATTTTGAAAAAAAATAAATTACATTTGGGGGTCCCCATACATAGGACTGAACACCATTTAATTCTAAACTTAATAGTTTAGACGTGAGACTCTTCCAAAGTGGAAAACAGAGTGTCCCCCCCCCCCCCTCTAATTTCTAAAATAAGAGGATGATAAATCTAGAAAAAATATATATTGTACATAACCATAAAAACTAACAACGAAAATTGGTTTGAACGAAATCTATCAAGTAGTTTTTTTATAATACGTCATAAACTATTTCATATAAACAATTGCTGCGGAAGCCTACATGGGCGAGTCCGACTCGCACTTGGCCACTTTTTTTATTGTGAACTAGCTTTCCGCCCGCGGCTTCGCCCGCATAATTATATGGTAAAAAGTATCCTATGTCCTTCTCCCGGTACTAAGCAACATCTCCACCAATTTTCAGCCAAATCTATTCAGCCGTTCTCGAGTTATAAGTTCAGGCACTAACACGACTTTCTTTTATATATAAGATTAGTATTCATTTTTTCTGGAAATTCTGGAAATTCAGCTACACTATAGGAAACTTATACTATAAACTTACTTTTACCGAATTCTACATGCAGTCCACCACAATCCCCTCGCCCGATTGTTCTATATTCAAATAATAAAAGTTAGTTTGCGTTGTGAAATTTACCTAAACAAGTGCCCACTTCGAATCCAAAATAAACACAACTACCTAAGTAAGGTAAATTCCGAAACTTAAGTGATAATATTTTCTTTACAAAGTTAAGTCAATTTCACCAACTTAAATTATTGTATTTAGCAAATTAAGTTGAAAATTGCCATTGGGGCGAATAATTGAATAAGTTAAATTGATTGCTAAAATTTAAATTTATGATTTGTTTCGTAACGCTGAAATTACGAAGTTGGTAGAAATGCATGATTTTTTACTAAGATGCTGTGTTGTACCGGTCTAAGAGAAGTACCTACTTGTCATTTTCACTTCGTGACGATCTCTGTGGCGAACGTTCTGTTACGACACGCAAGGGTTTGATTCCCGAACTTATAAAATAAAAATACCATCTCCAAATATTCACATCTGCATTGTACTTGTTTCTTTTGTTGTAATTGTTTTTTTTGTTTGTTTTTTTTGGTGTACAATAAAGTGTTTTGTTTTGTATTGTATTGTTTTATCCTTTGGGAGTTTTAATATAAAATAAAAAGTGTCTAGCTATTTATTCAACAAGTATATCAGTAATCTAGCAACCATAAACCAACACAAGCTTAGAACTTACCAACACATAGATGTTGCTGTGCGAATTGTCTATTGTGTATATCTTCTATTCGGCGTCATGAAACCGGCCAATTTTGTAATTGAGATGTAAAATATTTATTGTGGGTTTATTTTTCAGAAATAAAGTTAAAATAAAGTTGTAATAATAAGAAAGCATGAAGAACGTCATGGTCAGCCATGCTTACATTTCTAATATTTTATTCACACTATTTCAAAGAAAGTTCATCCCTCCAACCCTTAGAAAATAGGTTGTTACAACCCCAATAGCCTTTAGTAGAGCGTTGGCACCCAGTAGGGTAGGACGTTCCACCCCAACCCTTGAAAAACTCTCGTGTTCCATTCGAATCGCAAATTCGAATTTCCAATTCGTACAGTTATCAATAACATTCGAAAATCAAACTAAGAGTAATTTACTTTTATTGTGATCGCAATTCAAAACTTGAAATCAAATGATTATTATTAAGCAAAGAGTTTTTAAGTGAGCAAAACTTTTTGCTGTTGTTTTGTGAATAAAAGACATCGTTAGTGCAAAAAAGTTTTAAGTTTTCAACTGTATTTTATTTGAAAGTGACTGTGTGTGTTTTTGTGTAACAAAGTTTGAAGTAAGTAAAGTATATACCTACATAAGTAATACATAAATTTATAATCTTTTCCGATTGAATTGAGATGACAAACAAACTCACATTACTTGACTGAGAAGTATGCAGTTATTTTAATAATGAAGTTAAGTTCTGATAAATCTAAAAAAATAGGTAAAAATACACAAATTAAGTCGCGAATCGGATGCTAGTAATCAATACATTACATACTGAAATTTGTAGTCCGGAAGTCGATAGCTGTAAAACCTCGGTCGTAAATGTTAACAGCGTAATAAAATAAAATGACCCACCACAGATGCGCGTAAATTACGTTAGATGTATGGGAGCCGTGTTGGCTTAGTGGGAGCACGCCCGACTTTCATTTCGAAGGTCGTGGGTTCAAATTTTGTCGCACTTCCCAAGATTTTTATAATAAGTAGCTACAATTTACTGCTGGAAAATATAAATTTTTCGCGAGAAAATATAAATTTGTATATACGCGGGCAAAACCGGCGAAGCGAATATTTAGAACTGACACTAATAGTTTGTTGTGACTTTCGTACACTTAACAACTGAAATCTACAAGACAACGCTTTATTCATGTATTGAATCTATGAAATTTAATTGTTTTTAGGAAACGGTGTGTTTTGATTTAAATAAAAGTTATGATTAAGTGACCTTTTCCCAACAGTGGGCTGAAAAGATGATGATGACATGTTTTGATATGAACCTAGACCTTAAGGCGTGGGACAAGTTTTCAGCTAGCTTCAAATGTCTATCAATCAATCAATCAAATAATTTGCAAAATACATCATAAAATACCTGAAATAGTCACCACTCACGTACTTTAGAGGCTTAAGTGGGTCTAATAGACCTGTACTTAATTCCTTTCAGGATTAGCAGTCCCTTATACCCAACCCATGGTATAAGGGACCTTGTACGCAGCTGTTACCAACGCATACCATTATACCATTATCAAACCGTCAAATTCTCGTTTATTCAGATTTTGGTGAACTTGGTGTCGGCATATTACGGCCGTTATAGATATATAAATATTGCAAGACAATTTACACAGCACCAAGATTTATGAAAAAATAAAAATGACATAAATCTTATATATCAGGTACTAAAGCGAATAGCAAAGGCTAACAATAGCTCATAGAAAAGAAGATTGTATACTTGTATTAAATAACTGTGAAGACGAATTACTTTTTAGGCCGAACCAAAACACAATTACACTAACAACAATTTTAACAGCATTATTTAATGAATTGCATGACGCATAATATTATATGTATACACGTGACGTCCGCTAAAAGACGACAACGTTTTTATAAGACAAGCTTTTCATTAGTTCCCGTTCCGACATGACAAATGCTTCATTTTACTCAAGAACCTCCTTAAATCCATTTGTCTAATGAAGCAAATTAGGAAATGTATGAAAATTGATGTTTCTCATACATTTTCGAGAATGTGATTGAAAATACTCATTCATCGGCACTGATTTAGTATGTAGGAAAGTGAAATGAGATTGCGTAACTTATTCCACAACCTGAGTATTCGTGGTAGGAAATGTATTGTTACAAGAAATTTCCTACCACGAACACTCAGGTTGTGGAATGATCTTCCTTCCAAGGTTATTCCAAAGGTTTATAGCATGGGTTTATTCAAAAAGGGTATTCTAAAGCATTTAAAGGGTTCGGCAGCACGCAGGTAACATCTCTGATGCTACAGGCGTCCATAGGCTGCGGTAACCGCTCTCCACCAAGTGGGCCGCATGCTTGTCTGCCAACTTGGTAGTATAAAAAATCGCTAAAGGTGGCTTTCCATTCTTAGATACAACAACAAGCGATATTTTTCATCATACACTAACTGACCCGCCGAAAGTTTCACTTGCGTTTTTTACGTAATCTACAAATAGGTTATTTTATATAGCTCTCCTCGATAAATGAACTATCAAACACTTAAATAATTTTTCAAATGGGACCAGTGGTTTTTGAGATTAGCGCGTTCAAACAAACACACAAACAATCAAACAAACTCTTCAACAATATATAGATCGAAAGCACCCGAAATTAATTCGCAACCTCTTGGATCGCAGGCGGACCTTCGCCCGCTGCGCCACAGAGGTCGTCGAAAATAGTTGAGATACTTCAATATATCAATAAAATACTACTGTTTAACCTTGTATTGTCCTGCGGCATTCTGAGCACCTATCAATTATAGTACAATAGTAATAAAGTGATGGGCTTTTATTGTTTAGGTACATTTCACAAATAGCAAGTTTATAACTGGATCGTAAAACACACATAAAAGGAAGATAAACCGAACTAGACTTAGTTTTATTACCTGTTGCAATCTCTTAAATGTAGACTGTGTAAGGGGGTTGGTGTACTTAATAACAGACCAAATTATAAAACTTAGATCAACTAATCGAACCAATAATGGTAATATCTTTCGTCAATAGAGAAGTCCCTGTGTCCCAGAAGTGGGAACTTAAATTGGAGGGAGTAGGTACATAATGCTAAATATATACCTAAACCTACATATACCTAACCTTTATATTTATTACCAGTAAGATTTAAAGTCAAATTATAAAAAAAGTTTGAGGAATATAGAAATGGTGAACTATACTAAGTCACAAAGTTCAGAGAACAAATATGAATGTTGTTTTGAAGTTTGTTTTCCTATGTTATTATTTTCAGTGACCAAACACCTTTACCTACCAATCTTATAAAGGACAACTAATATCATAGTATTGGTCTACTTTTTTGTATAATAGATTTTGCCATGAAAATTGTCCGGAAATATTGGTCTATTTTAAGAAGCGAGTTAGGTCATTCATAACTTAAATATTATCTTCCGCCATATTAATTGTGATATAAATAATATTAACCATACGGCATGCAATACTATACCTTCTAATCACCGAAAATATACAAGTCCTCATTTCTATTTATTAGCTGCTATAGTGAAAATAACCCTTAATTTTGTCTCACCCCGTACATATCTCACGAATCTATATTAATTACCCGCGTAAATGTCACAGAGCTAAATAAATAACGGTGTTTGTGGTGAAAATAGGCTTTTCGAAAGGTTTATTACGTACAGCCAATGAGGAAGTGTGCTTAGTAATCATCATCATTTAATTAGGCCATAGCAAAGAGAATATTATGCCTAATGGGGCCGATAAGTTCTCGAAGACCATTTAATTTTGTGTTGTAAAAGATACGTAACTAAAAAAAATAAACAAAATCGATTTAGCCTAAAGCGAAACAAGACATTTCTTTAAAAAAGATTTTGGCAAAAGCAAAGACACATTTATATAATTTTCCATGAAGCGGACTATAAAATACACATTTTCCTTAAAAACAAAAAGGAAATGAAATCACTTTTCCCTAATATACAAAAGAAACATCTTTGTCTGTAGCTCACGTACATATTGTCACGTTTGTTGGCGCACTTTGGATTACTTTATGCTCGTAATTTGGAGGGTAGAGGCAAGGAGGTTTTCTTTTATTCTTTAAAGTCGCATCTAAAACCAACATAACACAATCCGCAAAAAAGCTAAGAGCTAAGACGCGACTTTTTGTCCATTTAGTCTTTTTTTCATTTTCAACTTTATTCTAATAATAATATATTTTTTAATAAAAACATACTGCCGATACAGATACAGAAATTTTATGCAGACAAAAATTATCCTTGTCTCTACCCTCCATAACTTGTATGTTACAAATCTGACATGTTTTATTCTACGTAGCAGCCGTGTTTCTTCTGAAATAATTTATATATTTGCATCAGGGGTGTGTGCGGTGAATAAGAATAGTACAAACACATCTCCTCCGACGACCTCTATAGCGCAGTGGGCGAAGTCTGCCTGTGACGCAGGAGGTTGCGGTTTCCATTCCCGCCTCGGGACAATTTTTTTTACTATATGCTTAAATGTGTTCTGGGTGTCCTGATGTTATATATGTATAATAAAGAATATAAATCTATTTCTGTGTATTATATTAAGTGATCAGATTTTCTAGTGGCTACCTGTAACACAAGCTTCAAGCTTTCCACAGGGCTAATTTATTGTATATTATTGACATGTACAATTAATCTTATTAAAGTAGGGTTTTATGGAAATAAATGACATACATTTTAAAATGGGCTTAGAAGCAGGTTCCTTAAGGTATCCTTAAAACACCTGTTAAAAGCTTTCATTAATTTTCCAAAACATAAAACCCAAAGGTGCTTTGATACTTAAAAACAGCTCAACCATTTTAGGATATTAAATAACTAAATCGGTGCCTAAAATTACTACCTAAGATTTTCTAGCATCAGACTAAATCAGTCTGTCTAACAGAAGATAAATTACACTCTTCAAGTTTAGTTTCAATTAGAATACAATTCTCCAACGGAAAATTAAAGCTAGATTGCAATAGACCTTGGGTCTTACTTACATAGAATAAAACAAAATCGTTGTCGCTGACTGTCCATCCCTATGTATGCTTTAATCTTTAAAACTCACACATCTATTTTATTTGTTAAAACTACCGGCAAAAAATTATTTTAATTTAAGCTATTTGAATTTGTACAACTCATAATTATGAAATTATATTCGCATGTTTTCTTTCTGAAATAAGCCCTGAAATAATATTATTTTCAACTTTTATGTAGTATTATTGAATCTTTATAAATATGCAATGTATTAAACAGTTAAAGTGATTTAAGAGAATGTTATAAGTTTTAAGTTTAGGGACCCGAAGCAAAGTGAAGCCGGGTCGCTAGTACAAAATAAACAAAATTAAGGAAAAACAAAACGTCTTAGTAAATAAATCATCGGACCCTCAGATGAAAAATTGCGTTGCAGACCTTAATAAAAATGTAGTTAATTTTCCGGATTGGCAATTTTGCTGGCAACTTTAAGACAGAAAGAAACACCTAGTAATTTTTTCTTCCTGTCTAAGTTTTTTTTTTCGTTCAAACACACCATAAAACAAACTCTTCAGCTGAATAATATAATAATAATATTATTATGTAATAAAATATATAAATATGTACATATGTATATTCTATTTAGTTTATCAGAAATCTAGCACCCGTAACACAAGCTTAGAGCTTATATAAGGACTAGATGTCGCTGTGTGAATTGTCCAGCAATATTTATATTTTATCATAATTTTGCTACGTTTTGTATTGTCGATAATAACATAAATAAATAAGTTAAGAGATCTAGTCTTTTGGTATTTTCCTTTCGATTGCTTTCATTCAACTTTGCGGATATTTCAAAGAATGACAATCGCAGTCCCAAAGTTAACGTAACTTAGATTGCCCGTTTGGAACTTTTGATGAAAAAATGAGCCTAGAAATATTTCTCTTGCTTGCTTTTAGATTTTTAATTTATCTAAGAAGATTCATCATGATATTTTGACGTTAAATAGTACATATAAATTCATGGTTCTTAAATACATATTAACATTTTAAAATCATTATCATAATCACCCATAAAAAGGGTGGAACATAAATATGTTCCCACTGCTAGGACACAGGGACTTCTCTCGTGACTATAGAGATTAGGCTTTAATTCACCACGCTGGCCAAGAGCGGGTTGGTGCATACTACGAAAGAAGACTTCAACCATACAATAAGGTTTAAATCTGCATCACCAAAATAATAATTTGGATAACCAAGATAAGGGCGTTAACATGACAAGGTTCTATCACAACATTGTATTATGCAAAAATGGTACTTTGGTCAAGATAATAACCCTAAAATGACAAGGTTCTTTCACAACACCGCATAATACAAACATAGTACTTTGTAAAGATAACGAAGCACCCTCTCGGACCTCAATGAGCCGATCATGCCTTGTCGAGAACTTCTTGTGGATAATGATGACAGAGTTATTTGAAGCGAGCTGAAATACACCGCATTGTTTGCTTTTTACAGAATTTTCGCCTTATTTTTATTATAATAACCTTTTCAACCGCGACTTTGGACGAATTTAAATTTTCCCGGATTAAAGTGTATTACAATTCACTTAATAATATATTTAAATAGTAGTACAGTGGCTTATTTGCATAAGTTATAATAATACATTTTTACTCACCGAATAAAACCTTATTTCTCTAAGCAACACTGATATAAAATAGATTACTGAAATTTTCATCAAAATCAGTAGATTTTACTTCGTTACAAACGTCTTTCTAGTAGAATATAGCTAAGTTCTAAGAGGTTAATATCCTAAGAGGTACACCTACCTACCCGAAAAAACAAAAACCATCCACAGAAGCTAGCTACTTAATCTCCAGATTGATACACACAAAGCTAAAGTTGACCTTAATAAAACAAAGCGTCTTGCGGGACAGATTCCGTTCACATTTATTATTGAGGAAATCCGCTGTGATTCAGACTTATACGTTATACGTCCTATGTGTGCGATTCATTGTGATAAAGGGCTTTATGAAGATACTATTGTCTACGTGGCTTTGCCTGAGTTTTATAGGCAAGGACAGAGCAACACGCTTATTGACCTTCAATTGTAACAATTTGGACTCTTATAATGCATAGTAATGTATAGATGATCCATTCTAAAAATGAACTCCCCTCCACAAAACCGTGATGAGTTCAACGTGTGATAGGAAATACAGAAAAACAGAATACACAGAAAAAAAAATACAAAATTCGGTGGAGGGGCGTTCATTTTAGAAATGGTTTTACTATACATGTGTGTATAGTAAGGTCTAACTAACAACTAAGTTACTAAATGCCTTCTTAAGGTAAGGTAAAGGCGCAGATTATACAGAAATGAAATAGCAAATGAAGGCAGGCAAAAATTACGCAGATTACCCAAAAACAAAATAGTTAGTGAAGACAGGCAAACTTTTTGAAAAGCCTAGTTTCCTCACGAAGTTTATCTATTGGTGCATGGTGGGGTTTAAACCCACAACCTTCGGAATGAGAGTCAAGTGGATCCCACTTAGCCAACACGGCTGGGCACGGTTTAGCCTAGTCAATGTAATTCACTGAAGTAAATACCATCTTTTATAAAAGCATCTTTTGTGTACTAAATTAAATTTCGCCAACCTAAGGTCAAGTAAGCTCTATCTATTGTTATCGTAACCTTCTGTCACGTGGCTATCTTCCTGATATTGAAAAAGTTTGTTCATTTTCTACGGTGAAGTTTAGCCGTTTGTTTAAAATGGAAAAATTTTGAACACCATTTTTAAGAAAACAGTAGAGAGAACTATAAATGTAATTTTCTTGAATAGACTCCAGTTCCAGTTGGAGTATACGTTTTTATTTTCAGTTTTAGTTATTACTCGTATTTTAAAGGTAACAGTTTTTTGTTAAGACATCTATAGAAACTATAGACACTATAGAAACTTCGAGAGTTAAAAAAAATCATAAATTGTTTTCTTTCCAAGAATAATAAGTTATTATCTACGTAAACTTGAAATTAATGTAGGTATAATTATTTATTATCACCAAGCGTGTTGATTTGGTACCTATATTGATTACTGATTTATAATAGTCAATAATTTATTGTACCATATTAATAAAATATATTGTCCAGAAATATTTATTTATTTATGTTCTCGACATAATATGTCTTCCAAATAAAACCCAATATAAGTACAGAGTAAATAATCCACGTATTATTTCGTTATTTCATTCAGGGTACACTGTACATTCCTAAAAAATATAGGAAAAAAGAATGCTTTCAGATGAAAGCAATTTCATCGGCATACTCGAGTTAGTGATTGCACTCTGGGCCATTTAGGCAGGGGCTGTCCCTGGGTCGTTTAGGCAGAGGCTCTCGACAGAAAGTACTGAGCCAGGTGTTAGCCAGATTGGGATGTGAATTGATAACTTACGTCGAGAGAATAGAGATAGCTTTGGATACAGATCGCTCTCTCTGCTCTTAGAAGTATTTGTTTGTTTACATTGGAATAAATAAATAATAATAGATTAGAAACCATTTGATTATCTCATAGATTAACTTTTTTTTCAGTTTTAATTCTTAGTATAAGAAATATAATTGTAGAACTTTAGTTAACATTAAAATAAATAAATAATAATAGATTAGAAACCCATTTATTTGATTAGCTTACAGATTAACAAATTTTCTAGAATCGAATTATTTCATTTGTGCTCGTTCATAATGACTTCTTTTTACCAAAGAGTATTGAAAAACACGAGCTAGATTTCAAAGGACACGTAAAACAGAATGGATTGTATCCAATACATTACGTGAAATAAATTAAAAATTAATAGAAATACAGAGTCCATTCTTCGTTTATGTTGCGGGGTTGTTTCAAATATATTTCAAAAAGAAAAGGCAGATTTAGTGAAATCCATTAGGTATAGACTTCACAAGAAAACTAAACACACCGGCAAATTTAGCGGAACACAAAAAAAGTCAATAGTTAAAAACGTATGATTTTAATTTAAAATAAACTTAATACACTTCTTTTGTTATTAAAAGTTTCATTTGTTTTAATTAAAATTAGATAAGATTAAGAACAGATTTGCCAGTAAAGGCTAAATGTGAAAAATAGAACATTTTTGAACTTTTCATGTAACCGGGAAAAGTAAAAATTAAGATTTAAATAATAATTAATTAAATTAGATAAATGATGAATGATATTGCGTATTTCCTTCACGTGCTCTTTTTAAAGTTTCTACTCGTCTAGGCATACTGAGAATGACGGTCAAAATGTACCATTTGTTACAAATAGCCTTTACTCGCAAAATGTGGTCTTAATGTGATCTAATTTTAATTAAAACGAATGAAAGATGAAATAATAAATGAAATGTAGTAAGTAGATTTTAAATTTAAACCATATTTTTCAAATTATGGACATTTTTTTTTGTTCCTCTAAATATGCCGGTGAGTGTATTTATAAGCCATGGCTATTGATTTAAATTCTATGGATTTGCTAAGAATTGCCTATACCGCGACGTTCCCCGCATTTTATCAATGTTACTAAGCGAATAAATGGTTTTGTCTCGGTAAATTGAGCGTTAAGTAAATAATAATTTTGTAAATCGACCATACTGTGAGTTTTTCGAAATTGCGCGTTCTAGCCTTCCATCTTAGTAATTAACGCGGACGGAGTCGCGGGCATAGTAAGTGCATTATACAATGTCCGATTCACTACAACAGTGTTTCAAATGGGCTTACAATTTCTAGCTATGCATAAATCTATACTAATATTATAAAGCTGAAGAGTTTGATTGTTTGTTTGTTTGAACGCGCTAATCACAGGAACCGCTGGTCCGATTTAAAAAATTCTTTCAGTGTTGGATAGTGCATTTATCGAGGAAGGTTATAGGCTATATTTTATGAAAAAAAAGCAAGCGAAGCTGTTGGCAGTCGGCTAGTCATAGAATATATTATGTTAGGCTTTTTTATTGGCTCAAATATAGGAATATATTGCTTGTCCAAAAATTAAGTGCTTCTCTAGTAATTGGCTAGCCGTGCCAAAACTCTAGTATAGCCAAATAATAAATAAAACATAATGGATTTAGTTTTCCTCGTTAATAATAATATTTGTTTTCCTAATGGCATTATTGTAACGACCTAGTGGAAAACTCCATTATGTTTTGATGGATCTTACGTAGTTTACGACTAAGGAGTCCATACATGAGTGTTGTGGTTTCGACGGCAAAGGTACGAGTAACTGAACGATTTTCAGTTTTTCAATCACTCGAAAATAATATCTACTATTCTTAAAATTACACCAGACCCATATAAGTAAATTATTAGCATGTCAGTTACTATCCATTGAAGTTAGATGTATTAAGGCTGATTTTAGTCTTACGCCGACGGCACGCGTACCGTCAGCGCTGATGTCCGAGATATATGGACTTCTGGAAGCGTTTTTAAATAACGCGTAGCTATCAGCGCGCACGGTGGTCTGAAAAACTACGGGCTGAGCTATGAGCGCTGACGGTGAGCGTGAGACTAAAATCAGCCTAATAGTCACTCCTTCTCCTAACATCTCTCTATATAATTTAGAGCTACTACCTATATCACAGGATACTGTTGGTACTTACACATCTGTTTGACGACCTCTGTGGCGCAGCGGGTGAAAGTCCCTGGCGACGTTGGTTGCGGATTCGATTCCCGCCTCAAGAATAGAAATAGCACGGCCTAATAAAATGTTTGAATATATACAGTGTGTACTTATACCCTGACCGCGGTGTGTGGTTAGCCTCTAATTGCCATATAACTTCTCGGCTCAATAGGTGTCTATTGGCATGGACCGAATGTGCCCAGTGGGATTCTTGAATTAATTATTAATATTGACCAATCATTCGAATACGGTTCTATTTGTTGAATAAATTAAATTGTGAGCTCGCAAATTATTAAACAGATTTAATATGGTGAATGAATTAGCATCGCCATTTAAAGAGGCAATGCCGCCAGCATTCTGGACACTATAAGTACTATCTGTTGACAGATTATATGATTTTTATAAGTATTATAATTGTGAATTCCGGTAAATACTTGTAGGTATTATTAAACAAATTAATTATATTGATTTGAAAACTACTGAAAGTTGACGAAAAAATTAAAATTTTAATAAACCCAAAACTTATCTTCTCGCCCGCCACAGTGTGTAGTACGAACTATAAATTATTATTGAGGAATATTCCAAACGTATGTCCAAACATTTCAAAGTTCTCAGAACATGGCAGTTTCCTCACGATGTTTGCATTCACCGACGCACGTGTTTTTAAAGCACACATACATTTTCTTGAAGTAAAATACAGTGATGCGCTACTACTATTAAACCCAACCTTCAGAATAAAAGTCGAATCTTCTACCACTTAGCCAACACGGCTCCTATTTAACTAACTTTAGTGTTTATAATATCTCGTTTGTTCCAGAATGCAAAGCCAGGAAAACTCATCAATATAGTCACATGAAAACTATCCCCGACGAAAGATGGACAACGGAAACACAAACAGAATCCATGATAGAAAGCGCGAAAAACGAAAAAGACAACAACTTCACCCGCGAACTTTACCAGATAGTGGAAGAAAAAAACTGCGCGAATCTAACGAACTTCACACTAGATTGTAACAGTGCGTACGATGGCGTAGAAATAAGTGTAGTGATAGTGTTATTTCTGTTGATAGTGACTACAGTGATTGGGAATACGTTGATAATTTCGGCTGTAGTGACGACGAAAAGATTGAGGACAGTGACGAACTGTTTTGTGACTAGTTTGGCTGCCGCGGATTTGCTTGTGGGCATATTTGTTATGCCGCCGGCGATTGCTGTACATATTACTGGTAAGATTGCATACGAATTTCAGTAGTTTCCACAATTATTTTATAATATCAATCAAAAACTAGTTAAAGTGAAAGGAAATATTTTGTACATCGTTAGAAGTTCAATCGAATCTAATGAGTCTGTCTGTTAAGTTCTTGGTAGGTAAGACGTTATGACATGTGGTGCATTTTACAGGGGGTTCCATTCCCGACTAACATAAATGATTGTACGATTTGGAGATTGGTCATCATCAGATCGGATTAGATATACTTACGTATTAAATTAAATTTATCACATTATTTACCGTAACACAAACTTCGATTTTACCAAGGAGGATTTTTTGTTTATGTGTAGGTAAATAGTAGGTACCTACAGCAATAATAATTCGTTTCAAATAGATGTTGGATTTGGGATAGCCAACTCCTTAAATTAGAATCTGTTCTTATTTAGGTACGCCAAACACGTTTGAGTTTTTGGGTAATATTACAAGTTATTTTAACTTCAGACTCTAAAGTAACAAAAACGTGCAAATCTGCACTTTCCAGCTAAAATATTCTTATTTTGCACCTTCATCTCTTTCAGTATATTTTCATACATGGTAATAGCTGCCATTTGCAAAAAATGGCGTATTACAAAATGGCTGAATCGCAATCGGAATAAAAAGTTCGAAGCCGTTCGAATCTGTTATATATATGACTGTCTTTTTCACCAGTTCCGCGAGTTTTTCAAAGCTTTTATAGAATTCTGAATTCAGAAAACTCGGTTATCGACTTATGGATTTGAGATGCAAAAAGTTTCTTAAGTTACTAGTATTCCGGTATCAATAAGTAATAAGTACTTAAGAGTAATAATATTTTGCGTTCAGAAGTATTGTATGGGCCTGTTCTCAAATATTATGAGCTATGAAATGATTTTTTTTTTAAATTAAAATAAGAAGTAACAGATATTTTATACTTGATATAGAAAAATAAAATATAAATTGAGATATGTATATAAACAAAATCATAAAATCAATAACAGTTGTATTTTTCGTTATCAATTATCTTGCTTACAAAACCAGTGAGAAAAGCTAATGTCTAATATAAGCATACATAGAATATTTTGGTGAACCCACATTCCAATGTTCTGTAGACCGAAAATAATCGAAAGTAAACCACAGAAATCTTAATAATAAGAAACCTAAGGTGAATGTCCTTTTGGTCCTTAAATAACAACCAATTTCTTTTCCCTTAGACGAACTATTTAAATAGGGTTATATAGTATAAAGTACATAAATAAAATGTATTGTTATCTAACTGCAGTCTAACATGAGTCTAACTGCTTAGTAAGAATGGTAATTTGAGTACGAAATTACCATTCTTACTAAGCAGTTAGACTCATGTTAGACTGCCCAAGACCTATAATGGGTTTTAATGGTAAAATCGTTACATGGGAAATTATGATACCTAATTAAATCAAATGGTACTTAAAATACAAGCTTCGTGCTTATCATAGGAAAAAATATTTCTGTGTTCATTTCCCAGCACTAGTTTTAAGTACGTACAGTAAAGCTTTGCCTTACACTGCAAGCGAACCTTACATAGAAAAAAAATATTGTTGGCCTCGGCGTTCGTCTATTACAAATCTAGTATAAAACAAAGTCTGTATACTTACTTCAATCATCGTGATTTTGATGTGGTCCAAGAGGTTGGTTTATAAGTATAATTAGGCTAAGCGAGGGTGATATGTAAGCCTGTATTTCTTAGAAGTCCTAGGTATTTCACAGTATTAATCTAACGCGCCCAAGTAACTGCAGAAAATGCCAACTTCACTTTCTTAACTATAATGCATTGTCGATTCATTCGTTGTCCAAATCCCCATCGATTTACGTTTCAGTTAGTATTATCTACGTGACTGCAATGGTTAGTAGTTTCCGACGTAGTACGTGACGAGGACAACGCAATATTGTTACGTTTATGTTAAATGAAACAAACTATAAATATAGGTACAGTCATAATAAATAATTTTGTTAAACATTTCTTGCACAAGGCTCGATAATATGCTGTTGATGAAAAAGTTCGTAAGATTGATGATTTTATTTTCTTTAAGGATATAATTATTGAGAATAAAAGTTTTGTTTGAGCTGAAAGTGTAACAAAAAATAACTGAATTCGTAATGCGAAGTTAATGCGTACATTACAAGTGAAATCGACCTTACATTAACTTCTTTCAAACTACCAAATTACCTTTACAAAAGCTGGCTTTTTGTTACTTTTTGCCTGATTAATGGATGGTCTGAGTTTCAAAAACACTCGAACCATGGGCCTGAAAGTTGGTTTAATGACCTACAATACTTTTCCGTTTGAGTAAAAATCCTAATTATGCTTAGGTATTTTTATTCTATACTAGCCAACCCAATCTGATCAATCAATATCATTTCAATTGAATATCAATATCCAACCTGAGTAAACATATCACTATGAAAATTATGAACAATACAAAAAATAATTGCGTAACAATAATAATCGTAAGAGTATGTTACGATGTTTGCCTTTACCGTTTAAGCATGTATTTTTAACACATAAACAATTCAAGAAAGAAATGCAGAGGTGTGCGTGGTTTGAGCCTACGACCATCAGAATGATAGACGAGTGTGATCTCACTTAGCCAACTCGGCTCATTGACGGTACTAAAGGTAATTTCTGATTATTACTTGCTAAGCATAATAGTAGGAGAGGCGACGATGCTAAACTAACTATAACTTCTCATTAGTGGCTCCAGGCCTAGAATCTTTCTAGATTCTAAGTTCAGTTAAGTTAAGTTAAGTTTAGTTAAGTTAAGTAGATTAAGTTGGTATGGGTAAAGGTCGACTCACGCTACACCGTGTCGGGTCCGAGCCGAGTGTCGGCCGTAGCACGGTCAACTAATATTTCATACATTTTGTATGAACCCACTCACGCTATACCGAGCGGCAACCGAGTGACGCCCGAGCAACGGACATCGCTCGGAAACAACTCGGTCCCGCTTCGGCTCGGCCACGGCCCGTTGCATGAATACAGCGCCGCCGAGCTGCGCCCGAGCAGTCGGTAGTGATGCTATACAGTGCTCATGCAGTTTAGACACGGAACCGACTCGGTGACCGTGCTACGGCCGACACTCGGCTCGGACCCGACACGTCGCGGGCCGTCTTTGTAATTTTAGACACGAAACCGGCTCGGTGACCGTGCTACGGCCGACACTCGGCTCGGACCCGACACGGTGTAGCGTGAGTCGACCTTGTTCGGCCGGACCTCGTTCTTGTTCCAAATTTAAATGCTGCTATATTCGTCTACGAGCTAATTCGAGAGGCTCTGGAAATTGACTAGTTTTAGTAAATCTCATGCACTTAAGATATTAGAATATATGGATTGATGATCACATGACATGTTCACTTAAAATGAGATTTAAAAGGCTTATATAACTTACATACTAAAATGTTAAAATAAGTTTTGTTAAGTTAACAACATTTTTTCTGCAGGTAAATGGGAGCTTGGCTGGATCCTCTGCGATATTTGGATAAGTCTGGACATCCTGCTCTGCACAGCATCCATTCTATCTCTCTGCGCAATCAGCGTGGACCGATATCTAGCTGTCACCAGGCCTCTGACCTACTCTAGAAGACGGCGCTCGAAGAAACTGGCCCTAACAATGATCTTCTTTGTGTGGATTGCCGCTGGGGCGATCACTTGCCCCCCTATGTTTGGATGGTATGTGGACATTTATTTAAACAATATTATTTATATTAGAACAATTTAACAACCGCGGCTTTGCGCACGTTTTATCGAATTTTCCCTAAGCTTATATTTATTATTCTGATAAAATAAAATAAAACGAATCATTATGTCAATAATACATAAAACGTGTCCATAAAGATTTTAAACAAAACCCTTAAAATATTAGCAATACATATGTTAAAGATTGCGAGCAAAATCTCGAATGTATTCTAGTGTTACAAATTCCACAACTTATGCATTGGAGTTGTTAAGTATACATACGAGTAATTAATGATTTCAGGCATATAACCCTTTCTAGAAAAGATTTCCATATGTTTCGTTTGATAAAACAAAGTAAATCAATAATCCTACCTCCTATTATATAAACCTTCAGAGTGGAACAAGATTGTTCCAAGTGCCGAATATATGCCATTCCAAATGACACTTCAAGGCAAGAGTTACATAGGAATCGAGATACAGGTGGGAAGCTTACGAAACATCATTATTTTGCGAATGACAGTAAAAATATATTTGCAAAGTTGAAGGACAAAGAGACTGGGACGCTTTTTATGTAATATCGAAACTCGGGAAGTATCAGATCTTTTTGTGACGAAAATAACAAGATTTTGGTTATGTCAGGAAGTTTGTTAATTTATGGGTACTTTGCAGAAGATAGCTGAAGATGTTTAATAGATTCAGGCTTTACTCTGCTGAAATACGTTCTATATATTTAAGAAAATATCAAATCCACCACTATTTACGTTCCCACTACTGGAATTTATTTATTTTATTTATTTATTACTCATTAATAAAGGGACTTCTCTCTTGACGAGAGAGATTAGGCATTAATTCACCACTAAGCCCAAGCGCGGTTGTTGAATGTCACATGTCCTTTTCAAACTCATCAGAGTTATTCGATTATGCCAGTTTCCTCACGATGTATGTAGTTTTTATAAAGTATATCAGATTATCTAGTTATTACTGTAACACAAGCTTCAAGCTTACCACGGGCTGTGTAAATTAACCAGCTGTAATTAATTCTTTATTCTCAGGCTAGCAACTCACGACAAACCACTATAAAATATTTGTTTTCCCAGGTATGAACCTGACCACAACCAAGGTGGTGTCTGTCGGTACAACCAGAATGCAGGCTACGTGGTATTCTCAGCCATGGGGTCATTCTTCCTACCAATGGCTGTGATGGTGTACGTCTATGCAAGAATATCATGCGTGGTGGCTAGACGACACCATCAGCTGGCTAGCAGCACCAAGTGTAACAAGGTAATCGATAAATACATAAATATTGGTGGACAATTCACACAGCAACATCTAGCCCCGTCGTAAGCTTGTGTTACGGCTGCTAGATTTCTTATTTAGGTATCTACTTAAAATAGAATATAATTAATTATTATCATCTATTATTATAAAATGTCCATATCATAATGTAAGTTACCGTACTCCTCCGATTTTTACCACAAGCAATATTCCAATATTTTATATTTTTATATATGCGTATTCAGTACGTCTGAGAATCGGTTACTATCTATTTTCATACCCCTAAGTGTAAGTAGAAGAAAGCGTGCGAAGCCGCAGGCGGCTTGTAAATATATAGATGATAATGATGAATCTTTCGTCGATGATCGGCACTGACAATCATACGATATTATCGAATTCATTTTCCATAGACATCAAGGATGAAAGCTTATAAAGACAAAACACTAGTGTTACGTAGTCGTAACAAATGACATATCTACTTTCGAGAAGTTGCGTGATCTCACGTTGTTCTGCGTGTGTTCTGCACACGTGCCCTCAACCTTGAGGCAATGAATCAAGTAGTTTTTCCTTATTTTGGATAAGGGAACACTCGATTACACAACAAATGACTGCGTGCATGACACGCCAAAGGAAATTGTAATGTTTTTAAACAATTGTTTGTCTAATATTTGAATTGTTTTAATGTGTTAATGTTTTAATAAAGATAATAATAATTTATAATAAAATTCCAAGAAGTTTTGTACTTAAGGTCTGAAATTATATTGCCATTAACAAATTATCCATAAAGGTGTGCAAATGAGTATTAGTATTATCGGGCTAGATGTTGCTGTGTGAGTTGTCCAACTATAAATTATTTTTAAAGTACTTATATCCATAACATCATTTAAAATTACTTCCTTTCTTTCTTTTAAACTTACCCGTCTGTAAAAGTGTTAAAATACCATTCCCGCGTTAAATCATTTGTAAAGCTGGAAGTACTTTTTCCATACCTAAAATTTATATGACCTTTCACAATAGCGATTGTCAGCAAACTGCAAAAGTTTCCAACCAAAGTATCGGCAAAAAGATGAATTTCTGAAATGGGAAACTAATACTTCGAACTCGGCAATATTACTTTCATTATAGACTAAGAGCACGCAGCTATTTTTCTATACGTGACTTTGCTTCCATTATTTTTCATTCATAAGTTCGTATTCATGTTTTTTATTCAGATTCTCCTATTTTTTTTATGTCAACCTTGTTTCCATTGTATATTTTGATTTATTAGTCATTAAGGCTAGATGTCACTGTGTGAATTGTCCAGCAATATTTATTTATTGAAATAAATTGCTCTGTAGATTTTTATATTTATTATTGTTATTATATACATAATTCACATGTGATTTAGTTTACGACAGGTAGGTACATGTTTTATATTTTCAAAAACTTGTTAAGTGATAAGTTTTTGCCACACGTCTCCTTCTCTAGTTTAGTTCTGAACTTAACCTCATTTCGATGGAATAAAAGAACTATTTGAGCTCTCCATGTAAATGGAGCGCGCTTTTAATAAAAAAGTGATAAAATATTGGAGAAAGTGTTTAATGGATGTTTTTAAAATCTTACATAAGATATGAATGAGTATTGATATAATTATTTATGATGTAGGTAATTAATGTAATTCATATTTTTAATGTAATTCATATTAGGAAACTTACTTTTAAAGTTTTATATACTTTGAAAAGTTTTTAGAATTCAGTGAAACGGAACATTTAATTTTGAAATAAAAGTTCTAAACTTGAAAATGACAACTGGTATGACACCTTTTTATGGTTTTGATATTACAAATACACACAACTTTGAAAGTTGTTAGATTCAATGAACTGTTTGACGTACACAGTATAACTATCGTTTAAGAGCTTAAGGCTAGCGGGTTCGATTCTCGACGACCAGCCTTAAGATCCTTTAAAATGTAATAATTAAATATTAAATTTCCCAAATTGTTTCAGAGAGCTAAGCTGTCTTGCATCAGAACAGAATCAGATTCGAGTTCGGGCAAGCTTTCCCGCCAAAACACATCACGCCCGACCAACCAGAGCAACTGTACACACGACCACAAATGCCCTTGCTGCTTTAAATCCGACAAGAAAAGAAAGAGAAGCAAAGAAAGAGACAGATTCTCTGACGTCACGTTTAAAGCGAACTTTAAAAACAAGAACACATTGAAAAGAAGTCATTCTGTGAAAGACCACGAGAACAATCGGGTGTCTTCGCTTCGGAGGGAAACGAAAACCGCACAGACTCTAAGTTTGGTAGTAGGAGGCTTTGTCGCTTGTTGGCTACCCTTCTTCCTATACTACTTACTAACACCGTTTATACCGAGTAGTCATGTAAATGCTGTAGTTATGTATATTCTGACTTGGTTGGGGTGGTTCAATTCGGCGATAAATCCTTTTATTTACGCGTTTTATTCGCCGGATTTTAGAGTCGCGTTCTGGCGCTTGACTATCAAGAAATGTAGGAGAAATAAAAAGTAAGTTAACGACCAAATCTTGTTGTGTAAATAAATGTTTAAACGTGGAAATCATTTCGGGCGTTGCAATAACATGATTTAACATGTATTAGTTGTATGATAGTTTACAAATATCGGCTAATTGATCTGACTTGTACCAAACGGGAAATAGAAGTAGGTACCTACCTATGCACTTATACGAGGTAAACAAGCTGAATGAATTCACTTCTGCTACCTTATCTGATTCCTTCTAACCCTTGACCCCTAAGGTCAACCAACTTTTGGTCATTGCCAATGTCATCTATGAAAGCTCAATGGCTTGATATTTATCACTGATCTTAATAGCGAGCAAACAAAAGCCACAGTCGCTTTGTTGGTTTTACTCTACAAGTCATAATTCGATCATCTGGTAAATGGTTATGTCAACCACTCCATTAGCCCTTGTGATAAGCCAACAGACGTAAGATAATTCAGTTGTTATTTCAAGTTTGAGAATAGAAGCACAATGGTCTTCGTTTGATGGTTAATTAATTGCTCACTACGTGGCTTTATGTTATCTCCCCTTTTTAGTAATTTCATTGTTGTAATAAAAATTGTAAAAGTTATTTTAATGACGTTTTAAGCCTTTAGATTAGACCATTTCTGGAAGGTTATTTCAAGACCAAAATACTTACCTGATGTACCTACATCTTAATGTTAGTGAAACATTTACATTGTATATACAAAGTTATTTCGACACCAAAATACTTAACTGATGTACTTACATCTTAATGTTAGTGAAACATTAACATTGTATATACAAATTTACTTTATGACGAATTATTTTTTCAAAAGAAATATTTTAGATAAATAATAAAATTACAATATGCTTTTGCTCATCACAGAATCAATCATAAAACAATTTACCATTTCTCCACGCTAAAAGTCGGATATTCATTATACTATTCTTTTAACATTGAGGGAATCTTTATACCAAAGCTTTTGTACAAAGTAATTGGAACTCAACAATCTCTTTCTTTTTAAATAAATCAGTTAAATTGAGTATTTTCTGGAACATTCTTTTGTTGCCAGAAAGATTTTGAAGATAAGATATTGGGTACTTTATTTGTAAAGCTATGTGTATGATCTCTCTCGCTTGATTTTTTGCTGTTTAAAAATAAACAATCGTTTATGATTAAATTTAAACTATTGTACCACTTCTCATCCATCGTCATCATGACGTTCTAGCTTAGTGGGCGAAAGTCTGCCTGCGTTGGTTAAGGTTGCGGCTTCGATTCCCGCCTCGGGACAAAAACTTAAACGATCTGCAAATATTTGTTTCGGGTATTCTGGTAGTTTTCTATATACAATAATAAATCTATGTATTTATGCATATCAGAAATCTAGGTCCCGTAACACAAGCTTCGAGCTTACCACGGGGCTAGATGTTGCTGTGTTAATTGTCCAGCAATATTTATTTAAATAATAAACTGCGTACTCGATCTCGATCGGAACGGTAAAATTTTAACAGCTCAATAAAAAGGCATGTAAATAAATTATTAAGAATGTCTGTTCTGTATAAAGTAGGTCGAGAGAAGCCACAGATACGAAATAACATGATGGATGAATAATTTGATAGCGTCAAATAAAACGACAGTAAAATGTCGCCTCGAAGAAATCGTTTTTAGTTTATCACTAAAAACGATTTCTTCGAGGCCGCCCATTGTAACACTTTTTATGTATGTTTCTTTTTTGTTATGTATTTTGGTTTTTCCGGTGCATAATAAAGTATATTGTATTGTCTTATGTTGAACATGATAATGTTAGTTAAATCCTACTAAAACTATAAATGCGAAAGTTTGTACGAATGTATGAAAGTTTGTTACTCTTTAACGAAAACTTGGTTACCCTAGTTATGAATGTAATTTCCTTTGCTCACTATAATTAGTAATAAGATTAAGTATAGCAATTATAATATGTAAACTAGCTCTATGCAATATCATATGTAAGATAATTAAATTGTTAATTGTATACGTCAGTGGTCAATTAGGGCTGTAATTTTGTGATAAAATAAAGTTCAATATTAATTGGCCTTTTTTATTTCCTAAGACTTTGAATAATTCAATTTTTCCTATTAAAATATTTACCTTTTTTGTAACCCGTGAGTTGTTAGTCGTAAAAAATTAGTTTGATATATAAACTTCTAATATTTCTCAGCAAACGAAAACGGAATCCCAACTGCATTTAAACTGTTCAACCTTTTATACTTTAAAGAGATAAATATATAAAAAACTTTCACAGACAAAGAGAGGCTAAAATCGACTCTATAAATAAAATTGTCACAGCCTTTAAATTATCTTCACAAAATGGAAATAATGTATAAAACCATCTATCACTTTTTTTCATTTTAGCCTCGAAAGGGCTAAAATCCGGTTGATTTATGGACAACATTTTTACAGATTCTCGGAATATTTCTCATCATAAAAGTATTAGGGCACTTAGTACTTAGGACGCTAGAGATCGAGGAATTTACTTAAAAGTGATACCATCACTATATTCATAAAAATATAGTGATGGTATCACTTTTAAGTAAACTGCTTTAACTTTAGATGCAAAAATGGTGAGGAAACCAGTATGTTCTTTTTCTTCATTAACAAGTTTAATGATGTAATAATGACTTTTACCAACCTGCACTTGGTCAGCGTGGTAAGTTAAGGTCTAACCCCTTTCATCAAGAGAAACCCCTGTGTACCAGTAGGCAAAGTGGTAAGCTCGAAGCCTGTGTAACGAGTACTTTAAGGGGTAAGTTAAGGGTAGATAATGTACATCTAGATATAAAACACTTAAAGCACTCAGAAAATAAAATATACAAATATTGTTCCGAAGCAAGAATCAAACCCGCTACCGCGCTACAGAGGTTGTCAACGTCTTCAATAAAAAGGCGCAATCAATATTGATATTTATACCCTACCTTATTCGTCTGTGCATTATTGGATGAAAATGATAAAAGTTTATGCGAAAAATATGATTATACGCAAGGGAAAATTACTTTCGATATCGAAACCGAATTTCGTATAATCTTCTATTGTGCGCGTATTATTTTCTTAGAGTTATTATTTTCTTATGGATAAACGAAAAAGCCGATTTTATCAGTGAAAATCTATTTAGGCGAGTTTTTTTCTTCTGAAACGACAATTTCTGATACCAGGCTTGGTATAAAAATAGTACCACCTAATCTCTCCGCGTTGAACCGATTAAAGGATTTATATAACAGAAGACTGGTATCAACGTCGTCCCGGTGTACTGTACCAAATTACTGATATGTATAGCCTACGTAATTATGGTTTTTATACCAAATCCCCCAATATTTATAAACAGAAGACCCACGCCCAGTTGTGACAGATAATAATAATAAATGTCTGATAAGCCATTATTATGGCCTTTTGTGATGATGATGAAGAGAAAACACGGAATCACCCGGTTCCTTCCAAAAATAATAATTAACCTGTCAAAGACAGACTGTTCATTGAGCTCATTCCGGATGGTGACTAAATTGTATTAATCTAAGGACCACTTGCACGCGCCATCTTAAATCAAGTTTAGCACTAAACATCTTACAGTAAGTACGAGTATATCATTAAGTTAAATGTTAGTAAGTAAGTAAATACATTTATTCATAAAATATTTCAATTCTATGCTAATTGCCAAGAATGCTAGCGACATTGCCACGTTGAATGGCAATACTAATATGTTGGCCAAAATAGAAGCCAGTATTCTTATCACCTGTGGACTCAAGACGCTTAGCAAGATCTTTATAAATGTTAGTTTTGACGACCTCTGGTGGCGCAGCGGGCGAAGATTCGTCCACGACGCATGAGGTTGCGAGTTTATTCCCGCATCGGGACACTAAACTGTAAGACCAGTAAAATATTTGTTTCGGGTGTTCTGTGTTTTTTTTGTATAATATAAAAAAATCTTACTATATATATTATTATGTTTATTCTATCTAGTTTATCAACAATTTGAATCGAATTGTAAATTAAAGCCTGAATTTTCAGTCGTAAAAAAGAAATCTAGACGTCATTAGTATACAGGTCAAGTTCTCGTAAAAAATAAATTAAGGAAACTCTTTGAGCTAAATTTTAAGTACTTCAAAATAAATTTTAAATGAAATGGCTAAAAGAAATATGCAGAGCGCAACCTTTTCAAAGAAAATATTTGTTTTATTTTACGTTTTTTATGAGCACTAATGTAAGTTACAAATTTGAGGACTAAGCCCTAGATTTTACTAGCGAATTTTCCCGAATTATTAAAAAAAACTTGCCGACCTGCTGACAGTTTTGCTTTTGTTTTTTTTAACGTTATCTTCATAAATCAATGCCACTTTTCATTGTTATTTTATAACACAATAACCGCTGTGCCAATTAAGGTGCTTTTGTTTTAAAATAGTTGTAGTAACCCGGGGAAGGTTATCAGCTAGTACCTAACGTAAACATTGAAATATAAAATAGACCAACTTTAAGAAAATAATTAAGTCATAAAATTATAAATTACGACCTTCAAATACCCAATATAAATCACAATATGTCTAGTGAAGAATCAATTAATAGTCTTTAAACTACAATTGTTGATGATTTGATATTCTCCCGTAAAAAGGTTTTCCTTAATGACCTTAATTAATTTAAACAGATTGCTTTGGAGCTTCACAAAAGAATTCAAAGCAGTTAAAGAGACCACAATACGTCTTAATTAGAGTAATCAAGCTGAAATCACTTCAAAATCCTTTGACCGTGATCTTACGGACGTTATTGAAAGATTTAAAAGATATGAGAAAAGAAAGATTCGAATAAATAGTAATTTGTAATTTCAACAGCATAATATTTATAATTTTAGATTTAATTATTTTAAACAAGCTGTAAGTTTCGCAAATACAGTAAAAATAAAAAAAGTAATTAGTTTATTTTCCGTCATAAAATCACTTATAAAAAACATAGTCTAAGCTAATTTATCATCGTAATCATTTTCAGCCATTGGATGTCCACAGTTAGATGAAGGCACACCTGTGAGGAAGTTGCGGGTACGATTCCTGGCGGAACAAATAATAGTAATAGAAATATAATAGAAATTTAGAAAAAACACTTCGTTTGAATGGCAAATTACCAATGCTAATTAAAGGACTATTTAGATTAATAAAAAAAATATACGACAATTACAGAGACGCCAACCTAAATTAGGGTTGTTTTCGGAAGGGTAAACAATAATTTAGACAACTTCTAAGTTCCACTCGAGTTGGCTTAAGTAACCCTTTGAAAATAACTGATAACAGTTCACAAACTGTTAACGTCGGAAGTAAGTCTTGCAAACTGCTTCTTGAGACTGTTCGATTAAGTGTAGCGCCAAATTAAGTGTAATTTTATCATTATTATACCTATTTATGTTCCCACTGCTGAGACACAGAGACTTCTCTCTTGACGAGAGATAAGGCTTTAATTCAAATATGGGCACTTATACTATTGGGATATACGCTTATACTAAATAACTACTGATAGGATATACAGGCGAAAATTTGAAGGCATGGTTCATCGGTATTTCTTAAATGATATTTGACTCTACTAATAATTGACTAGAAATTATGTTTAAACGTTATTGTATTTGATGATTTATCTAGGTATTAATTTGTTTAACATTAATATTGTTTAAAATGTAAGAATATACATTATGTAATTATATCAATCTCAAACCAACATACAAGTCGCGGCCGTCACTTATATAAAATAAGCAAACATTTTTTAGCAAAACAGCAAAAATTCCGCGATACGGCAAACTTTTTATAATTTCGCATTTACGTCGATTTATAGCAGTTTGGTTTGAGTTACGATTATCGTTGTCATGGCCCTCGGGTGTTGTGTATCTGGGTTATTGTGTTGTTTTATTTATTTAGTAACAGATCGCTACACAATCTGCATAAAGGTCGGGCTTAGGTTTTAATACTTTTTACTTATTGACGACTTTTGGGGCGCAGCGGGCAAAGGTCCGCCTGCGACGAAAGAGGTTGCTAATTTGTTTTAGGTATTGTATTATTATTCCTTGAATGTGTCAATAAAATTAAAGATTTTATTATGCCTTTTTATTACACTAAAGAACTCTTTTGTTAGTAGGTAAAGTGTCTTATATGTGTTGTAAGTGTATACACAGACTATTTCAAAACAGGCCAACAAAAAGAGTCAGAATATCATGGCAGGCTTTGTAACCCATCCACTGACAACGGCCGCTCAAACTCTACACATGAAAGGGCCGAAAAGGTACATAAGTCACAAAATGAGAAAATCGCCGGAAATAAATCGGTAGACGAAGCCCTTTGATCCCTTACAAAAAGACAGGTTTCTGTCTTCCTGTGAGAGTAGTAAACTGTAAACCATACATTGGTAGACCTTTATTAATACGTAGGAAAAATAAATAACGCGGGTCACCGACATAGCCCAGCGGATTAGCTCTTTGAAGTAATGAAAGGTATATGAAACAATGTTATATATATTTTTAAGGGCTGTGGATTTTGTTAAATAACTAAATAAATAAGTGGCAATGGGCTGGCCATTATAGCGAAGAGAATTGATGTTCTATGGGGCCGAAATTTAAGTTTAATGTATGTACTGTTATTACTATGTGGTGCACCTACAATAAACTGTTTTTGATGGAAAGCGTGGTGATTATACCACTTCCCAACTCAAAAATGGTATAAATAGTGGGTAAATATTTAAACAAGGATAATTCTAGGTTTATAAAATACTAGCGACCCGCACTCGCTTCGCTTCTTGCACCTATTTATACTTATAAACCTACCTAGCAAATCTCTCTACTATATTTTTAGTCTTACGGTTTGAAGCGTACAGACAGCGAAAGTGACTTTGTTTTATGATATAATATGACTTTGTTTTAAAATAGGTGGTTGAGGGCTGGTTTAATTTATTACTCTTATTTTCCATTCCACAGGAAAAGGTTTCGAAAAACAAGTTTCGCTGAAAGAGAAATAACGTTTTGTTGGTTTGAGGACGGAATAAAACAGTCATCTACTTTAAACATTCATAAACTAAAGAGTATTTTCTTTTATAAGTGTATTTTAAATGCTACCATAGAGTACTGTTTTCAAACTAGAGCGTGATTTTTCGTCTAAACGTGTCTTCAGATAAGTTTTTTTATGAGCAATAGAAATAGATTTAGGGCCCGCCCTAGGTACGTTGCTAGCACTAGATTGTGTGAGGATGCTTCGGTATTCTGCTGTCTGAAAAGTTTTCATAAAATTCTTGGTATTATAGAATCACACAATAATAATTTGCGTGATTTCAAGTAGGTATAACAATTTTTACTATGTGTTGAAAATTAAAAGTATAATACTTACTTGTAACTCAAAATCTCGTTATTACTCTTTTTCGTTTAAATAAATAAATAATAATAAATATATGTATATTGCTGTAAAATTCAGTAGTACTAACTTCTTGCGTCGCAGGCAGAACTTCGTCTGCTGCGCCAATGATGATTTATTTTATTTCTTTGATCGAAGCTTAAGTTCAATTGAGACTTCCGAATTCTCTAATAAACAGAATTCAGTGAATGACATGTCTGACGTTGATTTGACGATATCAGATAAATCGGCGCCTATTTGGAAAAGGCGGATATTGAATGGCAAAAGCCTATTTTAATCAAAATGGAAATGAGGGATGAATTTTGTTCCCTCATACCGAGCAGAGCTCCATGGTGATGCTCAATTTGAAGTAAATTATTAACGTACTGGAAATTATTTGAATACAACAACTGTTGTCATACCTACCATTATATATAAATTAGATTTAATAACCAATAATCACTATTCCAATGCTGAGACACGGGACTTCACTTTTTGCGAGTGAGACAAAGCATGGGTTTTCATTAAACCCATCCCTTGTCTCTCTCACACTTTATCACCAATGCCAATTTACAATTTATATATGTAACACAACCATTAAAAGTTTTGATACGTTATAAGTTATTTTATCATTAATTTAACGAGAACTATTTATTCTCAAGATAAAATCAAAACTATAGATTATAGGATTTATTGTCATAAAATCGTGAAGATCACTTGGACAAAACATTGTAAAAATCAAGACAACCTCATAAAAGATTATTCTTCCTAACAAAAGACTGTTCACTGTTACAAAATTGACACAATATTGTTACCAAGTTGATAGAATTGTAACGGAACTGAAGAATAGCTGTAAGCTCTATTCTCATGAAACGCCCAAGTAAACGATTATTAAACAAACCAATAGCCCAGCGAATTCGTTCTCTAAAGTGGAAATAGGTTGGCTATTATAGCCAGGAGAGCAGATAGCCCATGGCTTCGGATCGTCATCGCAGCATTGGACGTCCGACGACGTAATAGATGGACGGATGGAATAGTTCACGGTGAAACAACTGGATATCTTTAAGGGAGGCCTATATCCAGCAGTGGACGTAATGGCTTATATGATGACGATGAAACTGTGATAGGAATAGCCCCGCTGAACAAAAGCTGATATCTGAAAGCCGCGTTCTTGTGGAAGTTTAAATTCAGTTACCTCCGAGGCTTTTTATCCGGATTTAGATCGGAAATCTTCTCGGAGTCGCTGATTTAAAAGCGTTTTCGTTTTACTGAATGTCTTAAAAATACATCCGGCTGTCAGAATACATTATTATGTTGCTAAAGCCAAAAAAGGAATTGACCTAGCTAATTATGCTGTCCTGTGGTGGCGACCTAAGAATAGTACAATGTATAGGTACTATCTTACCAGCAAGTCGTCAAACAGAAACATTATAATCCTATATGACTTACCACGGGACTAAAAAATATAATTGAGAATTACTCACGTCTTTGTAAAGAAGTTAATAAACTCTCGGCGTTGCGGCTAACAATCACAATCAAAAGAGTCGACACTTTGTTGCATAATGTTGTTGGTTGCTCAAAATATATTTACATTTGCACAAAATATAAACTTGTGTGAAGTTTTATACCAAGTGTGAAAATATTGAATTTACTTTAAAGTTGTAGACATCAATTCAAAAATACACTCGAAAGACCACGTTGTGCCGCTTTGAATAACTTGACCTATTTCCGATGTTCGGAACCGCGATAACATTTACATCGTACGATATATAGTTAAATATTATTAATAAAATAATGCATAAGTAAACACATATAACAACGAGAATCATTTTTACAGAGTAAGACCCGAAAAGACGGAGCACGGTGTAGCTTTCACTCCTCCTGAAAGACTTTGTAGTCGAGACGTCAAGTCTATTTACTCTATTGTAAAAACGTGAGTAAATCTCGTAGTTATAAAATAAGTAATGCTTAAGTATATTAAAATCCGCTTCTAAGGCAGTTATTATTACCCAAAGACAGGCATCAAGAAGCTCACATATTTAAAAATATAAACCCACAAAGAAATTATAATAAAGATACAAAATTATGTCGTATCGTATTACCTAAAACTTTGAAATATTCCCATTTTCATTGACATTTTAACTGGTATCGAGAATGGAGCAGCGATTTATTTTCTGCTGAGGTATTAGTATCTTGCAATGTAAATTGAGGTATTTTCTGTACAACAGTGTTTTATTTCCACCAGTTAGTTGAAAAATTATTTAAACCGTAACTTATTATATACACGTATTTATCGTAACCTTAATAATTTTAGTTTTTGCGTGTCCAAAAGTTGTAATATAACATTTAACATTTAATCACCCCTATTTATTTATTCACCACGCTGCTGGCCAAATACACAATTTCACATGCCATTTAAAATTCTTAGTACCTACATTTCCTTTCCTTTCTTCCTTTCCTCTCGATGTTTTCGTTCATCCTTACACCCCGTGGTTTTAAAGCGCGCCTACATTTTTGAAGAAGAAAAATCCAGAGGTGCGAGAGGTCTGGGTTTGAACCTACAACCCTCGGATGAAAATCATGTGTGCTCGACACGGTTCCACAACGCCACGGTTTTGACTTCCATTTATACATATTTTCACATAATACTAAACACAGAAAACTAAAAGGTTCTGTTCTGTTAATTTGTATTTTTATGAATATTTATTATTTCTACACTACTCATCTCATTTCAAAATATTCTATGTGTCCCGTATGCCAAACCATACATAAATGGATAGATATCGCGAATGGAAATGAAGACAAGTTTCATGAATTTTAAGTGGCTTCCGCGAGAACCGACTGACATTTTATTTATTGAAGTGACGAAAAGTTTGATGGAGTGTATTCAGGAGTGTTTTGTCGCTGGAATAAATTATTTATTTTTAGTTTGCAATTAACTTTTCCGTGTTAAAATGAAACGTGCGGTAAATATAATCATATGTGTCCTTCTAATATATTTATGTAAAGCTACATTGTTAATTATCATCAAAATCCGTTATGTATTTTTTGCGTAAAAGATAAAGCTAAAACTATAGAGTAATATTTGATGAATCATTTTATAACCTTTGTGAAATAAATGTGCTAAAGTAAGATAGAATGCAATGAAAAAGATACAAAAACAAAAAGTGGCTTTGCATAATAAAAAACCCCGCGTGGTTAGGTTTAAGAGGTTAAACTTGAAAAGGAGAATATTTTGCTAAAACGAAATTGAAATATAGCGTTTTACATAGATGTAAAGGCAAATCCAAACAGGCAACAAGGCAAAAGTAGCTGAATTAGTGTTCTTAAGGTGCTGAGAAGTCCCAGCTACAAAATTAATAAAAATTCAATATATTTTGATTTTTTAAGAGTTGTGTTGGCTAAGTGGGGGCAAATCGACTTTCATTTCGAAGGTCGTAGGTTCAAAACCTAATTTAGGTTAGGTTTATAATTTTTACTAGTTTTCCGCCCTATATTTTCGTTACAGGTATGTTATTTATTAAGTCCTAGTTGGCTACGTGGGAGCACACTCGAATCTCGAATTAGAATAACATACATCATTTTCATCCAACTGGGGAGAAAAATATTCGTAAAATCTAGCTTTTATTTGTTATAGTGTTATTTTAATAGTCTATCAAAATTACAAACAACTTTTGTCAAAAAACTCTGTTCAGCAATTTAAGCAGTGTTCTGAGTGTTCAGCTTTTAAAATTCAGATTACTCGTACTATAGACTTTCAGGTTTATGAGCGAAACCTTTTAGAATAAAAAAACAAAAGTAAAGTATATGGTAATTTATACGCCATATTTATCTAGGATTTGACTTAACAGTATTTTAAATTATGTAGACAGTTAAGAAAATATAGTATTTTTATGATCCCTAAACGGTTTTGTGTTATTTTAACATTCAAAAGATAGACCCATGTTTAAACTTATACTATACTGTGAACGCCCATGATACACAACACACTCTTATCTATATACAGCCCGGTCGGTGTGGTTGGTTATATAATACCGTTAATATAATTTGAGATCATCATATCACCCCTATTCACGTTCCCACTGCTGGGACACAGGGACTTCTCTCATGACGAGAGAGGTTAGGCCATAATTCACCACGCTGGCCAAGTGCGGGTTGGTGAATGACACCATGTCCTTCAAACTTTTTTCAAAGCTCTCAGAACATACCGGTTTCCTCACGATGTTTTGCCTTCACCGTTAGAGCACGTGTTTTTAATGCACACATAATTTTCCAAGAAGAAAATCAGAGGTGTGCGGCGGGGTTTGAACCCACGACCTTAGGAATGAAAGTCGTGTGTGCTCCCACTTAGCCAACACGGCTCAATTTAATAATTTGAGATAGCTCAATATATTTCTTCTTGATTTGTAATAATTTAACAATAAGCCAAAACATAAGGTAGGCGTTTAAAGTGGTTCGACCTTTTTCACCGTGTACTTCTTAAAAGGTATAAGCTGCTAAGTAGCTAAGGAGATCAGCGAAAAGAATGCTTCTCTTGGGTGTAATGTTTTTGAATAATGCTTTGTTTACAGAAGTTTTATCCAAGAGCTGCCAATAAATTTGGGTTTAGGTAATTGACCCGTGTTGGCTTAGTGGGATCTCATTGGACTTTCAGTTATCCAGAACTCGAATTGGGCAACTGGGTTTGGTTTTTTTTGCCCAGTTGCCCAAACCCAGTTCTGGAAAACCCAAACCAAACCGCCCAAACCGATTTCAGGTGTTTGGGTATTTTGGGTAAACCCAAATAGGGGTCCATATACATAAATTATAGATACTTACATTAATTGAAAAGTGCATCTCTATCTTATTTATAAGCAACAACTTACTAAAACAAAAACAAATGTATAATGATATAAATAAAATAAATAAATAAATAAATATTACTGGACAATTTTACACAGCGACATCTAGCCCCGTGGTAAGCTCGAAGCTTGTGTTACGGGTGCTAGACTTCTGATATACTTAATATAATATACAACATAGATAGATATTTTTTATTATACATAATATACCACCCAGACACCCGGAACAAATATTTGCAGATCATACAAATTGTTGTTCCGAGGCGGGAATCGAACCCGCAACCTCTTGCGTCGCAGACGGACCTTCGCCCGCTATGATATGGAATAAATAGTTTTATAGTATGCTTATGAGAAAAAATTAGGTGAATAATATGATGAAACTGACAACATAATAGACAAAACTATAATAAAAGACGCTTAACTCAAAAAAATATATTCTGTGTAGAAATATTGAAGTTTAGCACCAAAACCAAAAATTCCTCTCTATTTAATGTAACTTTTAATAGTAACTTCGGTCAGTCACTCGAAGCTGGTCAAAAACATCATTAATCTTAAACTCATCAAACCTTATATATTCTCAGAGTAAATTATTATGCTGTGCAGATTTCAGAAGGTTCAATTTATCACATTTCAGTCTAGGCCCTCTCAAGACTTGGATATTTTAGAAATACTAAAGCAGCGTCTAAACCCGAATGCTGTAATGCGATCCGATTTTAAATTAAATGCATTGTTGTTTTACTTATAATCATCACCCTTATTTACGTTCCCACTGCTGGGACAAAAGGGCTGCTCTCTTAAAGAGAGAGCCTTAATTCACCACGTGGGCTTAGTGCGGGTTTGTAATTAATGCCTCATATAATTCAAATTTTTCAAAGTTCTCAGAACATGCCCAGTTTCCTAAAACGTTAACCGTTTAAAAGCACGGTTTAATGCACACATGTATATTTCAAGAAAAAAATATAAAGGTGTTGAAATCTAAAGGTGTGAAATTTAAAAAAACCTAAATAAAAAACAAAATATATAATTTTAAGATTTTTCTAGAGACATTGTTGTTAATTAAATTTGAGATGAAACGTTTATAAATATAAAACTAAATCTTGACCTTTCTTATCTGAGGTCAGGGATCACATCCACGGTCTCGGATCATTGTTAAGGTCACATAAGACCGACAATAGATTGCTTTTCGATTGTGTGTGGGTTGACTATACGCTTAACGAGTTTTTTGTCTTCGCTCTTAGTTAATTGAAAGTGTTCATTTGTTTTACTTCCTAATTACTAGATACGGTGTTCTGATTGGAAAGAATTATGTGGTTGATTCTCTTAAAATAGATTTACTATTCTTAACAAAATCACCCTTTTCTGTTCCCACTGCTGGGACACATGGACTTGAGGAGAGAGATTATGCCTTAATTCATCACGCTGGCCAAGTGCGGGTTGTTGAATGTCACACATGATAAAACTTTTCAAAATTCTTAGAACATGCCAGTTACCTTATGATGTTTTTCAGTATCTACCAACATTCATATTGGGATAAACGGGAAATTCACGTAGCATTTTACGTTGGATTTTGTCAACAGTTTCGTTCCAAAACGCCTAGACATCTTCTGGATGAACACTGCAACATTGTTAATACAGGAAGGTTTTCTTTTATTTAATATCTGTTGGCAAATGCAACAAAATTGTATTATATTTTCCATTGTAGTAGAAAAATCACAACAGCTGCGGTAACTTAAGTTTGAACATAAATTGAAAAACTTTGCTCGTAAGTGTAATTACTTCAGATAACTTATGAAACTTAGTATAAAATAGTTTTAATAAATAAAATATATCGTATCACTCCATCTTTAGTTATGTCGGTGGTACTACTTTATTACTATATTTTCTGCCATTATCACATGCTGAGACAGTGCTAGTTTTTCCAACATGACCCTTATGTATTTAGTGAATTTGGTTTTGTAATGTTATGTTATGTTTTAGCGTGTATTTGGTTTTGTTATGTTATATTTTGATTTGATTTGATTATTTTAATTTATGTATTCATTCTATATATCTTATAAGTTTCAATTCACCACGCTGGCCAAGTGTTGGTTGGTCACAGTCCTTTAAATTCTTCAAGGTTCTGTCAATTGCAACTGCATACCGCGCGTTCCGTTTCACGTAACTTAGCGGTGTTGAATGATAACGCTGTGTCTAAGTACGTAATTGTTTGTAGCTTTAATATACGATTAGAATAAATTTATGTATAAGAGAACTCGTAGTGTCTAGATAAACCTAACAAAGGATTTAAGACGCTACTAACCATGTAATGTACTAAATTTTTTACCAATAAATACATCTATCTATCTCTATCAGAACAAGAGCTTAAAATCGCGGAAAAATCTAATCTAGCTCAGGTAATGTCGTGGGCCATAACTAGTTCTAATATACCTAATTTGTGTACAATCCTTGAATAGCGAACACAAAAATTTCAGACATAATTTTGAGGACGATTTCCCAGCGCCCTGTTTTCCTCACAAATTAACAAAGGTGTGAAATTTAATTTACTTTATCGGCTCCTAAAATACCTTTTCAATTCTAAGCTTTACATAATTCCTCTGGGATTATTTTGTGTTTTAATGGAGTTTTTATTCGATATTTTCAGGAGTGACGGTTTATTTTCTGTATCGAAAAAGAGTTTTCATTTTAATATTATCAAAAATAAACTCTCCACGAACGGCACGTTAATAGACTTTAAAATATATTGGGATTAAAAAATAATGTTTTTCTATAAATTTTAAGTTAATGAATATAAAAATTAAAGCGTTTTTTATATTAAATGGTGCTTAGTATAATTAAAGAGCCTGCTGCTTAAATACGCATGGTCGGATGTCTGTTAATACAAATTGGACAAATCGGTCGATGGACTCGCTAAACGTAAAACTCGGGTTCCTTAGTCCGAACTAAAGAACGGCTCTAATGTCGAGTTGATTTTTATTCAAATACGTTGAATTCTCCCGGGTTTAAAGGAAAAAAGCTAAAGAAAAACATAAACTAAAGTTACCAACGAATTACCAGTTTTTTATCAAAACCGGTAAATCCGCGAACGGGTCACGTTTGTAACTTAATTCTAATATATATATACTTAGAGAACAATCAAACGATATTTCTGTTGCCTTCTTGGTATAAGTTTACCAACTGTTGTTTTCACGAAGTTTACTAATTTTATGGGCAATAAACCATTGAAATCTTCTCTGAGGAAGTTTCGTATTTTCCATGCTAATTTCATTTCAACAAACGTATGCACAAAGTTTAGCTTTGTAACGTTGGATATTCAAAACAACAATTTTGCTTTGTAAGGAGGTAACGTTTTAATTGGATTTTGGGGTTAAATTTGGAATGTGTTGCTTTCTTTAACTTCGATAATTACATATTCGGATAGGAATATTATTAGTATCATAGTGTACAGCTTTCTGTGGGTGTTATAAAATATGGGATTTATAACAGAGTAGAAGATAGACTGCAGCGGGTTTAATAAATAATAATAATAAATAAATAATGATGGCGGGTCATACATTACCAACACGGGCGCAAAATTGTCTCGATCACTTTATGCTCAAGTTAGACATAAAAAAGTCATCAGCACGCATAGCTGTTTTAAACACTTCGGTTACTGACCATTTAATGATATTTCTTGCGCTGTCAAATGACAATATTAACAAAAACATATGTAAAATAAATAAAGTTACAGATTATAATAAGGCACTAATTTCTCTTGTAAAAAAAGATGTAGGACAACTTTTAATTTCGGAAGATCCTAACTATGTAGCAAACAATTTAGTTAATAAAATCATGGAATCACTGCAAGAAAATACCACATCTAGAAATATCCCAAATCATAAAAGGATCATTAAGCCCTGGATAACCTCAGGAATTTTAAGATGCATAAGAAATAGAAATAAGTTACAGAAAAAAACACAATTAGATCCTTTTAACGTAATTCTAAAAATAACTTTTAAGAGATATAGAAACTTTTGTAATAAATTGATTAAAAATAGTAAAATTAAATATGAAAAAGAGCTACTTGAAAGATCTGCCAAAAACACTAAAAGTCTCTGGAAAAACATAAAAACAATTACATATTCAAACAATAAAAACAGTAAATCAGATAAACTTCTAAATATTAAATCAACAAACTTAGAATCAGTCAACTTCGTCAATAGTTACTTTGTAAATATAGGGAAAAATTTGGCTAATAATATATCATTTCTTAATAAAACAATACCCAGTGACAAGCAACACTCCCAACTTAATACATTTGTCCTTCTGGAAACAGACGTAGATGAGGTTAATGACATACTTATGAGTCTCAAGTCGGATAGCGCTCCTGGGTGGGATAACATTCCTACAAGTTTTTTGAAAATGGCTAAACAAGTCCTAATACCGGTTATTACTCACCTGGCTAATCTATGTTTTAATAAAGGACTATTTCCACACGTACTTAAGAAATCGATAATTACTCCTATATTTAAAAATGGTGACTCTACTGATGTTAACAACTACAGACCGATCTCAGTCCTGACCTCCATTTCGAAAATTATAGAGAAACTTATTAATAAAAGAATAATAAACTACTTAGATAAATACAAAATTATTTCAAACTCGCAATTTGGTTTTCGAAATGGAATGTCAACTGAAGACGCAGTAGATTCACTAAGCTCATACATAGTAGAGAAGGTTGATAAAAACAAGAAATTTATAGCCGCATATCTAGACCTACGTAAAGCATTTGATACAGTTCATGTGCCTACAATGATTCAAAAGCTAGAACAGATAGGTTTCAGGGATATGAGTCTGGCGCTTCTTATAGATTATCTGTCAGGACGTCAACAGCAAGTAAAGATAGGGAATAACATTAGTGAACCTTTAGACGTTACCTTCGGAGTTCCACAAGGAAGTGTATTAGGGCCTACACTGTTTAATGTGTACATAAACAGTCTGTGTAATATGAAAATAGATAATGCTAAAGTGTTTTGCTATGCTGATGACACAGCATTGGTTTTTAGCAATGAATCATGGGATAAGGTTAAGAAGGACACAGAAAAAGGTCTTACTGAGGTAGCTGTATGGCTGAAGGAAAATGTGTTGACACTAAACACTGAAAAAACTAATTTCATGTGTTACTCAATTAATAAACATAATCAACCCAATAATGATTTCAAGATTCAGATACACAACTGTGATCATACACACCCTAACTTATGTAACTGTCCACATATAAACAAAGTACCATCAACCAAGTACCTAGGCATAATCATAGACCAACACCTAACGTGGTATGAACATATAGAAGCACTAAGTGCTAGAATAAGAAAATTAATTTGGGTGTTCAAAACTCTTCGGCATATTGCACCTGAACCACTTCTAAAGAATATTTATACTATTCTATCACAGTCTGTTCAAACCTATTGTATTCCAATATGGGGTGGTGCAGCTAAAACTAGATTTCTAGAAATAGAAAGAGCCCAGCGAGCTTTGATCAAAGTTATGTTTCTTAAGCCGTATAGATTCCCAACTCAAACTCTCTACTCTACCACTGAGCTTTTATCTATTAGAAAGCTTTATACGCTTCATGCGGTCTTAAGACTCCATAAGTCACTAACATACAATCCTTTGCAAAATTTAAGTAGAAGAAATTACAAAGTAAAATCTCAATCTTGTAGAACCACCTTCGCCCAAAGACAATACAAAAGACAATCTGCATTTTTATACAATTCTATTAATAAAATCTTAAACATTTATCCCTTAACATTGTATGAAATTAAGAAAGTAATTATAAAATGGTTATTAGAAATGAATTACGAAGAGACGGAATCTTTAATGAAAGTCATATCATAGTTGATGTCCCCCGTTGCCTAGACTCTTAACACTTAAGCAGTCGCTACTGGGTCTATCAGACCCAGTAGTCCATTGTTTGCATGATTATTATTTAATCTTAAAAATTGCGATGTTGCCGTTCTTAATACCTCTCGAGGTTAGAGTAAGACAGCAAATAACGGTCTCCGCAGTCAGTTTTCCATCGGTGCTGGAGTGCAACAGACGTAAAAGGTGCGTATGGGTTCATTGGACCCGGTAGCGACTAAATACGTAAGTGATTTTCCGTAACTTGGTAACCGTAATTAATTATTTAAAATTTGTTATTATTATAGAAAATGGCAACCATTAGGTCCTTGAGCTTATGGGATATTGAAGACTGCTTGAATGATCACTATGCATGCATCCCTATGCATCATGATGCCAAAATTTACTTTGAAACTGGTGAAGAAGAAACCCGAAATGATAACGGACTACAACTACACCAAATGTGGGGTTGACATTGTAGACCTAATAACAGGTACATATTCAGTATCTAGACGAACCCAACGATGGCCACTTTGCTTATTTTTTTGGATTTATGAACATTGAACGCCTATGGTATTCACAAAACCAAATCACCTTCCGATAACTTGGTTTGAAGAGATTTTATCAAGACGCTGACTGTTTCGATGATTAAACCATACCTTCATGAAAGAGTACTGATTGAAAACATCCCACAGCAAATAAAATCCCGCATCCGAAACATACCCGAAGTCTCTAGCCACCTCCTTCATCAAGCCCGCCAGTTAGTGGACGAAAAGCGCGTTGTGGTCTTTGCAATTGGAAAAAAAGACAGAAAAACTAAAATTTCCTGCATAAAATGCATTGTCCCAATTTGTGGAGAACAAACCAAAGCAATATGTGTGAATTGCAATAATAACATTTGACCTTCAAAATGACAAAATAGTAACGACTTATCAAAGAAGTTATTTTTAAATTGTTGATTTTTAGAGATGTTTTTTAGTTTTTTTTACGAAATAATGATTGATCTTTTTTTGTGATTTTGAATAAGTACATTATAGTAGTATTAGAAAAATAAAGAAACTTAATGTTATTATCTTTATTTCATAAGATATAAGATAAAAGTTAAAATGTGTTGTGAAACTACGTTGAATTTTAGTATGTAATTAAATAGCGTTTTTTTATGAATAAAAGTATAAAATACAAATGTTTAATACGATTTTCTATTTAATATTAGGATATAATTACTGTTAGGAAATACATAATAACATTAAATTCAGCAGTTTTAGAAAAATCCGGCAATATTAAACCGGGTCCAGTGGACCCGGTAGCGACTCCTAGCGTATCAAAACAGGGCGCGACTGCTTAAGTGTTAAGAGTCTAGTGTCCTCTGAGGACTAATCCTAATGACAACTACCTCTAAAGATAGGTAACACCCTATGCACAACCACTATACTTTTATTTTATTGTATACACTAACATAGTTTAAGTAAAGATACAAACCTATTATTATATAACTTCCCTAGTACCTAATTAGTATTTAAATTAAATTACCTATTAAATTTGTAAAGTGTAAGTAAAACTAAAAACCTACTATTATTTACTAGTAGGTTAATAATTAGTTTTTAAAAATTCCTTTGTTATTGTAACATTTGTTATAGAAGAGCGGGACTCTCTAACACAAGTTTTTAACTTAAATGAGAGTCTCTACAACTGTTTCACAATATTGTAAACTTGTTACATAAATAAACATTATTTTATTTTATTTATTATTATTTAAATAAATATTACTGGACAATTTTACACAGCGACATCGAACCCATAAGCTCAAAGCTTGAGTTGTGGCTAGATATCTGATAACATACTTAATAGAATATTATATAAGAACATAGATTTTTATTTTTTGGTTACATAAACATAAAAACCCAGGACACTGGAAGCAAATATCTGCACATCGTACAAATTTTTATCCCGAGCGGGAATCGAACCCGCAGCCTCGTTCGTCGCGAGCTGTTATGATGATGAATATAACTAAGACCCATTCCAGTTCTGTTATCAATTCAAATATAAATGCTATTATTATGGACCCTAAATAATAAAATGAACCCATGTTTTATGATCTGTGAATCAATTGTTATACGTTTATGGCGCGGCGCGTTACGTTTGGCTGAGGCTGGTTTGAAAATCTAAATTTTGACCTTGATTCAATATAGTGAACCAACTTTACGATGTTTCTTAGAAATATATTATACTTACCCATAGAAACTTTTCCCCGGGGATACACACATCATCTTCTAAAATATATAAAAGAAAGTTATGTTAGCTACATTTTTTATAACTCAAGAACGGCTGACTCGATCGGCATCCAAGAGAAAGCATTATAAGAAAATTTGCACGGTTTGACGCTCTCAACTTAGCATAAAAGAGGTATATAGCAGTATATCTTCCGGCTTTCAAACAAAGGACGTAGACATAATCCATCGCATTTTCTACAACATTGGCATTAACAACGTCGTTACCAGCTCAGCTGAGCTTAGCCTAATCCTAGGCTTAACCGCGCATGACAAATGAAAGTAATTTCCTTTTTATGACGCTTGAAGAAATCTTAAAGTCATGGATACACTGAGAGCGAATTGTCCATCAACATGACGCGAAACAATACATTAACGTAACGCTGAAACGTTGCATAGTCCCCGTGATATGCCCCGAAATATTTTAGAGAGCGGGCGCACGAATATGCGACTTTTTTTTCATTTGTTGCCGAGTGTATAGTTGCGTACGCAACGTGCCTTTTAATAATAGATAATAGACACTAATTCTTAAGACGATATTTCAATAAAAACTAACTAGTATGGCCTACACATAGTTCCGCGACATTTACCTCGGCACATTCTACGGGTTGTCCGACAACATGTTTCGCAATATATTGCACAATTTGTCTCCCAATGTATCTCTGGCTTTATAATATTGTTCTAACGAATTTCCGTCCCGTTAATAAGTCTCGACTCTTGAGACTATTTAGATCGTTATTCAATTCGCTGAACAAATTTACTTTAGGGCGCTTCGCGAAAATGTTCGGACTTTGTAATAATGAACAAACAGCGTAATTATTTTTAAATTTTATTTTAACTTTCATTAGTATCCACTCCTTTTAGGCTAAACTGTAAGTCATAATAAACCTTAACGCACTTTAGAATTCAGTATAATTATTATCATTTTATGGCATGTTGTCTAGACTAGACCACAGGTTTGGGAATAGACCCAATTTCACCAAGCTTATCAGACGCGCTGTTAGCCAACTAGCCAAGAAAGCCTGCTATTATACTATTCCCCATGATCTATAGTGGGTTCTAATGGGAAATCCTGCACCCAGTAGATCGTAAAATGGGTTGTTATGATTACGTAAGTGGAGATAATGGTCCATAAAGAAAATTCTATACTCGCAATTTCTTAGAAAAAGCCGGCTCAATAATATTTTTATCAAACAGCCCCAAACAATCCTTAATTTCCGTAATTAATCACCGGAAGTGTCGGTGAAATCGCAAAACATTGATTTATTTCCTTTCTGTCGGAATTTTTCACAAACCTGATTTATTGGTGTAGGTACGGGGGATGTGAAGGTTTATCGTCAACACTGTTTAAGCAAGGATTCCATAAATGACATTAGTTTTACAATTTGACTTCCTAATAGTGATCAAATGATTTTAATTGCTTAAACAGTGTTGACAGTGTCTTTCCTTATTAGCAATGAGCTTAATAAAAAAAATACAACAATTAACTTAAAGATTTATGTCATTCAAAATATTTAATACTGGTTTACAGAAAGTATTGAAAGTAGTAAGTAAAGTAAGTAAACAAAGATCACTTTGTCCAAGTGATCTTTAGGATTCCATAAAAATAAATGACATAAATTGACAGCATTCAACGAAAATTGACGAAAATGTTTACGTACTTTACTTACTACTATCAATACTTTCTGTAAACCAGTATTAAATATATTGAATGACATAAATCTTTAAGTAAATTGTTGTATTATTTATTTTTTTATTAAGCTCGTTGCTAATAAGGAAAGACGACTAGACTAGTTAAAAGAAGACATACAATAAGTTTCGAATTGCAAGACCTGTCTTAGTTATGCAAAGATTAGTAGCGGATGTATTTATTAAAATTACAATTTATGTACGGTTTTGTCAATCTTTTTTTTATTTATTTTTTACTGGCGGGATATGTTTCGCAATTAACCAGATATGTTTCGCAATTAACTTCGGAGAGGAAAAATGTGAACAGAATGTCCTTAGATTTCTACCAATGCCGCGATAACAGAAAATCCACGTACCTTTGGTAGGCTTTCAGGCTGCGTCTGGCTGATCAGCGTTAACATTAGTGATCCTGCTTCGGGAGTTCTAGAAACAACTCACTCACACACGCACACACAAAGTTTACAATAAGGAGTTCCACAATTAAGTCCGACAAACAAGGTTTCGGTTCCGAGGTCGCGACAGCTGTGTTTCGCCATATTGCTTTTCCATTGGATCAGCGGTATTCTCCTACCCACATTATTGGCAGAAGCCAACAATTTAAATTCATCAAAATGTTAAACAATTTTTTTTTATATCGAATAAGTACATAATTATTTAATGTCGTAATGACTGTAATTTTACGATTTTTCGATTTGCTCGTTTATCACAAATGTTTAAATTGATTTATTAGTATAAACCATCTTAAATGTTTAAGATGGTTTATACTAATAATGTTGAAATGGTTTTTATAAAAACAACTTTGGATAATAAACCATTTTTATACCTGTTATTATATAAGTAAGTATTTATATTATTGAACGAGTTATGATTTGAAGAACCGACAGACATCAAATGTTAGCTAATAAAATGGCCTGACGTTAGTTCTGTCCATCTTGTTGGTGGACGTCTGACGCTACGTTTGTCGATCTGCAGCCTCCATAAAACACTGAATCTTATCTATTACGTAACATAAGGAAGATCCATTTTGTTTTCACCGCGTAACGGCGCACATCATGAAAAATGGAGTTCATTACGACGGAGTGAAATATTAGCCCAGTCAATTTAAACATTTCAAGTTACATAAAGTCCCAACAAGCTGGATTTCTGTGAAATTGTTCAAATCATAATTATAAACAATGACTAAAAGATCCCCATCATTCCACGTTAAGGAAAAAGTTTTATTCAAGGTTAAATGTCAAAAAATTTAGTTTTTCGCGATTTTCAGCAAAACGGTAAGTTTTATCATAAAAGTACCTAGGACAAAATTGTAGATCATGAAATTATCTATCAAAATGTATCAACACTTTTTTCTTACAAGCCACCGTTTCTGAGATATAACGGTTCAAAAAGTTATAAAAATTGTTTACAAAATGAAATGAAATGTTCAAAAAGTTATTAAAATTGCGTCAATAGCGATGTATCGCATGATACTTTGTCGGAACGAAACGAATCCTCCGTTGTTTGTGATTCAATATTAGAGCACGACCGGCCTTGACAATTTATTTTTATTTTTTTTATTTAATTACAAGAAAAAGGCTTTGTCGCTGAGCGACCACATCGTCTTATCGGGAACTTGACAATTTGTGCATGCCAACTTTTATAACTTTTTGAACCGTTATATCTCAGAAACGGTGGCTTGTAAGAAAAAAGTGTTGATACATTTTGATAGATAATTTCATGATCTGCAATTTTGTCCTAGGTACTTTTATGATAAAACTTACCGTTTTGCTGAAAATCGCGAAAAACTAAATTTTTTGACATTTAACCTTGAATAAAACTTTTTCCTTAACGTGGAATGATGGGGATCTTTTAGTCATTGTTTATAATTATGATTTGAACAATTTCACAGAAATCCAGCTTGTTGGGACTTTATGTAACTTCACCCTCATTTTTATGTATAAATTGACTGGACTATATTGGGAGAATATAGGTGGAATATGTTCTGAAAGATATTTGGGGTCGCTTTATTATCATTGGTAAGGTAAGTCAGCTGTTGGCTAAGTGGCAGCACACTCGACCTTCATTCTCAAGGCTGTGGTTTCGCACTCGCCGCAAACCTCTGGATTTTTCTGTTGAAAAAATTATGAACGCTTCACACGTGCTTTAACAGTGAAAGTAAACATCTTAGGAAACCGGCATGTCTTGAAAACCTTGAAGAGTTGTGACATGTGACATTCACCAACCCGCACTTGGCCAGCGGGTGAATTAGGGCCTAATCTCTCTCGTCAAGAGAGAAGTGCCTGTTCCAGCAGTGGGAACATAAATAGAAGTGCTTTTAAAACATACTTTTTAATCTTCCCCGAACATTTTCTTTCCAAACAAAGTTTCTTGCCTTTCTGGATAATATCAAAGGAAACATATTTTCTTGTTTTTTCATCTCTTAGTAAAATTACAGTTTGCTTCCACTAGCACAAAACTTTTAATTTAAAACTGCATAAGTAACTTGAGTATTAGAGCGATTAAAAAGTTTTGTGAAAGTATTCTAATGCTGGGAGACTTTAAATAAATTTGAAATAACCAATCAAATAAAAAAGGCCGTGTTGGCTAAGTTGGGGCACACTCGACTTTCATACCGAAGGTCGTGGGTTCTATCCCGCCGCCAATCTCAGGATTTTTCTCCTTAAAAAACTGATGTGCGCTTTGAAAACACGTGCTCCAACGGTGAAGGCAAAACATCGTGAGGAAACCGGCACGTTCTGATGTTTAAATGACATGACTGTGTCATTCACTAACCCGCACTTGGCCAGCCAACCATTGAATTAAAGCCTCATCTCTCACGTCAAGAGTAATCCCTGTGTCCCAGCGGTGAGAACGTAAATAATGATGATGATACACCACTATTGGACAAAAGATAGCATTTTTTAGTAAAGGAAATTGTGAGAGCTAACCTGAACCAGGATCCTTGTTAACTGAATTCGCGATAGCAAAAGTTAGTATTAGTTCAGAGCAGTTTGAACCCGTAAGTAGCCAATTTGTGGCAGTTGGATTGTAGAAATTTTTTTTGATTTTTTGAGTTCACGTCCAGGTTTGATTTTTTTGTTAACTGGTTACACTTTAGTTACGGATTTGTGACGGTTTTGTAACAAACTAGCTAATGATAAAGTAAATAAATTATAATTTATATAGGTGAAAGTTGATTATCAAACTGACAAAAAACCCTATAATTCAAACAAAATTAATGACAACATTTTTCCGACATCCATCCTTATTTTGACAGGCTATGTAAATGTTACACGGGTTGCCAAAATAATAAACCGTTTTGCCCGTAATCGCGTAAAAAGCATTTTATCTCCGTGAATAAAACAACATGGAGACTTATCTGCTTATTTTGTAATGTAGAAATGCGTCGTAGGTGCAAACGAAAACTGCTGAGCATACAAACAACACGTGCTAGTAAAAAAAAAAAAAAAAATAGAATCAATAACAGTTTTTATAATAATGTGGTGTAACAACTTATTATGACTATAAATACCAGCCATATTCTTTGTTTATGCCAAAAATCTATAAAAAACCAATATATTCATTAGATACAATCATATTAAAACAAAATGTAAAATGAGACCGAAAATAATAAAGGGAAAATAGGATATTTTTTTTACTACTAGCTGACTTGCCCGCGGCTTCGCCCGCTTTATCTAACTAAAAACCAAAAGCCCCCAAATCGGCCCAGCCATTGATTGATTGATTGATTCAGATTTTGTCCGTAAAATCACAAAGATTAACTTGGACATGTCATCACTATCAATCACCCCCCCTTTTTTTTTTTTTTTTTTTCTTCCCCTGAATTTAATAATGAAAGTTCCCATGCATTATTATCATTTAAATAATCTGAAATTTTATAATAACCCTTCTTACAAAGATTACCCTTTACAATTTTCTTGAATTTATTCATTGACAGTTGGTGAAATTCTTTGGGCACTTTATTATAAAAGCGAACACAACATCCCTTAAAAGAAACTTTAACTTTACGTAGTCGAATACGGGGCAATGCAAGTTTATCTTTATTTCTAGTATTTACATTGTGATAATCACTTTTCTTAGGAAAGTTACTTAAATTCTTGTGAATGTAAACTAAGCATTCGAAAATGTACTGGGAAGCTACTGTCATTATATTTATTTCTTTAAATTTTTCTCGCAAAGATTCCCTTGGACCCATATTATACATAGCACGTACAGCCCTTTTTTGCAAGACAAATATACTATTGATAAGCGCGTCAGCAGCACATCCCCACAGCAGTATACCGTAAGACATTATACTGTGAAAATAGCTGAAATACACCAATCTAGATGTTTCGTGATTAGTCAAAAAACGAATTTTTTTGACAGCATATGCCGCAGAGCTTAGTCTTTTAGATAATGCGTCTATGTGTGGACCCCATTGAAGCTTGCTGTCTAAGGTTAGGCCCAAAAATACTGTACTTTCAATAGGCTTCAATGACTCTCCCTTGATATTAACATTTACTGGTACCCCGTTCTTTACATTAGGTAAGGTAAATCTAATGCATTTTGTTTTCTTTTCGTTCAGCAATAGGTTGTTTGCGCTGAACCAATCCACGACTTTATTTATAGCATTATTTACATTGTCAAAATCATTATTACGTCTATTTAACTTAAACACTAAAGAAGTATCGTCAGCAAATAATACTATGTCGTGATTTTTCTTAACCAGATGGGGCAAATCGTTAATGTAGATCAAGAATAGAAAAGGACCAAGTATGGATCCCTGCGGTACACCCATTGTTATCAAAGACCCCTGAGACCTTTTACCATTTACCTCAACTCTCTGAATTCTGTTACTTAAGTATGAGGTGATAAGGTCCAAAGATACACCTCTTATCCCATAATGACATAATTTGCTTACTAATGTTCCGTGATGTACGCAGTCAAATGCCTTGGACAAATCACAGAAAATTCCAAGAGCATCCTGCGAATCTTCCCATGCATCGTAAATATGCGTAAGTAATTCGATGCCAGCGTCGGTAGTAGATTTGCCTCTAGTGAAACCAAATTGTTTATCGTGTAAAAGCTTATTATTGTTGAAATGTTGCAGTAATTGAATTAAAATAAGCTTTTCATAAATTTTGCTGAAAGTAGGCAATATTGATATTGGTCTAAAGTTTGTCGGATCTAAAGTAGAACCAGTTTTGAATAATGGTATTACTTTACTATGCTTCATCAAATCTGGAAACATACCACAATCAATGCAGTTGTTAAAAATCAAAGCTAAATCTGATGCTAATGTATCTATAAGTGACTTGAGAATGTTTACTGATACACCCCATAAGTCCTTTGTTTTTTTTACATTAATTAATTTAAAAGCTTTTTTGATGTCTGAGGCATCTACATATCGAAATTTAAATTCTTTTTCACATATTGGTACGCATTCTTTAAGTAATGATTCGGCGTATAACTGGGACGAATTTAAAGCTTTTGTTGTAGTAGTTGGAATATCAGTAAAGAAGGCATTAAAAGCCTCCGCTACGTCAACATCTTCCTTTACTATATTATTATTTATATTTAATTTAAATGAACTACAATGATTATCTGTGGCTTTTCCCGTCTCGTTGTTGATTATTTTCCAGGTTGTTTTTATTTTATTCTCACTATTTATTATTTTATCACTAATATAATTTGATTTTGCAATACAACAAACTTTTCTGAACAGTTTAGAATAATTTTTCAATTTTTCTTTGAATATATCACTAAAATTGTACTGTTTTTCACTATATAACTCGTATAACTGTTGCCTACTTTTGTGTATACCAACCGTTGCCCAATCACTGAACGCACACTTGTTTGAGACCATCTTTGACTTCGTAGTGAATATTGAGTTAAACAAGTTATTAAAAGAATTAAAGAATTGGCAATATGAATCATTTGGGTTTACACATGAGAGTGAGTATGAAGAATCTGTTACCCAATTAAACTTAAATTTTTCTATTCTATTGATGGTTACAGGTACATAATTTATTTTTCTCATAACATTCAGCTTCTTTATTTCTATTTTTATATTAATTTGTTGACCCAGATGATCTGATGGTATATTACTAATAATACTTCTGTGTATAATCTGTATTTTAGGATCTATAAATATATTATCAAGACATGTTGAAGATGTTTCTGTTATTCTGGTAGGTTCACTAAACAATGGTTTCAAATTATATGAATTAAATAAGGTTAATAAACCTGTACTTCTTGAATTAACTTCTAATAAGTCTATATTAAAGTCACCACAGACAATGACTTTCTTTTTATTATTAATAGTTTTATTTAAAATTTGTTCTACTACTTTTTCAAATATATCAAAAGATGCAGAAGGCGGACTGTAAATACAAATTAGAATACATTGCTCAACCTCAATACAAGCCAATTCAATATTACATTCAACAGACAAACTAGTGATGTCTTTACGTTCTTTGAACTTAAGATTATTTCTCATCAATATTAATGAACCACCTCGGATGGCCTTAGACCTGCAATAGGCACTACAAATCCGGTGGTTGCTGATATTTAACATGTTCAGTTCATGGGTTCTAAGCCAATGCTCTGTAAGGCAAAGAATGTCTATATTGAAAGAATCAATGAATAATTCAAGCTCTAATAATTTACTATTAATCCCTTGCATGTTTTGGTGAACTAACTTTATACATTTTGATTTATTCAAATGGGTGGGGGCTAACTGAATCATATCTAAAAAATTCTGGCTAGAGACTTCCTCTATTGTCTGCAAAGTCAGTTTAAACTATGATCTACTGACATTATTTTATCTACACCCTGATTAGCAGAATAACTAGCTAATTGTACAGGCTGGTCAGATGTCCTTGTTATATAATTTATAACAGAATCACAAATATTATATGCTAATAACTTAGCAAGAATCATTTTATTTCGTTTACTAAGATACAAAGTATCTCTTATCAAAATACTATTACTAATAAAAATATTAGTGTCTAAAAACAAAACGTCACTATGACGGCATGTCAAATTATATATAAGTAAATTTATGTTACTAATTCTTCTATTTTTTTCAATACTCAACGACTTTGAGTATGGAAAAGCACATATTATTAACTTATTAAGGTTATTTTTTACCTTGTCCAACAAGAGCTCAATGAGTTTAATTACTTCTGACCGTTTAATATTTACATCACTTAATTGTACAACTAAGGTTGTCAGATTATCTAAAGATTTATCATTATTAATACAGTTAATAATTGTACTTATGTGTGCATCTGTGTAATTATAATTGATTACATTCTGTGACAGAAGGTCATTTAGGATGGGACCCATGCCACTGCCAATCCTGTCAGAGTAAATGACAGTCTTCTTGGTCTTTCGGCAGGGGTTCTGCCTAACCGGAGACTGTGGTCCTTGGGCCAAAGTGACCTCGGTCAACTCTGAAGATGGTGGGGGTGGCACTGGGGCCTTTTCTGTCTCAGTCTGTGTACTATTTGTACGAACTTGCACATACATTGTGGCATTATGCACTAGGTCTACATATTTTTCTAATTGTTGAGTTTGATCTTCAGTATCTTTTTGTGCTTGCTTGTATTTGCAAGAAATGTCAATTAATTCCCTTTCTAAACATACAATTTTTTCTGACATATGGTCTAGTTCTTTTGTATTCCGACCTAACAGACTGTAGCAGGAATTCAATTCATCTTGCATGTTACATTTGCATTTTGCATTACTTTGTCTGGTATTGATAATAATTTTCTTCTGATTCCTAATCTTTTTTTCTGTTTTCTTAATATAACATTCTTGAGTTACATCGAAAAGTGACATTGATTTTTATATAATAGATAAATTAGATACTTCGAACATAACTACTCAATTATTTGACTATGAAACTTAAGTTGAGAACGAAAAGTATGGAGAGTGAAAATAGATACTTTAAATATAATTAACTCGAATTGTTTGTTCAGCAACTTTCACATTAATTCATACATTGTACTGAAGAATTTTGCTCGGAGAACTGTGTTGTTTAAATGTTAGCACTGCAATAAAGCTTTAAATAAACTCGAGTGGTGAAAATGAAACACTTTCAGAAATGGGATGAAGCAAGCTTGATGTTTGTGAAACTTTGTATATGTCATCAGTATAATTAAGCGAGTAAACTCAAAGGGCTGCATGTAAAATAGTTTTGATACACTTTTGAAAAATTGAATGGTATTCCACTCTTAAGCCGGCACAAGAGTGGAATACCATTAAAACTTTCAAAAGTGTGTCAAAACAACTTTACTTACAATTTTGTTTACTAAAAAAAATTATTGTCCTCATCTGTGCTGTGTTGTTCTTACGCTTCTTAATTGAAGATTAATTTGAGCACTGAAATTATTACAAGAAATATCTTCTAGGGGCATTTAATTTGCTAAATTGTAATTGTAACAAAAATGCCCACAACATTAAAATTATGAAATAAAATTTAAAAAACAATGACTCAGCTAATTCCAGCTTTGCCGTAATTTTCATTACGTAAATTTGTGCCATCATTTTTAAACCGAGGCGTTTGTGAAAGACTAGCTTTTTGTCACAAGTTTACTTCGTAAAATTATCTTAGATTAGTTATAAAATTTTATCATAATTCGTGAAGTAATTCGAGATATCTATGTTACTTAAGGTGAATGTAGCTATCTAATGGTGAAATAATATTTGAAATCGGTTCAGTAGTTTTTGATATATTATTAACCCAAAAATACAAATCTTTCCACATTATTAATATTAGTGTAGATTGACATGTTAGGTGGTTTTACCAAATAAATGTATTTCTATTTCTGTATTTCTTCATTCGCTCCCCACATGCTTTTACTTCCTGGAACAATGACGGACAAATTTCCCGTTTTTTCAACGTATTTCATTACATTACTGAAGAAGTGGGCGCAGGCTTTCAAAATAATTACTGTTTTACTAATGTGCTGAAGAAAATGGCGATCGTTAGAGCTTAAGCTTTCCTTCGTTAATCCATCGCATTAGATGTTCAAGACAGACTTGAACTGGAGACGATGTGGTTATAAATAAAAAAGTTAGGCCTGATTAACTTCCGCGTAGCCTAGTGTAAGAATAACTAACAAGAACAAACCTAACTCTTCTCGCGGATGTCATAATATATGTCGAATAGAGATGCGTAGGATGTCGAGGAGTATGTGTTTATCAGGAGGGCTTCTAATTGGTTATGACGTCACCAGGTCTAACGTCACAGTCGTCTTCATGTTCATAATAAAACCACAACGAAACGTCCATTATTTATTCCAATTAACAATGTTTCGGTCAAACTACTCTGAATTTACGACTACTCGAACAAGAATACATTTTTTACTAACAAAGCACTGTTCCAACCGACTACTCGAACAAGAATACATTTATTACTAACAAAGCACTGTTCCGTCCAACGGCTCAAACAAGAATGTTATGCTAGCTCGGCCGACGGTCGTATTTAAAGGAATTAAAGCGGTCTGAACCAGTTTTTCAAGTAACAGGCCCGGCGAGGCGCCTCAACCCGTAGCGCGATGCGGCCGGCACAAACCGGTTCTGAGTCATATTTCAACCGATGTTCTTGCCTGCCCCGACACGGCCATGCTGATAGATGGTGCGCGCTCTGCACCAGACGTTTTTCTGGAAAAGATGAAAAAGTTTCTCTGAGCTAGGTATCCATTCAAAGGAACACTAGCTGATAATTTGGTGCAAGGTTATTTGTTCTGATAATTGGATCTCAACCACCAAATTATCAGCGAAAGTTTAAAAGATAGTACTTAGAAAGTTTATTAGAAAATGAATAAAGAAAGCTGACAGTGAGTGAGTTATTACTATTGTTATCAATGTTCATGCTCCACGTTACAATTAATTACATTAATTTACATTGTTTTATAATTGTATGGCCAATGCTTGCCACTCCACGTACTTGCATGGTTATTAAGGTACTCTTGGAATTTTCTCGTGGTACTTGTGGAATTTTTCGTAGAGGTTAGTAGAAGGTAGTTGTAAGTTACATTTTCTTTTGGAATAATTTTTAATGTTCTGATAAGTTGATCTCAAACACCAAATTATCAGCGATAATTTAAAACATGATAGTTAAAATGTTGATTAGGATAATGGATAACGAAAGCGGACAGTGAGCGAGTTATGTTATTATTTTTATCAATGTTTATGCTCCACGCACTTACATTGTTTTTTAATTTTTAAAATAAGTCTCACGGGCAGGTCGATGCTGTGGTCTGGGCGGCTATACTACACCGTGGTCCACAGGGGATAAAGGATAATTTGAAAGGTCGATGCTGGGGTCCCCAGAGGCACTGAAAATGTTATACTAGGACATACAGTTATTTAAATTGTTTTTGACTCAGTTACACAACCTGATTTCTTATTTGATGTTTAAGATCATAATCCGTATTTTATTACTTAGTTTGTTAGTCTAGTTTGTGTAAAATCTATAGTTGGCCAAATTTTTTTTTTTTCTTTTCTTTCTTTTTCTTTCTTTTGTTTGTTTGTTTTGGTTGCATATTGCTTAAAGTTTACGGTACTTGCCTAGGTAGAAGTGTTGCATGGTAGAACTACAGGATCGTATTCATCCGCCTACTCGGCCATACTGACAGGCAGTGGTGCGCGCTCTGCATCTGCCTCGAAGAGGTCATCGTAGTGCGGGAATGACTGACAGGCGGTGGGCGCTCTGCACCTGCCTGGTCTGCAAGTGTCTGTAACAAAGAGAGTTGCTTTTGAGTTTGGTATCTGTTTACAACTCCATCGAGTTGCAACAAAGTTTTAATGAAGAATAGGTAAGGTCTCGGAGGGTAAGGGTTCTCGGAGGGTAAGAGTTCTGGGGAAAATTTATAAAGATGATCAACTTAACTTTTGTTTCAGTCGGAGTCTTGCTCAGGCAGTCTAGCATGGGAGGTGGATGGCACGGGCTCGCTTGCCGTAGTGTTTTGAGGGCCTAGTGCATCGTCGTCTTCCACCAACACAGCCCTACTGACAGGCAGTGCGTGCTATGCATCTGCCTCTCGGAGTATATCATCAAGTACTCGTAGTGCGGAAGTGAATCTGTTAAAGAAACTTAATTAGTTCTTGAAGAATATTTCATAGAAGGGGTTCGTAGGAATTCTCATTGGAATTTTGATCCAATTATTTATTTGCTCGGCTTTTTCCTGATCAATTTGCGTTCCATCATTTATTTGATCACTTTATAAAGATGCAGGTAGTTTCAAAACTATGATCGTCTATTGTTTATTTGCTCGGCTAAGTCCTGACCGATTTGCGTTTCATCAATTTTGTTTTCATCACTTTTTAAAGATGCAGGTAGTTTCAAAACTCTGACGTCAGTATGATCGTCAATTGTTTGTTTGCTCGGCATCTTGGTCTTGGGTCAGTTTTTGCATCATTTTATAAAGACGCAGGTAGTTCCAAAAATATGTCGTCAGTATAGTTTAACTAAGCCATCTTCTTGGTCTTGGGTCAGTTTTTGCATCATTTTATAAAGACGCAGGTAGTTCCAAATCTCTGACGTTAGTATGGTTTAACTAAGTCTTCTTCTTGTTCTTGGGTCAGTTTTTGCATCATTTTATAAAGATGCAGGTAGTTCCAAAAATATGTCGTCAGTATAGTTTAACTAAGCCATCTTCTTGGTCTTGGGTCAGTTTTTGCATCATTTTATAAAGATGCAGGTAGTTCCAAAGTTCAGATCTGTGATCGCATTTGTTCAAGTCTGTGACCCCACTTGTTCAGGTCTGTTATCCCACTTGTTCAGGTCTCTTATCCCACTTCTGATGTCGAATAGAGATGCGTAGGATGTCGAGGAGTATGTGTTTATCAGGAGGGCTTCTAATTGGTTATGACGTCACCAGGTCTAACGTCACAGTCGTCTTCATGTTCATAATAAAACCACAACGAAACGTCCATTATTTATTCCAATTAACAATGTTTCGGTCAAACTACTCTGAATTTACGACTACTCGAACAAGAATACATTTTTTACTAACAAAGCACTGTTTCAACCGACTACTCGAACAAGAATACATTTATTACTAACAAAGCACTGTTCCGTCCAACGGCTCAAACAAGAATGTTATGCTAGCTCGGCCGACGGTCGTATTTAAAGGAATTAAAGCGGTCTGAACCAGTTTTTCAAGTAACAGGCCCGGCGAGGCGCCTCAACCCGTAGCGCGATGCGGCCGGCACAAACCGGTTCTGAGTCATATTTCAACCGATGTTCTTGCCTGCCCCGACATATATAACACTAGCGACTCGCCCTCGGGTACCAAAGCAATAATGAATAATAAGTTTCATAATTGTAAAGCTATACTTATATGACAAGCGCTCCAGTTCTCATAAATAAAATAATCATATAAATTAACTGACAAATTCCAGTATTTCCATAAGCACGAAAAACAAGTTATTCCAAATTTAAATTGTGCTCTTTTATTGAGACACCGTTTGACTACTCTCACAGAAGATATAGTTTTCTTAGGCTTATACCACATAGCCCACTGATACATAAAAATATGCATAAAACTTTATTGGTAACCATTTAAGACGAAACCAGTCTTGTCAACGCTTAGCGAACTGTTAACTACTTTATCGAATTGAGCATGTTCAATTAATTGCTACGGATTAAACGTATTCAATTAATTGCTAAATTGGATTTCAATTATCGACAGCCTGAACGGAATTACAATGGATTTCGTTGAGAGGTTAAGTTTACAGATTAAACTTTACTTGTTTATTTTTATTGGTGAGCTTTTGGTATTGAGAAAATGGCGATGAGTGAAGTGATTGCAATTCGAAAAGGTGAACATAAGTCTGTCAGTTTTCTGTCGGTTTAAAAAAATTGCCTCGTTCTTTCTGACAATGGTAAATGTGAAAACCATGAATAATAAGTAATAATAAAGCGAGCTGCATCTATGGTTAATGGTGAATGGTTTCACCATGAATAAGTAGGTAATTAAAAAATCGAGCTGCATCTATGGTTTCAAATAGTTTTTTTTTCGTAAAAATATTAATGTTTGGTCAAAAACATTCACAACAAGTAACATGGCTCTGGTACAAAATAGTCAACACCAGGATCATTAGTGTAATTCATGGGATACCAGATGTAAGTATGCTTCTACCACAGCGATTAATCTTAGTTGTTATGTGGGTGTACTGGGTCCTTTTGCCAAGTCGACGGAAATCTCGGAAGAAATGGTTTTCCTAAATAATACCTAGAGGTTCGGTACGTGGTCATATTGCTAGCGTAATGGTACTGCACTATATTATTGTATTTCTATAATTTTAGGGCAAAATAAAATTATTAGCTTCTTCAAAATATTACTAAACATAACCATAGATTTCAGTATCATTATTAGTAGGTTAATAAATAATAAATAAATTATTACTGGACAATTTTTTACACAGCGACATCTAGCCCCGTGGTAAGCTCAAAGCTTGTGTTACGGGTGCTAGATTTCTGATATACTTAATATAATATACATACATAGATAGATATAATACTAGGTACTTTCGAATAAAGCTGTGAAGAATAGCTAGTAATCAGTAATAAATGTCGTTAAATTAGTACAATACGCTGAAGGACGCTGCTGCCCACAGGCAGCATTTCTATTCTTAGGCCGACACACGGCATCTAGAACTAAGATAAATAAAGTATCTGCGATGGCTTTATAAAAATCTATTGCTTATTTAAAAAATATATTGCATTTTTAGTCCGCTTGCAGTTTGGCCAGCACCTAAACCTTTTTAGAGGTAACCAATAAATCAGTACAGCCTTAGTTCCTAAGGTAGCCTAAGTAGACGTCTTTATATCGGTGGAATTAGGGTCTCGAGGGTTTTGAAATAAAATGAACCACAATTAACTCATTTTATTTCAATATGAACCATTATTTTGAAATAAAATGAACTAATTGTGGTTCATTTTCTTCCCTCGTAAAATATTATCTGCTTTAATGATTAACGTTTTGTTTTTTTATAATTAACATTTTTGATGTGTGAATAAATGAAAGATACAAATATTACAAAATTATTCAATATATTTTCATCTTTGATTTCTTCAATTTCAATTTAATTTATATCTGGAACCCTTAGACAGAACTTACACAGAAAATTCTATAAAATCTGATGAAACAGACAGATAGAAACATTGCTGAAAATCCAAACTCCTATATAAAGTTTCACGCAAACGATGAATGATGAAATATGTAAAACTGAGATGGCTCAGTTTTGCAGTTTGAGTTAAAGCTGAATTTTCTTTGCTGTTAAAACAAACAAAGAGAAGTTGGAGGATTTGAGAATATTTCGTGAATGGCGGTGCTGCGTTATGTTTGCGAGATTACTGTAGTAGTATTATTATTCTTCTTCATGTATCACTAGCTTACCACCCTGCGGCTTCACCCGCAATATTATTAAGTCTTTTAAACTCTTTAATGTTCTCAGAACATGCCACTTTCCTTACTATGTTTGCTTTAATCACCAAAACTATGCCATCTACCTTTCAGTTATCTGAGTCACCTATAAATATTAACTAGAAGAGTTACCGTAAGAATAAATGGAGCTAATTAATTTGTCTAAGTAACACTTGAGACGCACAATCAAGTGATATTGCGCCTGCTTATCCAGGATATGACATGTCTTACGTTTTAGATTATATTACAAGGATTACCTTAGTGAATAAAATAATATTATAAACAAACTGATTACAAAACAACTCTCAATTTTTTTTTATTTCTGATTTTTTTATTCATTAAGATGTGTCAACACGTTACGCTCTATGACATTAATAAATTAGGTACCTACTTATAGACTTGACTATAACAACATTATATAATAATTGTCAGAACTAGACCAAAATGTCTTATAATAATAAAAATGGTATTAAGAAACGCAGTTCAAGATCAAACAGTATAAAAATCTGTGACTCCTATACTCCTATCCTATCCTGTACTTGGTATTTCCTAAGATTCAAATTTCGTATCAATTCATATTGAGATAAACGGGCAATACACGAACATTATTTACGTTGACTTCAATTCCCTTCATCTATACAAAAAGCATAAAGTCTAATTAGACCGCCATTTTGTTACGGTATCCATTTTGAATTTTGCTTTTGACAGCTTCATTAGCATCCTTCCGACTTTTATAATAGAATCGATAACCATTATTTTCTTTTGCTGACATGAAAATGACAACTCGCTTTGTCTTGCGGTTTTGGACGACTCAGCAGCAATTATATAAATATGCCTTTTAAAAGCTGATATTGTTTATAATGTTGTCAATTTTCTTTAATCATTAATGTACAAAGACTCAGAGACTTGTTAAGAATATAATAGAAAATACTTTATTGCACACCACAAAAACAGAAACACACATTACACAGAACTATAACATTTAGAGTACAATGCCATATCGCTAATGGGCTTATTTGTTGGTAACTAATATTACAGGTCAGGTATTAAATAGTTAAATGTCAGTATGGATGGTATCCTATTATCAATTCGATGCGATGCAATGTTAATCCTATTAAATTATTTACAATGCCCAATGGTCATCTCGCACCATTTTTGTTCTGTTCCATAATCAAATAATTGCCTAAATTCGATAGAAATTTTCACTAAGCCTTAGCTTTTTTGGGTGTCTTCAAACCAACCTGGTGTAATATACCAGAAAACGGGTAGCAGCTTCGTTCTGCGAGCTGCTTTCACCAATTTGCTATGAATATCATAGAGCCTAAGTTTTATTATTCCTAAAATTATTAGGCAACACTAAAGTTTTTATTACGGTCCCGATAGAATTTTAAATCAGTATTTTTGTGTCAAAACGGACAATTTATGATCACAAGGCACTTTTTATTTATGTTCTAATTTCTCGTAAAACTTCTTAAAGGTCTCCCAAGAGTTATTAAACCTTAACATTTTTGAACGAATTTTTTGAGTTTGCACGAAAAAAGTGTAAAAGCTAATAATTTTGGTATCGCAAAACCCAATAAGGATGATAGGCCTCCGTTAATGATATACAGTTGTTTCGGTCTAATGCAACTTGAATCCACACAGTGAATCAGCTAATTTAACCAACTCATCCGTCCCCCTGGTACGCTGACGTCCGACGCTGCGTTTCCCGACAAATTTTGGGCCCCAACAGCCATCAGTTGGTACCTTTATTTTCTTATAAATAATTATTAAAGTAATACAATAAATAAACTATAGTTCATTTTGTAAGTTACCACTATTACTTTCTGTATCACCTGTTCTTTTATTTATTACTAAACATAACAAAAAAACTTGACAAAACATAACGTCGCTAAATATTTAAAAGACTTCTGCTGGTGACTGTACAAGAACGAAAAACTTTTTCCATTCTCCCAGATCGAAACTTGGAAGACATGTAAAAATATGTCTTCAGAACCACAATATATTTTCCTTTCGAAACCGTCGTTCATTGTGGTTTTAATTGTCATTGAATACGCTTTATGCCTATTTATTTAATTGTACCTTTACCAATAAAATTTATTGGTATATTTATTTTAACAGATTTATATATTTGTAACGAACATTATTTAATATAAATTAATAATTAAAATTTTTTCATGGAAACCATTTTCAGATCTGGACCAAAAATATGGAATACAAGAAGCACTATATTTAAAAATATTTTTATTAAAAATCGTCAAAAGCTTCATGGTAAAAATTAAGTCTAGTTGAGAACCACATCCTTTGTATAATAATAAGGTTCAAAATATATACAAATGTTTATTTCTCCTATAAATTCATTTAAATCTTTATAAAAAAATATCAAGTTATACTTATGTTCCCCAGCCGAATAACTTGGAAACTTATTATTAAACTTATTTACATTTTATGGATAAAAATGGAAGTTTCAGATTAAAAATATGTTTTATTGTAATCCGAGTGAAACTTTGTCTGAAAAATTGTTTCAATAATTCATGAAATCATTTTCGGGACTTTAAAATGTTCATTTAGACTTTTTGCTGACTGATGTTTCCTTTATTTATAGATATATTTATTTTTAGTACTTAAGGATTAAAATTAAAAAAGTTATTAAAATAATATTAAATCTCATTGACACACCTTATAGAAAAGTTGCATATTGTTTAAGTTTAAAAAATGTAGGTCTTTATATTATTTGCAAAGAATAAAATTAATACTAAATATTAATTTATAACAAACATACATATTTATTTACCGACAGAATACACCATTGATATTAATTTAGTAAAAATGCATTGAAGTAACCTAACCTAACATTCGAAACAGATATTGAACATTATGTTTTATATATATTTATTCAGATGGAGAATGTTAGGCGATTATTTCATAGTACTAGAAGGTTTAAGAAACCCGAAGGAAAATTCTGAAATACCGACGAAAAAGTAGTAACATTTTTTTCTCAAATTCTCACGGCCCAATGATTTAAAGATTTAAAGATTTAAAGATTTATGTCATTTATTTCCATAAAATCCTAAAGATCACTTGGACAAGTCAATAAATACAACACATTATTAAATAAAATAAACAATGGAAACAAGGTTGACATAAAAATATGTTTCGTTTTTTTAAGCACTGAATTGAGAAACATAAAGAACAATCAGCTCATATCTGAATTTAGTACAATTATTTGTTAGTTTGTTCTTTTCTTTAAGATATTGGAGCGGATTCCATCCCATGCAGTTTTATCTTCTAAATACTCTGATATTTTATAATATGATTTTGAAATAAGATGTTTTTTTACCAAGTTTTTAAATTTAGTGATAGATAATTCTTGCAATTCTTTGGGAATCTTGTTATAGAAGCGTATACATTGCCCCTTAAAAGATATATTAACCTTATGTAGCCTAGTAATATGTAAAGCTAGTTTTTCCTTATTTCTAGTATTAAAATTATGTCTATTACTTTTCTTAGGAAAACTATTGATGTTTTTGTGGGTATACATTAAGACTGTATAAATATATTGACAGGGAATTGTCAATATATTTATGTCCTTGAATGTTTCACGCAAGGATTCTCTTGGGCTCATTTTATAGATAGATCGAACAGCTCTTTTCTGAAGCACAAATATATTATTCAGTCGTACATCTCCAGCACTCCCCCAGAGTAATATGCCATACGACATAACACTGTGAAAATAACTGAAGTAGACCAGTCTAGATGTAGTTACATTAGTTAAATAACGAATTTTTTTGACAGCAAAAGCCGCAGAACTGAGCCTTTTCGATAACTTATCTATGTGAGCGTCCCATTGAAGCTTACTATCTAGTGTTATGCCTAAAAATACAGTACTTTTTACTAACTCTAAGTTTTTATCCTTTATTTTAATATCTGCCTTAACTTGTTTTACATTTGGTAATGTAAATCTTATACATTTGGTTTTATTTTCATTAAGTAACAAGTTATTAGAGTTAAACCAATGAACTACTTTCGAAATAGCGTTATTCACCTTGTCATAGTTATTGGTACGTCGATTCATTTTAAACAAAAGAGAGGTGTCATCAGCAAATAACACTATTTCGTGATCATTCTTTACAAGATGGGGTAAATCATTTATGTATATTAAAAAGAGATACGGACCCAAAATTGATCCCTGCGGTACACCCATTGAAACCAAAGACCCTGGGGACCGCTTACCATTAACATCAACTCTTTGAATCCTTTCACTTAGGTAAGAAGCAAAAAGATCCAAAGAGCTGTCTCTAATTCCATAATGATGTAATTTTCTGATTAATGTTTCATGGTCTACACAATCGAATGCCTTCGATAAATCACAAAAAATTCCTAAAGCATCTTGCGACTTTTCCCACGCATCATAGATATGCGTTAGCAACTCTGCGCCAGCATCAGTAGTGGACCTGCATTTAGTGAAGCCATATTGCCTATTGTGTAATAAATTATTATTATCAAAATGCTGTGAGATTTGTAATAAAATAAGTTTCTCAAATATTTTACTAAACGTAGGCAGTACCGATATTGGCCTAAAGTTAGTCGGATCCGTCGTAGTACCAGATTTGAAGAGAGGTACAATTTTGCTGTGTTTCATTAAATCAGGAAATACACCACAGTCAACGCATTTATTAAAAATGTAAGCTAATTCAGATGCAAATGTATGTATAAGTGATTTAAGTATTTGTACCGAGATACCCCAGAGATCTTTGGTTTTCTTTACATTTATAGTTTTGAAAGCTTTTAAAATGTCTTGATTGAGAACCTTTCAAGGTTTTCAATCATCTAAATGACACTTTGCCCACCTGAATTTTATATGAAACCTCTATTTTTATACCTAAATAAACACCCCTATAAAAACATTTCAAAATTGTACTCTATATTTTTATCATAATAATATTTTTAAGGTCTAATATCTATATTATATTGACTTGTCCAAGTGATCTTTAGGATTTTAGAAAAAAAAATCCAGTTGTTTCGGTCGGATGTAGTTTACATCCACCGTGCATATGCAGCTTTGTCCAAATCATCTGTCCATCTTGTTGGTGGAAGTCCGGCGCTGCGTTTCTAATCCGTGGTCTCCACTTAAGACGTATATATTTGATAAAAATAATACAAAGCTAATTGAAAACACTTGTTAAATCAAAATTTTAAAGTTATCTACTAAAATACCCATTAATTCCAAACAACCAGACGAATAATTTTCCGCTACACTGCGTTTCAGCTATATCAAAATGTCACAAAATTGATAGGCATCGTTAAAATCTCGAAAGGTCCATTCCTATAACTAATCGCTAAAAGGGCTTACGTAAAACAATTCCTAAAGGCGTTTGTTCATTACGCTGCTATAATATTCGCTACACATTGTATTGAGAGAACTATGTATAATTTAGCAAAATTGAAAATTTTGGCAAACAGCAATAGATGGCGTATGATGTAAAAAAAAACCGGTGCTGAAAAAAAACTGTGTACTCAAGAACGTTTAAGTATCTATTATTCTTTACTAGCTGTGCCAGACTTCGTCCGCGTTAAATTATTTTTGTTTGAGGGCCACGTCTATCTTCCAAATCTACATAATGTTTATCTACCAAATGTACATCTGTAATTTATAGACTTATATGTAATTAATTGTCATATTTAATTTGTTGAGATTTATTATTCAGTAACTTATTTGACATTTATTATGATTGCTACCCATATTTTAATTTGAAATTTGTATTATTTGACGTGTAACATTTCTTACCTTAGATTATAAAATGTAAATAGATATGCCAATAGATCAGTTTGGCTTTGTTGACCATATAAAACGTGACGTCATGCACGTGCCTTTCTTCGATATCATTACTGTCACTTTCTGTACATGTAGGTATACACGATTTTTTCAGGTTAGGGCCATTCCAATAGATTCCTTCTTCTGAGTTTCTTACCAATAGATTTATTATTCGATTATTATTATGTACTTTATTTATATGGCGCATATCAGTATATGTCTTATACGGGCTTTTCACAAGTAGCGCAATGAACGAAGCCCTTAAAGTGATTCTCTTAGTAAAACTAGCGTCATTATTCAATCCCCAGGGATAACTTCACTTCGGCTTTACAGCTGAGGCCCGAGATGAATGCCACGAAGTTTGTCCTATCTGTCTTTGTGCTGTGGACAAAGACCAGGGTAATTTGGTGCTTTAGGGGTGAAGTTTCCCGTGTGTTTACTTTGAGTGTGCTTAACACAAGACAAGGGTTAGGTTAGGGTACCCCCACGGATTAGTGTTATAGATATAATATAGCTGACTATTAATAAATAAATAAATATTGCTGGACAATTCACACAGCAACACCTAGCCCCGTGGCAAGCCAAAACTTGTGTTACGGGTGCTAGATTTCTGATTTAGGTACTTAATATATTAAACATACATAGATAGATATTTTTATTATACATATATAACATCCAGACACTCGGAACTAAATATCTGCAGATGTTAAAAATTTTTGTTCCGAGGCGGGAATCGAACCCGCAACCTCCTGCGTCACAGGTAGACCTTCGCCTGCTGCGCCACAGATGTCGTCACAAATATATTATTTTAACTAACGAAAGACTATTTTCTTAACTTTAAAATATGTCAAATCCACTGCTATCTTAGTCATCATGTTTTGGCCAGGCAGCAGTGTCATCAATTCCTTTGATAAATTATTTGCGAAAAGATTCGATAGCTCCTATCAAAATCAAAAGGTCCAAATTCATCAATAATCTCCGAACCCCCAGTTCACTCAAACAATTCTCGTCTCAGCGGATTTTTCGTAGAAATGAAAAGTTAAGTTTCCAAGCTTCAACCGAGCAGAAGGGCGGGGGATTGGAATTCAGTAAATAGTTTCAGGTGGAGTTATTGGGGACCTTAAGGTCAGAACACACTGATACCTAGCTGACATTAGAGCTTTCATTACTCAGGACTCTCTGTCCTCAACAAACTTCTAAGTTTAATCTGATAAAGATCTAAATCAATCTTTATGGTGACTGTGGCGCGGTGGGCGAAGTTCAAACTATAACGTAGGGTTCAATTCCCACTCGAGATTCTATAGAAAAAAATGATTTGGACATATCTGGATGTTCTACAGTACAAATCCTTACGTGTATACCTGAATCCGTAGTCGTTCATATAAGATGTGAATCGACCTTTATGCGGGGCTATCTCAATTTTATAGGGGTCGGTGTAAAATAGTAATTTGTATGTCAACAGTTACTGTACCTTTCTACTTTGAAGGGCTCAAGTAATAAGAAGAATTGAGATTCTGAACAAGCCTAGTCCCTGCCTTTTTGTATATCAAACAAATCTGAGTAACACTGGGATACAGAGACTTCACTCCTGACGAGAGAGATTAGGCCTTAATTCATCACGCTGGCCAAGTGCGAGTTGGTAAATGTCACATGCCCTTCCAAATTTTGATAATTCTCAGAACATGCCGGTTTTCTCACGATATTTGCCTTCACCGTTAGATCACGTGTTTTAAAGCACATTATTTTTTACAAAGAAAAATCCGCGCGGCAGGGTATGTACCCACGACCTTGGGAATGAAAGTCGAGCGTGCTCCCTTAGCAAACAAGGCTCACGGGTAAATTAACCACACTTAGATTAGAACCTGCTACCCAACACAACCACAGAAGTCATTACCATACGCGTAGGTTTAATGAGCTCAAAGTTCCGCTGTCAAGTTCAGCAATAAACCCGCAAAACTAGCGACCCCAAAACAATGCGTTCCCGAACATTGTCCGTAATTTCCTCATTACGACCCCAAAGATGTTCACAATTCAGGTAGGTAGTTTAGTGTTCACAAATTCCCCGAATAACAGGGGTCCATGATTATTTCAGGAAAGTCATTCGTTGAATTGCAAGGCTGCTAATAAGATCTGAGTTTATATGTGTTTGGTTAGGAGTGCCAGATTATGATTTTGCCTTATCTAAAATATGCTATCAGATAATCAGTAATAAGATTAATGTTAATAAGTTTAGTCATCGTTAACAATTGCGATTGTGTTCCGTGTGTTTGTGTGTGTGTGTGTGTGTACAAATTCCCGCGGACATGACACATACTAATACAACATTAAATACGTCATCATTATAATCATCATGTCAACCGTAGGACGCCCACTGCTGGACATAGGCCTTAATGATTCCAGTTATTGCGGTCGGACGCGGCCTGCAAAAAATTTAAAGAATATCAAATACGTGATGTCTGGTAATTAATGGATAACCACAAAGGGACATGTGGATTAAAATAGAAATATGAGAAGAATTTAAAGCAAAGAGAAAACCTTACACAAAGACTGTAAGCTTTATTTATTTTGTACAGACAGCAGAATGGCGAAACCTCGAACAATGAAACTTTGTTAAAAGAAATTTAATTTCGATCTCGACTCCAAATCGAATGTTGAACATTTTTCGGTCGGTGAATTATTTGGAGGTTTAAAGGATTTTTCTGTTCAGATATAATACAGGTCTTTTATAGGTAACATTACCCTTCGACTAATTAGTTTATTAGTAGATAATAATTTATTTAGTTATAAATATGTTTTATTCTGACTTGTCCATGTAAATCGTTTTTATGGAAATAATGTGCATACCTTAATATGGTCACGTAGTCCCTACCAAATAATTGTAATTCAAACAACTTATTACTTTGCAAGGTAAATTAAAAATAAAAAACCCCTTGAATTGCCTAAGACATGTGAATTTGAACCGTATTCTTTACGCCGTTAGGTTCAAATCCCGAACGTGAAGAAGTAAAAATCTATCATTGCTTCAATCTGTTTGCGTTTCTTATTTGGGTCAAACAAAACTACTTTTAATGGGTCGTCTAAATGGCTGGTGGCTACAACGAAAAATTAGGTTAACCATTGATATCGATAGCTTCACTTGTGTTTATAGCCTTCCACGTCATTAATAATAATGTACTATCCAACACTGAAAGAATTATTCAAATCGGATTATGCGGCTATAGAGATTACCGCGTTGAAACAGACAAAAAAAACTTTTCCGAGTTATAATATTAGTTTAGATACACACACAATCCTTATTTTTAATATAAAAATTAAATTGAGGTAAAGGGTTGAGGAAGGGTATAAATGAAATTTAAGAAATAGGTACTGAGCACAAATAAACAAAGTACTTTTCCCGTGTTTTAATTAACTTTCCAATCAAGAGAGTCAGAGATAGTGAGAACATCTATGTATAAATCCATATAAATATTCGCATTATTATTATTATGTAAATAATAATAATAGGATTTGTGCCTAGAAGTGTAACGTCATAATGGATAGTAACGATGACGATCCAAAGTGGCGGTCCACCCCGGGCCCTGGCCGTACAGACTCCACATAAACTGTTCGCGCTCTCCTTAATTGTGAATTAAGGGGAATTCGCTGGAAGATTTCTAATGAAGATTTGTTACTTTTTCTGTTTGCTCTCTTTTTCTATCAAAGTTCTAAACATGTTCGTACCCCAAACTTTGAGAACATCGAGTAAAACTTTTAGTTTTTTTTTTGTTTAAAAGTAGAAATAAAATACGCTTATACAGTCTGAGTTCGGTTCTCGTGTGATCCAAGTTTAAAATACATTTAACACTCTCAGCCCATAACGCATGCACGTATAAACATACCACACAGCGGTGTATTAAGTTTCTCCATACCATACCATAACACCCCCTATTCACGTTCCCACTGCTGGGACACAGGGACTTCTCTCTTGGCGAGAGAGATTAGGCCTTAATTCACCACGCTGGCCAAGTGCGGGTTGGTGAATGACACATGTTCTTCAAACTTTTGAGAAGTTCTCAGAACATGCCGGTTTCCTCACGATGTTTGCCTTCACCGTTAGAGCACGTGTTTTTATAGCACACATAATTTTCCAAGAAGAAAAATCAGAGGTGCGCGGCGGGGTTTGAACCCACGACCTTCGGAATGAAAGTCGGGTGTGCTCCCACTTAGCCAACACGGCTCATTAAGTTTCTCAATACGGTGAAAAAAAAATGTCAATCTTGTTTCCATTGTGTATTTTAATTTAAAGATAATAATTTATATTGTATTTTATGACCTGTCCAAGTGATCTTAGGATTTTATCGAAATAAATTACATAAATCTTTGAATCTTTAATTCTGAGCAGGCACTATACCGTTAAGCTAGTCTAATTTACCTCAATATCTAGAATTTCTATTCAAGATTATATCTAGATAATATTACAAAAACATGAATAGGCAAACGCAGCGTTGGACGTCCACCAACAAGATGGACAAATTATCTTGTCAAAGCTTCCAGTTGGATGCTAGCGGCAGCACGCGACCGTAAAACCTGGAAATCATTGGGAGGCCTATGTCTAGCAGTGGACGTCCGATGGCTGAAATGATCATAATGATGAATTAAAAACCTCGTATTTTCTCGTCCAGAACCAGAAGCTTATTAGTACTTCACTACAGCAACGCTATCTTACAAAGGGACATTAATTTTAATAGACTTCGCTTTGCACAACATGTGTTTATTCCATGAGTATTGTCTTGACATTGAACTAATGTTTTGTCTAATAACGGCATATCTTCAATCTATAATAGTTGCCATCACTTCATAATATCACAGTGTGTGGCTACGTCCAGTAGGGAAACTAGTTGCTACCTTGTTCTTTACTATAATATCAAATATAAATAAATAAGATTTTATTCAGAATTTTACAAAAAGATGTTTAGTTCCTTAGAATCTATATCTACCTACTAATAATTAATTTGTAAGGGTCGGTCATGGAATAAGTTAGTTTGTTTTCAGTTTATGGGTTCAATTTTATGATAATGAAACTAATTTGACGATTTTTAGATTTTTCTGGATGTATGTAATGTTTCACACATAACTGTTTTTGATAAAGTCATCATCATCATCATCATCATCATTTCAGCCATCGGACGTCCACTGCTGGACATAGGCCTCCCTTAAACATCTCAGCTTGCATCCACCGTGAACCGGCAGCTTTGATCAGATCATCTGTCCATCTTGTTGGTGGACGTCCGACGCTGCGTTTTCCGATCCGTGGTCTCCACTCGAGAACTTTTCGGCCCCATCGGCCATCCGTTCTCCTCGCTATATGGCCTGCCCATTGCCACTTCAAAGAGCTAATCCGCTGGGCTATGTCGGTGACCCGCGTTCTTCTACGTATCTCCTCATTTCTGATAAAGTATAACTTCACAAATATGAATTAATGATACTCGTAGTCTTTTGTTATATTCTTGTGTAATCCCGTAGAGAAACTCTAAGCATAGCCCTTTTGATAGCTAGATTTTTGTAAAATGAATATATATTTTTTAATCTACACTTGACAAAGCAATATCTCAAACCTATTCTTCTGTATACACAAAATTTGTATTATCATAGACATACGGCATCTGATACAGTAGTCATATTTGCTAGTATTTAGTAGTTGTATATTGCATCCCTCTTCGAACTAATGTGTATAAATAGTAGCGAAATATTAAACTAACATTACGAAAGTTTATTAAAGTTTTTTCATTTGCAGTTTAGTGTTTTAAATTGAATAGGGTTGGTCAAGGAAGTGTTTTTGGAAGTTATTCCTAATTTGTGTTGTGAATTTGAACTTGAATATTTTTTTTATATTTATCTACTCGTATATTCAGAGTTTATGTATATTTTTATATCATTGGTGTTATTAGTATCTAAATATATGTTATTACAGAAATAAGAAAATGCTTTGCTAAACTATATAATTCATATTTTTTTATAATCCACTTGGTTTAGAAAATGAAACTTTTATCAATATTTATGTGTGTAGTAATAAAAACAGTACTGGTATCATCCAAAAACCTAAGTGCCAGTGAGAGAGCTAATCGTGCGGCATTTATTCAAAAACTTCTCAACAAAGAGAAGTATTTGGAAGGGAATTTGAAACTACTTGGTGGTCCTAGTGCTTTTGAAGGTAATATAGTCATAATAAGTCATAATTAATACAAAATTATGCTTGGATAAGTTTTTCGTAATAAAATAGAATATTTACGAACTATTGCGTTAATTATATATTATACATAGGAACGTGATTAAAATTATCCTATGTCCTTCTCCTGGTTCTAACACACCACAGGACTAACGGTCCAGTTAAATTCCGTAGTTTTCTCTCCTACCTCAGGTTGTCTGGAAGAAATTACTTTAAGCGATAAGACCGCCTTACCACCCATTTTCAGGCAACGTGTACATCTACCATGCGGGCCGGTGGGGCGCGGTGTGTGACGACTCGTGGGACCACGCGGCCGCTCGCGTCGTCTGCCGGGCCTACAACAGCACCGGGTTTGCGACCCTTGGAGGACAGTTTGGACCAGCTGAAGGTAGAAATAAAAATTATATTAGTTTATTTCAGACTAGCGGCCCGACTCCGTCCGCGTTTGTATGGGGTCCATGTTATATCATAACTGGAGTAAGAATTTGAGTTGTGTCCACCCAGACCTCCAAATATTATATCTACCAAATTTCATTACAATAGGTTATGGCGGAACGTACATACAGACAGAAAAACTAATCTAATCGTCAATATAGTTTCAATATCATAATATATGGAGCCTATAAACACAATATATCCGAAAACAAACTAACTTATTCCATGACCGACCCTTCCTTTTTATTATTAGTATAGATATAATTAACACCTAGACACTCGAAACAAATATTTGTAGATTGTAAAAAAAAATATCCCGAGGCGGCTGTAGAACCTTCAACCTCTAACGTCACTGGCGGACCTTTGCCCGCTATACCACAGAGGTCGTCTACTCGTGCTTCACGTAAATCATCAAAAAATTTCAATGTAGTTATAGTCTAAGGTTTGTAATTCCTATCGAAACATGGTAGTGCATAATCCCAGATCTACATTGTATATGATGTAAAACTTTTGATGTTTGCCAAAGCATCTAGACGAGAAACGACCCAACTTTCTAGATTAGTTCGGAACTCGCAAACCTATAAAAAATAGTAAGAAGACTCTGAAGACCGCATTTTATCTCACGAATTCGGTTTGATGCCAAAAAACATGAAAGTAATCTGGGATCTAGAATCTAGACAAAAACACGTTCTATAGTCCGTATTTTCCTTAGACATCAAACATCTGGTAGTATGATTGATGAAGATAATATCATACGGGTGACCCAATTGCGATAGAAAATGAACACGGTTTCCTATAGGTACTAAAAATTATAAAAGTACTACCAATTGACGACTTCTGTGGCGCAGCGGGCGAAGGTCTGCCTGGGACGCAGGTGGTTGCGGATTCGATTCCTGCCCGGAACAAAATTTGTACCATATTTGTTCTGTGACGACGGTATCTTAGAGACTAGGTGTTACATATATACCTATCTTTACGTTATAAAAAATCTATCTTTGTATGTATATATTAATAAGTATGTATATCAGAAATCTAGCACCCGTAACACAAGCTAAGAGCTTATCACGGGGCTAAATATCCGATATCGCTGTGTGAATTATCCGGCAATATTTATTTTATTTTTATTTATCTAAAACCAGCAATATACGGTAATAATTATGTATAGGTAGCTTTTATTTATGTATAACTGAATGATTGAATAAAATTTATGATTCCTATTGGTTTGTCGTAGAAAAATACTGGCTAGACGACGTGGTCTGTCAAGGTGACGAGCTATCCCTGACACAGTGTATCTTCACTGGCTGGGGTTCATCAGACTGCGAGAGCAGTGAGGCAGCTGGAGTCATCTGCAGCAGTTATGAGAAACTGGTGGAAGAACTGCAGGAGACGAGGGTTGGAGGTGTGCTGGACGTGGGGGGTGCTAGCTTGAGGCTGGTCGGGGGGCGGAGTAATGAAGAGGGGCGGGTGGAGGTAAAGATTAGGAAACGATTACTTGAATGATGCATCTATGCCTTTTTATATACTACATACCTAGTTCGCAGACAAGCATGCGGCCCACTTGGTGGAGAGCGGTTACCGCAGCCTATGGACGCCTGCAGCATCAGAAATGTTACCTGCGTGCTGCCGAACCCTTTAAATGCTTCAGAATACCCTTTTTGAATAAACCTATGCTATAGTCCTTTGGGAAAACCTTGCTGGCTGGCATTCTGATTGTCATCATGTTTCATTGTCAATTGTTTAATGGTTGAGATGATGATGAATGATAAAAAAGGAAAAACTTGACAGTGTCTTTTACTACTCCACCCTGAATCAGCTGAATAGTTTTTGCTGTAACTTGGAATTGTGATACATTTTACCGCGCGAAAAATGATAAAAGGATGGAAAACCGTATACCTTTTTTCACGTTGCATTGTTAAACGGATTTGCATGTGATTGAAATATACACAGTTCATAACTAATTCACAGTTCTAAACTCTATTTTACTGCAAAAATACCATTTTTACACACACGAATGCAAGCATTTACTTTACGTAGCATGGTAGCTTGCAGAAATGTTTCCAGATTTCGGATTCACGGAAACATTACTCCAAAATAAAGTTAAATCTCTTCTAGATTTTCTACAACAACAAATGGGGCAGCATCTGCCCTGACGGATGGACTCTCTACGAAGCGTCAGTGGTCTGCCGGCATCTTGGCCTTGGGTTCGCAGCACAGGCATTACAAACCGACTATTTCGGAGAGTCGCAGCTGATGCTAAGTGGAGTACGCTGCGAAGGGAATGAAACGAACCTCTTTGGTTGTAAACATTTCTTCGGTGATTTGACTTGTCCGAGTGATAAAGGTATATTTTAATTTGTGTCTAAGTTATTGAAGTGGTTATGGTTGAAAAATTCATGTACCGCAGTCGCAGTGTCCACTAAAAAGATGGATAGATGATCTAAGTAAGGACCGTTTTGCAGCGACAAACATACATAGAGTAATTAAGTAGGATCTTTGATAAATTTGTGTGTGTTTAATTATAAGAATGTATGTTTTTGTTGCAAATAAATTTATTTTCTTTCTTCTTCTTCTTTCTATCTACTAAATGCTTCTATATCACGGTGTATGCAAATCGCTTTCGAACAAATTAACTGAAAAAAAAATATTCTTAAAAAGGATAACTGATAAATGACACAATAAAAACCACTGGAAGAAAGTTAAGTAAGCAAGTTTTCACTCTATTATAGATTATCTATCGTTTTTCCCATAAATCTTCTAAAAACCTTGATAGTACAACACTCAATTACACCATAAAATCCAACATAGTTCACGACCCCATCTGTTATTCTAATCTTATCGCCTCATCTAGATTTGTTATTTGATTTAATAGAACGGCAGTTAGTTTTTTGTGATTCATCTGGTTTTGTCTAATAATGTTCAAAACTTTTATTTTACCCATCATAATTTTAACAACTTATATCGTCCTAGTGGCTTTCCCATTAAGCCTGGATATGTGGCTCAATCCAGCAATATTTATTTATTTGATGACGTCATCGATGTAAATAGACAGATTTGTAGTGGTGGTATCCAAATGACAGATCAGACAGCTTCACTTGCGTTTTTTACATTATCTCCATACATATACATAGTTTACCTAATAAAGCTCCCTTCCTCAATAAATGTAATATTCAAATCTGAAATAATTTTTCGAATCGGACCGGCCTTTCTTGAGATTAACGCGTTCAAACATGAATAAAAATTTGAAGTGACAATTAGGTCGCAACTTGGGCGAATAAAATATCCGAATTGTCGGCGATCCAAACAAACACTTCAGTTTTATAATATTGGTGTACATATTTGCTATTTTAATCGTATCAGACCAGTTTTATCCATTTCACAGGGCATGTAGCAGCAGTTGTATGCACCTCGACCCTGGCTGACCTGATGCTGGAGACAACAGTGATTGAGCAGTCAGCTCATCTCCAAGATGTGATGATGCTTCAGCTCCAGTGTGCTATGGAAGAGAACTGCTTGAGCCGGTCTGCTTATCAGGTAAGTACTTGAAATAATTAAATCTTAATATATAAAAGAAAGTCGTGTTAGTTACTTCACTTATAACTCGAGAACGGCCGAATCGATTTGGCTGAAAAGCAGCTTAGAACCGGGAACAGTGACGGGTTGTGTATCGGACCGTGCGCACGTATCCCTCCCGAAGCGTCTATTGTTTTCTACTGATAACGCTCAGGCGGCCGGCTCCGGTGAGCTCGGGCCCGCTTGTAAGTAATAGCGATCATGAGTCATAATAACAGTTTCGCGTTGTTGCAAGTTGAGGAATCTGACCAACAGTATATCAATACTATTAGGAGATGTTTGTCTATGGAGGAAGAAACAGTGGAGAGATTAGCTGAAAAGCGGCCTATTGAGAAAAGTGAGGAAAGTAGCGAGGAAGGGTTTAATACCATGACGAAGAGGAAACCTAAGAAATTAATGAAAACCGGTTCTTTAGGTAATTTGACTTATCAAAACAGCGTGGACAGTCAGCGAGATGAAGTTTCTATTTACCATGAAGTTTGTTTAACTTCGTTGAAAATACTCCCAAAGCAGATGGCATTAGCTAAATTATTACGAAGTTTAAACATCAGCACAATTTTGAATATTAAATATAAAAGTCCCTATAAAATATTTGTCCAATTTCAAGATAAAATTCAGGCTGAAAATCTAATTAGTTGCCCTAAATTAACAGATTTAGAAATACGAGCGCAGTTTACAGATCAGGGAAATCTATCTTATGGTCTGATAAGAGGAGTGGATTTGGGAATAAGTGAAGAAGAGATTTCTGAATCTTTGAATAGCCCTGTTGAAATTATTTCTATAAGAAGATTGAGGCGTATGGATTCTGAGCGCAAGTGGGTGGATAGCGAGTCAGTACGGGTTTGCTTTAAGAGCCCCACGTGCCCGGCATTTGTGTACGCATATGAATGTAGATTTGTAGTGGAGCGTTATGTTTTTCCTGTGACACAGTGCTCTGGATGCTGGAAATTCGGACATACTAAAAAATTCTGTCCAACGAACAAATGTTGGTGTCCAAAGTGTGGTAAATCCCATGAAAACTGCGATACTGTCTTATTTACATGTATCAACTGCAAGGGCTCTCATATGGCTTTAGACAAGACGTGCCCTATTTTCAAGAAAGAGAAGAAGGTCAGAGTCCTTATGAGCGAACAGAATATAAGCTATAAGAAAGCCTTAACATTGTACTTAAATGACAAAGTCAATAAAAAAAAGTTGTACGATCTGGAGTATCCCCAACTTTCTCAAACTAATCTTGAGATTCGGAGACCTACTAATCAATCGAAGGATATTAACAATGATATGGAAAGTTCAATCCACAGTGAACTAGAAGACGGTATAACAGTTCAGTCACAAACGCAAAAGTCAGTTAAAAAAAAGAAAATTAAAAGAACAAAAAATAATGAAAATATGGAAGTTGAATTAAATGAAGTAGTATTTGAAAACCAAGAAGATGAAGAATGTTGCAACAAAAATCAGGAAGAGGAAAAGAAGAAGAGGAAATTTGACTGGGGAAAAATATTTGACAAAATAAGGAATATTACATGCTCAGATGATTCGTTGGAAGTGAAAGTAGTAAATTTGACAAAGTTTATTTTTCAAGAATTTAGTTCGTTTGTTTTAAATATATTTGCGGAGGGTGAACTATTCAAAAGAATGTTTCGGCATTCTTTTGAATGTTCATAGCAGAGGGCGTTACACAAAAAGTTGCAATCAATATTTTTCAATGGAATTGTCAAAGTTTAAGACCTAAAATATCCAGCTTTGAAGCTTTGCTATGCCAAGAAAAAATTCATATAGCTATATTAAGTGAAACCTGGTTCGAGCAGGATACCATTGTAAGTATTAGTGGCTATAACTTGTATAGAAATGATAGAAGGGACTCCTACGGGGGAGTTGCTATTTTTGTTCATAAATCTTTACGTTCTTATTCACACCCTATTAATTTAACGAATCCAGGTATAGAAGTTGTTTTTGTTAAAATATTAAATTGTCGTAGCTTAGATAATATTATATCAATTTACTGTCCATCTTCTGTAAGTACACGAGCAGCTGATTGGGATACTCTTTTTTCACTTGCTTCTGGTAAAAGTCTGTTTGCAGGGGATTATAACGGACACCACACTAATTGGTCGTATAAAACCGACCAAAGAGGTACGCAACTGTTGGACACATCTTTAGATAATAATTTAATAACACTTAATAACGGAGAGGCAACGAGGGTTAAATTAGTCAACGGAATCTTACAAAAATCCTCACCAGATATAAGTTTTGTTTCTGCTGATGTTGCAATCAATTTCAGCTGGCGAGTTCTCAATGAAAACTTAGGGAGCGACCATTTAATAATTAAAATATCTTTAGACGCTCAAGGAGAATATGAAATTATTAGAAAACGTAATTTTAAGAAGGCGGATTGGGCCCAATACACTTTAGACTTAATTGAATTATTTTCTGACTTTGAGAACTCTTCTAGTTCTATACAGGAAAGGTACAATAGTTTTATAAATAAAATAACAATAGCTGCAGACAAAAACATTCCCATGTTAAAATTATGTAATAAACCAACATCAAAATTTACACCTAGGGAATTTTGGACGCCATTGTTATCAAAAGCAGTAGCCGAACGTAGACTAGCACTGAGCACGTTCAGAAAAAACCCAACACCAGATAACTACACAAAGCTAGAAGAACAAACCGTGGAAAGTCATAAACTAATAAGGGAAGCTAGATCAAAAAGTTGGAATAAATTTTGTAACGGAATTAATGAGAATACATCAGTCTCTTTGATGTGGCGTCAAATGCGTTGGTTTAAAGGTTATCGCCAATCTAAATTTTCCGTCTCCGACACTAAGTTAAAAGAACTGTTACAGTCCTTAACTCCCGATTCTGTTCTAAATCAACAGCCGTGTATCATGTCAAGAAATAACCTTTTAGAATTGCCCATTACTGTTCAGGAAATTTCCCACTGTTTAAAAAGAAAAGATACGGCTCCAGGAAGTGATGAGATAACATATTCTATGATCTATAACTTACCCATTGTAGGTAAACAAATATTACTCCAAATTTATAACGACATCTACACATCTGGATATGTTCCTACGCAGTGGCGCACTATACGCGTTATACCGATACCTAAAGTTTCAGTTGATTCAAATTCCGAACAAAAAATACGGCCAATCTCTCTTATCTCTTGTTTATGCAAAATTCTACATACTATCATAGTAAGGAGGCTTGAATGGTTCGTGGAAAAAAATAGAATTCTTTCAAACAACACCTCTGGCTTTAGAAGAGGTCAATCATGCCATGATTGTTTAGCTAGGTTAACTACATACATGCAGATCGGTTTAACTCATAATACGCCCACGGTAGCATGTTTTCTAGATATCGAAAATGCCTATAATAATATATTAGTAGAAAAGGTCGTAGGTACACTCGACGAAATAAATGTTGGTTTTAAAATGTGTAGATATATTTGGTCTTTTTTAAGTGAGCGATACTTAGTAGTAAGAGGGAACGATAATACATTTACAAGATGGACTACAAGGGGTTTAGCTCAAGGTGACCCAATGTCTAGTTTATTATTTAATTTAACAACCTATAAAATATATGTCATCAGCTAGAGCAAACAATAAGAGTATCACAATACGCTGACGATTTTGTTTTATATTTAAGCGACATGAATTTAAAAGCATGTGAAGATGTATTACAAACTTCATTAAATGTAATGGTTAAAAATTTAAGAAAATTGGGTCTTGAGTTATCTAGTAGTAAGTCAATGGTATGTATGTTTAGTAGGGGACGTAGAAGAAATAGACTTAATTTACAGATTAATAATGTACTTTTAAATCAGGTCGAAAATGTTCGATACTTAGGAATGTGGTTAGATCGGTCTTTGTTATGGAATAGGCACATTAAGGAAACCACCGAAAAAACCTATAAATATTTAAACATACTAAAGGTTCTCGCTGGTTCTGGCTGGGGAGTGCATCCTAAATACCTACGCACTTTATTTATTTCTTTGATAAGGAGTAGAATCGATTTTGGTTGCTTTTTGTACGATACGAGTGCAAAAGTACACCTTTACAAATTAGAAAAAGTTCAAAATCAAGCATTAAGAATTATCGGTGGTTTCATTAAAAGTACACCCATACATGTTATGGAATCTGAAACATGCCTACAACCATTACATGTTAGAAGATTATATTTAGGTTATAAATTTTGTATTAAAAGTATGTCATGGAGAAACAATATAACAATTCAGCTCCTTAATGAACTTTACTTATTTAAAAATAATAACTATTGGCTTTCTAGAAAGACACCGCTACTTGTTACTGTTTACGATAATTGTAGAAACTTTGATATTTATAGTTCCGATGTATTAGATTTATATTCACTAGATATCTGGGTAACTTATATTCAAACTGAGGGGGTCATTTATTGTAGTTTAGATAGTGTTAAAGGGTCAAAAAAAAGCCACGAAATTACTAGTTTAAAATACGACATAATTAAGGAGTTAAATGATAAATATTCTGGTAGGCATATAATATATACGGATGGATCTAAAAGTGAGGTGGGTCAAGGAGCTGCTTATTTTGACATGACATATTCTACAAGTGGTATGTTTAAAATAGATTCGGATGTTTCTATTATGAGTCTCGAACTCATTGCAATTTCAGAAGCTTTAAATTCTTTAAATTATATTAATAATAGGGGTATAGTGATTTTAACTGATAGTATGAGTGCATTACAACATTTAGCTCGATGCGCCTCTGCTTTCAGAGGTATCTCAGTAGCTTATGGTATATTAAATAAAATTCATAATTTAGCACTCAATGGGACAAGTTTGAAATTGCAATGGGTTCCGTCCCATATAGGCTTAAGAGGTAACGAGGAGGCAGACAAGTTAGCAAAATTAAGTATTTTAGATGGAAATGAATACAATTTAAAAACAAATTATACTGAAAAACTACTGTCGGGCAAACAATTATGTTATAATAAGTTCAAAGAATATTTTGATGAGCGAAGTAAAGAAAAGGGGATATGGTATAAAACCATACAATGTCAGCCTCCTCGTATACCGTGGTTTGTTAGAAATAAGTTAAATAGATCTATTATTGTTATGGCTCATAGAATAAGATCTGGTCACTATCCATCAAGAAAATTTGGGTTTCTTATGAAAAAAACTGACAGTCCAAACTGTGAAGTTTGTAATGTTTTAGACGATGTGTACCACATCTTGATGGACTGTACCAAGTTTAAGAACGATAGGGAGGCACTGATGACAGATCTCAAACTTAATAGATTAGATTTAGGGACATTTATTAATATACTATCAGAACCAGATTCAAAAGCAGCTATCTCATTATATAAAATATTTATGCATCAGTGACTCCTTAAATTATTAAATTATATTTTGTTATTTTTGTTAATTAAGATTAGGTTACGATGGGACTGTCATGCTTTTTATAGATAAAAGTCCTCGATAATAAAGTTGATTTAAAAAAAAAAAAAGAACCGGGAAAAGGACATAGGGTACTTTTTACCGCGGGAAAATCTAACATAATGCGGGCGAAGCCGCGGGCGGAAAGCTTGTTATATATAATAAAAAAATATATATCTACATTATGTATGTTTATTATATTAAGATCTAATTTCACCACTCTCTGTTTGTTAGTTAAACAACCCGTTATGTTTAATCATTGTCAGTTTACGTACCTATGTACGAGTATAAGGACTGTTAATTTAATGATGGACTGTTAATATACTTAATGGGATGTTAAGCTAACAAACAGAGAGTGGTGAAATTAGATCTAAGTATATCAGGTTATCTAGCTTAAAGCTTATGGCGGGGCTAGATATTGCTGTGTAAATTGTCCAGCAATATTTATTTATTAATAAATATTACAAATCTTATTGACCTAGATATGGGGGAACTAAAATAACTACTTACTATTTTGTTTGTTCTTAAACAATGAATCGGTCGTAACGTTTTATTATAGCTAAAGCAACACAACCAAAACAACGCTATTAAATATATTAGGTCACCTATAATCATTGATTGAGTCTTCGAATATACCAATCTAAATGCGACATAAAAGAATCTACTGACTGCTACTGAAAAGGGTCTACTGACAAGATATTTTCGATTTATCAAAACACATAAACAATTCACAATCTATCCTTATTTTCTTCGTCATAACAAACTCTTTACGATATTATCGTAAACGTTCTCTAGAATAGACAGCAAGTTAATTTAGTTTTATTGAAATCGCAGTATACAAAATAATTTGCTATGCATATTTTAATAACTGACAGTGAGTTTTTATTATAAATGAAGCAAATTATTGTAAAACTCTCTCGTCAAGAGAGAAAATCCCTATGTCTCAGCAGTGGGAACGTAAATAGGGGTGATAGTGATGATGATTACAAAACTTGGTGTTAATATTATATTAAAACATTTTTTTTCACAGATCCGGGAGTCGAACCCCGACTGGCAGTTCGAAACCCGTCGCCTGCTCCGCTTCACCGCCTCGTCCTTCAACATCGGCAACGACGAGTTCAGACCGTACATGCCGAAGCATCTGTGGCAGTGGCATCTTTGTCATATGTGAGACATACATTACATATACATTATAATTATAAACATGTATGTCTGTCTGTCTCTCGTCAAGAGAGAAGTCCCTGTGTGTCAGCAGTAGGAACGTAAATAGGTGTGATGATGTCACTCCTTGAAGCCTGTAAAGACCCCAGGAGGATTCTGTGCTTTTGGACAGAGTTAGCCTTAGTTAGCTTTTGAGTATAAATGCGGAAAACTGAGCCATTCTAACTAACTAACTAGGGGTGATATTGATGATGTCTGTAGTATGTCTATCATATACTCGAACTAGGAACAGAGTTACTTGAAATCCTCAACATGAAAAATATTGTTTTATACAAGATTCAACAATAAATACCAAGAAAAAGGCAAAAATACATTTTCTGTACCATTCTCTAATCTCTAAGCTTAAGTGCGTCACTTTAAAATAAAAAAAAATTATAAAATTAAATAAATAAATAAATATTACAATTCACATAGTATCTCATCTAGCCCCGTAATTAATAGAATAAGTTACTGATATAAACTTTTTTTTTTAACAATTAATTTTATTTGCAGGCATTACCACAGTATGGAGGTGTTCGCAACGTTCGACATCCTGGACGCAACAGGGCGAAGGGTCGCGGAAGGCCACAAGGCCTCGTTCTGTCTGGAAGATAACACGTGCATGCAGGGAGTAGAGAAGAAGTACTCCTGCCTCAATTATGGGGATCAAGGTTTAATAACACTTATCTTAATAATATAATATACCTCTGTGGCGCAGCAGGGTTCGATACCCGCCTCGGAACAACAATTTGTATGATCTGCAAATATTTTATCCGGGTGTTTGGGTGTTATAATGTATAATAAAAATATCTATCTATGTATGCATATTCTATTAAGTATATCAGAAATCTAGCACCCTTAACACAAGCTTAGAGCTAATCACGGGGCTAGATGTTGCTGTGTGAATTGTCCAGCAATATTTATGTATTTATTTTATATATTCTTTATGATTAAAATTCTAGGTGTTTCTGTGAATTGCTCGGACGTGTACAAATACAACATCGACTGCCAGTGGGTTGATGTCACCGATGTGGAACCAGGGGACTATACATTCAAGGTATCTTCTTTTAATAATAGAGTAAACAAAGTAAAACATCATTTATTTATTTATTTTTATTTGTATTTTATTACCAGCGCAATGGCTACTACTGCAGTAGGTTTATTGCATTATAATTATGCTGAGTTGTGTCCTATTTGTTATTCTAGCTGAATAATAAATCCAACTAAGTGTAATGTTAATATGTTTTCTGTGTGTATTTATATTGAGCCTATAAACGTTTACCTTCATCGTGCCTTCATCAAACATCATTTACGTCAATATATTTTGTATACAAGTGAAACTTTTTGACGAAAATACCTTAATTATGTTTTAATTTTATTAATTACCTTTTTATTAGTATTTGTTTTTTAAGGTTCTGTATTTTTTGCTTTCCAGGTGACAGTAAACCCACATGCCCGAGTAGCGGAACAAACCTTCCACAACAACGCTGCCTCGTGTAGCCTGCGCCTTACAGACCAGTTCGCGGTTGTCTATGGTTGTACACATGAGCGGCCATAGCCCATAGACTACAGAGTTCTATCCGATGACCTCTGTGGCGCACAGCAACCGAATGTCCCCACGCATGAGGTTACATTTGTGTTCTTGATTTAAAATAAATGTAAAATAAAATAATACGTAAGTTGTCCAGTAATATTTATTTATTTATCCCATTAAATGCCCCAGCACGTGCATCATCTCCGGCACTGTTGAAAGTGTGAGTGAAACGGAAACTTTTTTCGTCACTTAAGGCACAAATTATTCAGACACCGCATATTAAATAAGGCATGTAGCCCACTTAAAAAAATGTAATCACCAGATTTTGTCTTAAATTAACCATCAAAAAATTATAATTTTTTAATAAAATATAGAGGCAGATTTTTTTATAATTGTTTATTTTCATTATCACATCATTTTAATAATACATAATTACCAATCACAATGTTTTGTACATTATCATCTAAATTTAATAGGTATGTCATTTCAATTAATAAACTTAATTTTATTTACAGTAAACTGTCAAAATAAATATAACTTACTTTCTAGTTTTATTTTGTTATTTATTATAATTATTAAAGTGCGTCTGGATTGAGTGGTCTTTTATGATTCATGTTTTTGATTTTTATACATTTTTATCATTAATAACATGAAATGATTAAATAATAAGTATATTTTATGTCACCAGTTCAATTGAATTTTGCGATTTGAATATTAAATAAATAATTAAAATTACCCTTCATAAAAATAAACTAAACTAATACCTCGTAATATAAGGAAAATAAAAAATATACCTTAATTACAAAACCATCAAGCTAAAATTAAATAATGATAAGTGACTAACTAAATACAGTGAATTAAAGACACAATTTTCATAATAATAATGCACTACAGATTTTTAATATGGTCAGTCCCAAGAAAAATCAAACAAAATATAATCTATTGATATTGTAAGTTAAAAAATAACTAAAACCTGTTTTTGTAGGTCAGTAAATTACCTATAACATTAAGAAAATATTAAAATAATGAGCAAAGAAAACGGAATTTATTAATAAATCACGCGCCTGTTACATATTTCATAAAAATGGTTAAGTACCAAGTCTTCATTCACTGTTTATATAGAAATTCCTATGAAATGGTAACGAATATTAATATTAATTATTTATACATAAATTATTGAGCAAATTGTTATTGATCGATTAATGGTTTAAAACATATTCAAGAGAGCTCAAAAGAGTTTTCATCACCAAGAAAATGTGTAAAGTTAATTCAAAAACTGCAATGAGTAACTAAAGTCATACAAGGCCAACTATTGTCATTTACTAACTATATTATATATACCGTTAGAAATTATAGCGTAACATTCATACAATTTGTGTCCAAAATCCTAATCCTGATCACAGTACCGTTACTAAAAAACTATTATATCCCACTAAGCCAAATCAATTCTCTATAAACTCAAATATTTGTTATCAAAACGTTAGGTCAACGAACTCATCCTTTCTTGAACTTGAGTAGTAAGATGCTAGTGGTTAGGTAAATGGCGATCCAAATGCCAGTGGAGATGAATCCTGAGTAGACAGTGGGCATGTTGATGCTCCAACCTCTTTGGAGCATGGAACGGAGAGATTCAGTGGACTTCGTAAGTGGCAGAACGTAGGAAACCCACTGGAGGACTATGTGCATACCTGAAAAGAAATGAGGGTAGTTAGACAAGGCAAGAACAAAACAATCAATGAATTGTAAGCAATAAACGCGTTTTAAGAAATTCTCTTTTTCAACTTTTATATTTACGGAAATAAAAGAACAAACTTAGTTTCGCTTAAAACTTCCGAACTAACCAATTACTGATTTTCTATCGACTTACTAAGCAGTAAACATCGAGGGGTTAAGTACTATTTGTTCCAATCTAGCTATTTGCTTTCCAATACAGCCTCCCAAGAAACAAACAAAACAATAATAAAGTTAACTTATCCGATACAGTAAAATTATCTAAGTATAAGCTATAATAAAAAGCTCTGTTTGTTTGGTTGAAAAAGTTGAGGAAGCAGATATGGTAAGAACCTTTTTGTATAAAGTGATTAGGTATAGTCAGTATTTTTAAATGCTACATTATATCGAATAGGAAAATATGGGCTTAAATTAAATTTTACATTATTCTGGGAAGGAACACTAAATTGGAAACTAGTAGTTCGCGTTTCAATAATTATTTTGGCGTTAGAAAACTGTAAAAACATTATTTCTTTAAAAAAATCCATACAACGCAAGCAAGACCCGCGAGCCATGCTAGTTATATTTGTATTATTTCCAGAAGATTACAAAAGTAATCCTTACCGAATAATACAGGGTAAACGAAGCGTAGAAAATTTCTATATATTAAATTTGCAGAGATGTTTGTGTCGCAATTTTGTCGTTTACTCGGGAGAAAGGCTTGATATAGGTTTTTGTCAACCTCACCACGCAATAGCTATTCTTATGTACTCGTATTATAGGTTTACTAGCGACCCGCCCTTGCTTCGCTTCGGGTAGGAACCTTATGAAACCTAAAAGCCTTCCCCTTGAATCACTACATATTTAAACTGATTAAATACCGTTACATGGTTTTAAAGATTGAAGTAGTAAGCTTTCCGAATAAATCTACATATATATAAAAGAAAGTCGTGTTAGTTACACCATTTATAACTCAAGAACGGCTGAATCGATTTGGCTCAAAGTTAGTGGAGAGGTAGCGTAGAATCAGGAGAAGGACATTACCGCTAATATATAACCGAGCGACGCCGCGGGCGGAAAGCTAGTTAAAGATAAAATTACATATTTTGGTGTGGTTGCACTGAATTGGGTAAATTTACCTTCTACTGGCCAGATGATCCCGCAGAGAAGCACCATAGGCAGGAAGGATCCCAGCGCCATGTACGTCGCTGTTCTGTCAGTGTCACAGATGCATGACACTACGAATCCTGAAAAAGAAACAATACATATAAGAATAAGAAATATTTATTCACAAGTTGTGTAAAGCTTAATAAGTGAAATAAATATTAAGACCTAATTTCACCACTCTCTGTTAGTTATTTAAACATCCTATTAAGTATAATAAGAGTCCATCAATATACATAAACTGTCCGTCATTAAACATAAAGGGATGTTAAACTAACAAACAGTGGTGAAATTAGGCCTAAAGGTTTCAACAACTTCTTCCATGAAAAATTTACATTGCCTAAAGTCACGTTCGCCACAAACATAGAGAAGATAAATATTGTTTGATCTGGTACCCAAGCGGTTTAGTAATCGCAGTAAGTTATGTACTATACGTAGATCGACGCTACTATCCGTCTTCTGGTATATAAATGCTTAAAACTGTTAAACGACACCCGTGCTGCCGTCATATTGCTAAAAAACCGTAAAGTGACATTTTGCCAAAATTGACTTTTATACACAGCACGAAAGCGTAAACTTTTATCTATCTTCTAGTCTGGGTCTCATGGCTCTATCGTTTATAATGCCTGAGATCTGGACCCCTCGTATACCGTTAACTACATCATTTTGAGACATTTTCAATTCTTAAACACGGTTATCTAGCATTTCTATACTAAAATACCGCTAAACGCCTCTAATCGTGAATTTAAGGCTTTCATTCGCTTGGTCCTACAAACTTAGAAAACAGTTACATGCATAAACAATACTAAATAACCGCTATCTGACTTTAACTTTTTTATAACTATTTCCACCCTCATGATATGATTAGGACTTACAATGTCTAAAACACAGTTTTTGTACTCGTACAACACTAAAGAGCCGCTAAACGCCCTTAGACGTAAAATCGTAGGTAAACTTACATATATTTTAAACAATTACAAGCCTAAAAGACAGTCACTGGTTTTAAGAAATGAAATATGACGTTATTGTCTAAGTAATTAAAACGTAATAAAACCGTTAACTGACAATGCAACACTAAAACACGTCTACCTGTTCTACCTTTTTATGCGTTTCGCTCCCTTTCTCGGTCGTGTCGTGGACCTTGTGGAGGTCTGACGTTCGGCGCGTTATGATAAAAATCAGCGAAAATGATTTCTGAAGAAAAAAAAAAGCACTAAATTTAGATTTATATCAAGTTTATTAAATATTTGGCGCATGTTTTGTTGTAGGTTCCTGAATTTTTGAACGGCATAGCGATATAAAATAATCTTTGAAAGATAGAATCAAACATACGAAATCTCGTTAATCTATTATAATATTTCGAGGTGCTCGATTGAAAATAGATATCTTAGGTACTTAACAATTAGATCGTCGGAAATATTGGTAATTGTGTAAAGGACGAATGTGAGCATCTAGACAAACCGTTGAAATATATAACTACTTTTTACATTCTGGTTATCACGCTGTCAAATTGTTGTTATTGTTTTTTTCTGCTATCAATTAATAAATATATTTGTATATACCTGGAAATAGGATAATTAACAGAGCCGTAACTTATTTCGAACAATTTATGACGTGATATGTCCGAAGAATTCACTTCCTGGCTCCGATAAAATAACTAAGTGGGATTCTGTAACTCTTTTTCTGTAACATTTCTTCCTTTTGAATACTAACAAATGTTTTGTCCTTTCTACCATCAAAATAAATACCACATACATCGCAATATGCATTCTGTAAAGCTGTTCTGACTGTACAATAGTTCTCACATGGCGCAACCTAGATAGATAGATATAACATTTATTCACTGGATCACGCACACAAATTACAATAAAACACAACCATACATAGAAAGAGAAACCCAATTTTTAAACCATGTAAAATAACTTGCAAAAAACTTAATCTATAAACTGTGTGTGTTGCGTGACACAGCGGAGAGGGTTCGACTCAGCATGATGTCGACTGAACTAGATATCCAGTCTTAGTTCTCCAGAACTTGGATCGATCAATGACGCTACCGGTATCGTTTGAAGAATCAATTTCCACATCATTCAACACCAAGGAAGCTATCAAAACCGCGGCTCTGTCAGAAACTCCGCGAGAGCTAGCGATGGTAAACTTAACCTCTTCTTTTTTGCTGATGACGCGGCAAAGGGGTTTTTTATTGGACTAGATGCCTCGCTATTGCTAGAATTAATCTCACATTATCTGTTAAGAATCGGGAACAGCTTGGTTTCCGAAAAACCGTGCTGTTCCCGATTCCCGATCAATTGTCTCTTTGCTACGCAATAAACTTGTTTTTTCTTATTCTTTGTAGTTGCAGCTAGATCTACACCAACTATCATCATCTCTCTTGTTGTTCTTTGATCGACTAGAAAGAGAGTTTCTTCTTTGGGAACACGAGTGTCTTTCAAACACGTTGAGAGTTTGAGATAAGTTTTCATTAGCAACTGCAAATATCAAATAATCTATCTATGAGACTCAGCTGTAAATGTATTAATGTTCTGTTGAAAGTTTATGTTGGTTTGACGACCATAATAAGGTTTCATTAAACTTCTGCGGTGCGAATTAACTTTTATACTCTCCTACGGCTTACATATTATATAGTTAATATTTCTTCAGCCAATATTTCGGATATGTTATGGACAGTCAGCTCTTTTGTTGTTTTGTATTGATATTTAATGATTATAATAATAATTCATAACATCATTATAAGTAGGCAACTGGGACACTGGTAACTTCTCTGGCAAACCAAACACGGGACAGGACGTCGATTGTCGAGTTTTGACTTGAGACATTGTACTGCAATAAACAAAATTAATGGGTATTAATTAATGATCTGAGATTAAATTGACTGTCAACTTTTTAAATACTACTTACATGAGTTGTATCTTTAATCTGAGCTGTTAAAACCGAAGTCTCTCACAAATAATACAATTACAATTCGCGCAACACGTCGAGGCGTTAAATTTTTGTATCATAAACAAACAGGACAACGCTCAGAATCAAATTACGCGGAAATGTTATGAAGCAAGTATTTTTTAAAACTGATTCTAATCTGTAATTAAGTATGAGAATAATTTTAACGTCGCAACTTCAGGACTGATTTTGCATGGCAAATTAAACATGGTAAATCGCTAGGCGATCACAGTTCATTTGTTTAACAGTGAGATTTTATCAAACTAAGTTTTAAAATGTTCGTATATATAAGCATTTGCAACTTTATATTACATACAATAACTATAAACAATATTAATATGATTCAATATTGTTTTTATTGCTTTGAATAAAAGATAATCGTTAAATTTAATCATGATTTACCATTTTGGAGGTGAGATAAAATGTAGGAAGTATAGACTTAGCCGTAAAATTATATTTATGTTATGAATCTACAAGTACATTTTTCAACACTAAAACACAGTTAGATAAAATGTTTCTTCCAATACTGTGTTTAAGTCTAGATCCATATCTCTTACTTATACCACAAAACAACAAATAAACCGTTAAAGGTTTTTAACGGTGTTTTAAGAATTAGAGCTGGTCCAATTTTCCATACAATGCAATGCAAAAAGACGACTAAGTGACTTAACTGTGTTTTAGTTAAGCATTTGTGGAAAAACTGTATGTGAGCATAAAATCATCATACAGGTTTACTAAGATACAACACTTAAAAGCCGCTACGCTTCAGCTGACTGCTTTTTAGTGTTGCACACCCCCACTTTATGAAGTAGATGACCATTGTCTAAAACACAAATTTTTCAATAAAAACTCATGTGTTTAATTTGATGTTCCCGTTTCATACTGAAATAGAAGCCCCAGAAATTATTTAAAAAATGGTATATGAAAGAAGACTGTAAGTCTTCACAAAGTCTAGAATTAAACATTTTTCACGTTTTTGCTCGTAGCCAACAATTTGGGTTTGTCACTTTACGGTTTTTTAACCATAGGACGGCAGCGTGGGTACAGTATGAAACTTATTCTAAGAACGAAACCAGTCTTAGGGCATTCAACTATTTTAAGAAAAACTTTCAGAGAAAAATATCTAAGTTCGCTCCAGAGTTCAAACACACGACCGAAACTCATGTATAAATAAGAATACAAATGGAAATCGCTACGAACGCATTAGCAAACCAAATACACAAATCACCGTGTAAAAAGCTCTATTGTTCAAAGTTTCATACACATCGGAAACAGGTACTTAGTCAAAAGGGTTTTCATGTTTCCCAATCTGACCCACTAATCTGAGGGGAAATTATAGTTTTTAGGCGTTGTGGCGACGTGGATTACATTTATTGTGGTTGAAAACTTTAGTACTAAAGCTACAAGGCTAAGTAATCATCATTTCAGCCATCGGATGTCCACTGCTAGACATAGGCCTTCCTTAAATACTTCCAGTTATTGCGTTCGGACGCAGCTTGCATCCACCGCGAACCAACAGCCTTCACAATAAGATCCAGATTCCTGAACGTTTCGTCCTCATCAGCCATCTGTTCTCTTCTATAATTGCCTGCCCTTTGCCAAATCCGCTGGGATATGTCGGTGACCCGTGTTCTTTAATATATCCCTCATTTTTATGACGTAGAGAAACTTCGAGCCTTCTTCAAAGCTTTTTGAGCAACACTGGCCTGTTCATGAGGTTCAATTTGGTTGCTACATCCAAATTGATAGGCTTAAGTGAGCCGTGTAACATAATATTATTAGAACACGAAACGGGTAACATACCATGATTCAAATGTTTTTGAGTTACCCGATATATCGGCACTGTTACAAGCGCCATCTTCGCAGAGAGACTCCACCCGTTACCCATGTTCTAATATTGTTAGAAACCATGATAGTTTTTAAAGTTACTAGATGAAAACCCGGCTTCGCTTGGGTGAAAGACGAAATCATAATCCGAATTTTGCGGTTATACGTTGTTGACTCAATATCAATATTTTTTTATTTTTTGTAATTCATATAAGGTTTCGATCGAGTCTACCGTACCCCTTAACGAAATTCTAACTAATAATAGGGGTTAAAGTATGAAATTGCCGTTATGTTGCAATAGGTTCTTTGAATTGACATAGAATCTTCATGGTTTGAGGTTTATTTTTATTTTTTGTAATTCATATAAGGTTTCGATCGAGTCTACCGTACCCCTTAACGAAATCCTAACTAATAATAGGGGTTAAAGTATGAAATTGCCGTTATGTTGCAATAGGTTCTTTGAATTGACATAGAATCTTCATGGTTTGAGGTTTATTTTTATTTTTCGTTATTCATATAAGGTTTCGATCGAGCCTACCGTACCCCTTAACGAAATCCTAACTAATAATAGGGGTTAAAGTATGAAATTGCCGTTATGTTGCAATAGGTTCTTTGAATTGACATAGAATCTTCATGGTTTGAGGTTTTCGATTGAAACTTTTTTCAAATGGTTTCTGTGATGTTCTATTTTAAAAAAATGTGAAACATTTGAATATCGACTTTCAATTGTTTTTGTTATGCAATTTAGACAAGAAAGATGGATACTGCGAAAATTCGAGTAATATTTGAATACGAGTTCTGACGCGGAACTAACGCGGCAGAAACAGGCCGCAATATCAATGCTGCGTTTTGAGAGGGGTCTACTAATGAACGCGCCGTGCGATTTTGGTTTCTTTGATTGATTGATTTTGATTCGATCTTCACCATTATTGCTCCACGACAACGCAAGACCTCACACAGCACGAGAAACCATTTTGACCCTTCAGGAACTGCAGTTAGAAACCCTTCGTCATCCTCCGTATTCACCAGACCTTGCTCCAACGGACTACCATTTTTTTCGTGATTTGGACAAATATTTACGTGACAAGAAATTTCTTCCCAGGAGGCAGTACAAAATGCTTTCACACAGTTTGTGCAGTCTAGATCGTCCGAGTTCTATCGCAAAGGCATGAATGACCTTCCCATTAGATGGCAGCAATGTATAGATATAGATAATAATGGCACCTATTTTGATTAAATAAATTTGTTAAAAATTATCAAATAACCAATTTAGATTTTCAGTACAAATCGGCAATTTCATACTTTAACCCCTAATATTATAAATGCGAAAGTAACACTGTCTGTCTGTATGTCTGTCTGTTACGCTATCCCGCTTCACCCTCGCAAACGATTTTGATGAAATTTGGTACAGACAATCTTTAAACCCTGAGACAGAACATAGTCTACTTTTTATTTCCACGCGGGTGAAGCTAGTTATTAATAAAGTAGAAGTTAATCTTGACTTACCGAAAGTCATTCCGCAGAGTCCAGTGATGGCAGTCAGTGTGATGACCCAGCCCAAGGGGCCCTTGATGGTCAGCCCGAAGAGTACGAAGCCGATCACCAGCACTGTCACCGTCTGGATCATCATCACTATCATCTGCACGATCACGTGAGAGAACAGGATCTCTGTGCCTGTGGAAAGAGGGGGGAATTAAGTGAATGGAATGTATAAAAAAATATAAAGTTTATTTTAGCAGCTTGCATAATGAGTAAGGACCGTTTTGCAGCGACAAACATACATAAAGTAATTAAGTAGGATCTTTGATAAATTAGTTTGTGTTTAATTATAAGATTATGACATGTATGTTTTTGTTGCAAATAAATTTATTTTCTTTCTTTTTCTTTCTTCTATTTTGCGTCATAAAATTAAGCATACAATGAGTCAATTGATTCAGCAATCTTAAAACACGATATAATAAAAACTCGTTCGTATCAATAAAATAAATAATAAATACTTATAAGTATACAAAAGACAAGTCGCTCAACCAAAACTGGCTGAATTACTGGAAACATAATTAGATAAGTACCAAAATGGAGCGAACAGCTAACTTCTCGCCAACACCACTCCTAAATGTCCCTGTTTCAAATGTAAATAGATAATATAATAATCGTAAATAATGATGATGATGAATTTCAGTAACAAAACTTTTCTCCCTAGACATCGACAACCAACCATCAATCACATTCAAACAAAAGACTGTCTGATCTTTTCCGAACGCTTTTACCTTTTACGCATCTTTTACGGGTAAGTTTTCATGTGTATTTATATCTCTCCTTATTTCATCCCTTACTAAAACTTTATTAGTCTTTCAGATTCTATGGGCGGGTAGTTCCAATAACATTGGTAATTAATGAGCTTACGAAGTGTGTAGAAAAAGTATTGTTTTATTACAAGAAAATAAAATTGGATTTGATGGGGGTTCATGAATAAAATATAATGATGAATCGCACTTTGTGTAAATAGTTTACATATTTATAAGTATCACAAGCTTCGAGCTTACCACGGGGCTAGATGTTGCTGTGTGAATTTTCCAGCGATATTTATTTAATATAATTTAATCTATAATCATCTATAATTCAATATTTGATCTATATCATGTTTTAAACATAAGTAAATTATTTAAAACTTAAAATAATTTATAAAATATTTTAATCGAGAAGAGGCTTCCAGTTGTCTGGGACGTGGAAACCTGTGGTGGAGTTATGCAAAAATCATAAAAGTGTATTGCCGGCCGCCCGGCCAGATACGGTGAGTGTAGTATGTCGCGATCGACTTGCATTCGTGAATGAAACAGGTGATAACAGTGACAGTGACATTCAAACTCGCAATAAAAGACTCAGGAAGAGGGTAGATCGTTTCGTTTGTCAATAACGGTCTGCCTACCCGCCGCCCCGCCGGTGTCATCAGTTTGTCCGTGAACATGGCGCTTGCAACATACAGTGTCGAAATATCGGAAAACTCAAAAACAATTAAATCATGGTATGTTACCCGTTTCATATTCAAATATAGTTAAAATAATTTGAATAAACCGATTACCACGGTCTCAGACATAAAACTTATTATTCAGTCAAAAATATTTTCATATAATTCAAAAATAGTCCCATATTTTATAAAAATTAATAAGCCAATTCCCCGCAATTCCTTATACTGGAATTGCTAAATTCTAGTCCAAAAAATAACTCTCTAAGTAAAAGAGTGAAGTGAATTCGACATATTAAAAAACTTGATTTTTACGTTTATGTTATAAAATGTAGGTCTTTTTATAACGGTTTTACATCGGTATCTTTATAGATACTAACGTATATTAAGGGTTTGCTGAAATAGGTATAGTATTTACCCTGTATCGTGGCACAAAATATGATTTTAACAAAATGCATTTTCCTTTTTTCATGGAGTATGGAAAATTTTACAAACCCGCTCTTGTATCGATATCATCGAATAAAAACGCACGGTGCGTCGGGTATTCATAAAGTGCTTCTGGTCATAGAAAACTATACAAATTGATTTGACTCAACACGCGTGGCGTTTCATCGGGTCGCGTCGCGTTTTAATAATGTGTTTCGGCCTTAATTCCCGTTGTTATAAAATGAATAGTTTAACTCACTTAAATTTTTATAGTGAAATGTAGTTATATGTTCTGAAGAACCGTAGACTGAAAATGAATAGTGTAACTCACTTAAATTTTTAGAGTGAAATGTAGTGATATGCTCTGAACCCTAGACTGCAAAGTCCCCAAAAATAAGTAAAAGCGCCATTGTACCTTCCGAGACCTAGCCACAGGAATCGCCGTAGCTTTTTCATGGCCCCAACTCTACCACATCCCTTCATAACCGCGAAAACTCATTTTAGTAGCGGATTTAACTGCCAAAAGCGTTATAACGCGTTGGGCCTAAGCTGTTTTATTTTTATCTGTGTAATTATCACTCTTGCAATATAAAATTGTAATTATAAGCTTAGCACAGCTTTGCAGCGAAATTATAGACAGCTGGATCACAAGGGTATATAAATAAATAAATAAAGCGGACTAAGAACATTTTCACTACACACAGAAAACAACTCCCGGATCAAATATCTGCAGATCGTACAAGCATGAAACCCGGGGCGGAAATCAAACCCGCAACCTTCTATTTCGCAGCCGGACCTTAGCCCGTATACGCAATCTATTTCGTTATTAACGAAATAGTCTTCTTCCGTCGATAAATTTAAAACAGCCCTAGCTGATTTATAAAAATTTAGGCATCTAGGTAATTAGTACTTTTGGAGTCAGACTAATCTCAAACATTACCAGATAACGTAGACGCTTAATTATTTTTGCCAAATAGTGAAAAGATTATGATGTCAGCATTAACTGCTACCTTATCTTAGAAATTAGGGACATTAAGACTAAGATTCAATGTCAATTGCTGAATAGACTAAAATTCAATGTCAACTTATTTGAGCATTAAATTTATAAGAAAGTATATAAGACACGTTCTCCACAATATAAAAGAAGCAATAGATCTCTTATAAATTACCTACTTATGACGCGGGCAAAACAGGGACGTATTTAAAATAAGCTTTATATAAATAACATTTTAAAAAATAGTTTCATAATAAACTTACCAGTGATTCCTGAGACTAGTGATCGCTCCAGGATCCCCTCGTTTCTCTCAGACAACATAGCACCAGAGGTCAGTGCGACAGCCAAGAAGAAAATAATTCTGTAATAAAGAGACCGATATGAGACGCTTGAAATAAATTAATTAAACCCATATAAAAATAACCTCTGATTCAAATACAGAATGCAAAAAACAATATGATTAGGCATCATTAAAAAAAATTACAATTTATTACAAATTTAAATATAAATTTATTACTTCAACAATTATAGTTACAATAGTTTCATATTTCTGTAGAGTAAAAGTTTATATACATATAAAATAGAATAATCACAATATTTCCATAGACACCTCAATGAATAAATAAACACCTCAATGCAAATTCTATCTTGAACAAGGCCTATATTTAAAGCTATAAAATATGCTTTTATTTAGGGACCTATAAATTATTCAAAAGTCTCGCAAAATTCGAAAATTTCAAACTGTTCGGAAGTTCCACTCTACCGGAAACTGGGTCGAACAAAGTGATACGAACTTCCGGCTTATCCTTAAGCCGTGCTAAGCAAATTAAACTTTGAGATACATAGCTGTCCTTCCAATCAAATGTTAATAGGTTTAAATTAAATTCATAGTCATATACATTATTACACTCTTACTAAAGAGATAAGAATAGATTTGGACTTTACTAAAACTCACGTTAATATAACTCCTGGTCCAGCGAAATCAGTGAAGTTTGGTATATCCAGACCGTAAATAGGCTTGTGGAACTGAAAACAAAAAAAAATGATAACGTTTTGTACGGAAAACACACTGAAAGCAAACATCGTGAGGAAACCGGCATGTACTGAGAACTTTGAAATCTTTGGGCCAACCCACACTTGGTCAGCGTGGTGAATTAAGGCCTTATCTCTTTTGTCGAGAGAAAAATCCTTGTGTCCCAGCAGTGGGAACGTAAGAAGGGGTGCTTATGATAGTATAATAACCGCACATAATCCCTAAGCTTGTTGATCGCATAAAGCTACAAAAGGAATAAAATAAAACACAGAACAATAGGGTAATGGTCAAATTGCGTGTTGTAATTAATCCACGGAAGCATGCAATTTTTAATTCCCTAAAATATCCCTCGGAAACCTCTTCATTTTCGGGTCCAGTATTTTCGTTTCATTTAGCTGGTGAAGTTAATTTTTGAAACGGCAGAGTAATCATAAAAACTCGGTTAAAAATGCATAGAGTTGCCAGTCTTGTTCGCTGTAAAATTTTTAATTTGGCTGTAAAAATATTAATTAGATTTATATCTGCGGCTGTTTTGCCTCAATCGTTGTTTATTTTCAAACATACTAATAAAGTTGATAATAATAATAATCAACCCGGTTTACGTTCCCACTGCTGGGACACAGGGGGTGATATTGGTGAATGTCACATGACCTCTAAACTTTTCAAAGTTCTCAGAATATGCTGGATTCCCAACGATGTTTGCATTCACCGTTAGAGCACGTGTTTTTAAAACACACATACATTTTTCGAGACAAATTTAATAGTGAAAGTTAAGTGTTGACTTAGTAACACAATTTTAGTGGCGTGGTGGTTTTTCTTAATATACACACATAAATAGGTTCTATTGGCACCCTTTCTCAGTGTGCAACCTATATTACAGTGAGATAACAAGTTTAAACTAAGGCTGGCAGAATTATTAGGAAATTCCGTACGAAAATGCCTATAACAAGGTCAAAGGTTATAAACATGATCCCAAATGTTTGATCTTTCAAAGGTGAACATCTTGAACTTCAGTGTGTTATAGACGATAAGGGTAAACAAACAACCCCTACTAAGGGGTTGTGATAAAATATCCCCAACTTGGAACTTATTATAGGGGTATTTAGTTTGTCTTGGTTGGTTGAAAAAAATTTATCTATCATGATTCCAATATCAAATTATCTTATCTAAAATAAAACTTAAGTGGAAACTTAACTGAGGTAATAACTATAAAAAAAATAAAAATAACAGTAATCAGGTCAAAAAATGCTATTTTGCTGTATTCATTATCTCCACTTCGGTTGCCTGGAAGAGATTGCTCTCGGTGATAAGGCCGCGTCTTGTACTTTAGGTCTTAAATAGTATAAGTAAAGTTTTGTAATTTTATTCCATATCATTTATAAGTCCAAAAAAGACTTTATTCATTCATTCATTTCTTCATTCGTTCTTGGTTATTATTACTTACGTTGACTGGAATAGACATGATCCTCTTCGGTAGGTCACAGACACCAGCGAGCTGCTCCACTGACTCCATGAAGGCCAGTCCCAGGTCTCTGCTCAACATCCATTCCACTTGCTTGTCTGTGGACGAATTAAACAACAATTAATAATAAATATTGCTGGATTGCTGCCTAAAATAAGCTTAAGCTTAGTGTTGTATTATGTTAATAATAATAATAAATATTGCTGGATTGCTGCCTAAAATAAGCTTAAGCTTAGTGTTGTATTATACTAGCGTTTTTTCCTTCAGAAATAAGTCCTGAAATAATAATTATATACAACATGTAGTATGCATTATTGTGCACCGTTAAATCACTATCGTTTAGAATATTAATAATCAAAATCTTTAGTCGCTGTCAGTGTCACTGCCTGCCGCCTCTCTCGCTGGTACGTCATTCGCATTTTAGTGCTCAACCGTTCGTCACGTAAAATTGCGAAAGTTTCGCACTAGTAAAATAAACAATTGTGAACCAATATAATTACGTTTTATCATGGCCAAAACAAGTTTAATTTGCCATTCTTACGTAAGTGATCAACTACAAATCATAAAATTTGTTATAAAATCCAAGTTGAGTCCAAGTGACTCGGAACCAAATCATACCATTGAAAAAGGTAAGTCAAGTTATTATTACAAATATGCTTAGCTATTTTGTGTGCATAGACAACAAAAATACATTCGGGCTGATCGTCGGACAGTCTCATAATTATGATGTCATGCCGCACTACCCTCATCTTCAATGTAGGTTATTGAAAGCTTATGTAGCTCATATTGTACGCAAAGACAACAAAAATGCATTCGAGCTGATCATCGGACAGTCTCATCGCAACAATGATGTCATAACGCGCTACCCGCATTTGCAATGTGGTTTATTGAAAAGTCAATTTATTATTACAAGCGTACCTACTTATGTAGCTCATATCGTGCGCAAAAACAACAAAAATACATTCGGGCATCGGACAGCCTCATCGCAACAATGATGTCATAAAGCGCTACCCGCATTTACAATGTGGATTATTAAAAACAGATACTGTGCTAGTTCTGTGTACAACAATACGTATTTATACTAATAATGTAATATGACAGTCATACAATGCATTCGAGCAGTATTCAGGACTGTCTCATCGCATATTGACTATCAAATTAACAAGTTAATGCACTCGAGCTGATCTTTGGGCTGACTCATCGCATTTGTACAACATATTTAGAAGAGAATTATATCGAGCTGTTCTATGGGCTGTCTCACTTATTCTACTTCCCTCATTGCAACTGGACATGGAGTTGATGAATATAAACCCCATAGATTGGGGAGTTTGTGTATCCACCACACTAAAAGGTTTGTTAGCGGCAAATTTAATTTACCACAGTGAGTTGATAGGTTAAGTACCTACCTACGCAAATGACGCTGCAGCCTATCTTCTGATAAACATATCCCTACGTCGGTTTGATGAAATCTATGGGAAAATATTGGGTGGCACTATTCTTAGGCCATCGCCATACGGCACTTTTGGCAAAACAAAACACAAATACAGATTTGACATTATTACAGTGTAGTGTTACACAAGTAAAATTTATTTGACACATTCGGATATACTATTGGGTTTATCCTACGTGTAATTATTAAATTGTTTTAAATATTATACTTAACGTCCATTTATTTGAAAAATAAATATGGAATAGAGTAGTTCCTACTTGGTAATTTATGCATAGTAATTAGGCATAATACCTACCTACTTTTGCATTATAAATAATACAAACAATCACCATTAGATATTTATCAAGATATCATAATTATCTATAATGTATACCATGTATACCTACAATACCTATGTTTTATTTTTATTATTACTACATCCTGCAAGTTGTAGATTTTCCTGCATAAAATGTTCCCTTCCATACGTATCCGATTATTTTGGGATTGAAGCGAAATATATAAGCAAACTATAAAGTGGTTTACTTGTGACCAACATACGCAACTTTATAAATATTAGACTTGTAAAACAATAAGAACGAGCTATGAAGAAGTTTACAAGGATGAATTATGAAATATTCAGCATTCTGAATCTGTTATTAGGTTTTTTCAGTACCTCTGATGCAAACTGGCTAATCTTACAAGGAAACAGCCGATCGCATCGAATAATACCGCACATCCAGAAGTCTACATCCGTAGTCCAGTTCATCCAGGACGCCAGTGCAGCAGTGGACACACCGCCGACACAGCCGCCGAGCATAGAGGAGACGAGGTACCCAAAAACCAGTGGCCGTATTTCCGACATCAATAACCCATAGTAACTACCATCTTGGTACAGATATCTGCTTATAAACAGATGTTTTGTTTAACATTCGGTCCGCCTCTTGGTGAGACCTAAGTACAAAACTAAAGGTTTGTGTACAATAATAATATAATCCAGCATTGAAGGATCGCAGCAATCAAGTGTTCAACTATCTTATATTACTAATCAAGTGCTCAACTATCTTATATTACTATAAGTTCATTCCTGGAATCTTTTTAAAATCCATACCGAATTGAAATGTGCATTTTAAAGATAATCTGCTATGGTGTGCGAAAGAAGATTCCGCCTCGCGGCACCAGCCGCATTATGACCGATGTACATATCGGGTCAAGCAAGACCAAGCGTGTTTTACCAACATGAAATATACAAACCTACTTGACTGTATGCTGTAGGGTGCGCCATCACTGGCGACTAAGAAATTATTGTCAGTTTTCATGTGTGCATGTCGGAGAGTTTTTTCTACGCTACCTACGTCCATTGAGTTACGGATAATACGTACAACTATTTCCAAATTCTCTCTCAATGTGATACACTAACGTGTTTACAATGTTTACATGATACAAAATATAATTATGAACATTCTGCTGTTAAGTGTATAGTAACTTCCTAAAGTTATGAACCATGAATCGCTTCAGATAATCCACTATTAGCGTTGCTACATTTTTAATATCATTTCATATTATAATAACTACCAATGTAACCGTTTCAAACTTACATAGTTACCTACTATGTAAACTAAATATTATTATAAATAGTTTTATAACTGATTTCTATAATAGTGTCTTGTCTATGATTGGGTTAGCTGGAGACCTATTATGAATTCAACTTCGTTTGAATATAAATCCAGGGTTTCACAAATACATGTTATTGAGTTAAACCCCATGATTTCTGTTTTGCATCCACGGGATGAACCAGCTGTCATGCAATGGAACACATCGCATTTTTAAAGAAATTAACATCTGGATAAAGTTATCAAAACATATAATATGAAATAAGTTGGTATTTTCAACCACTGCATAGTCGGTTTTCTAGTGTGCGCTTGCCCAGAAATTTATTGGCTTTGTTATAAGCCTTAAAATTGTATATTTTTATTTTCTCCATTCGACGAAAATAATGGTAGCTCCACGCTACCCTATAATCATTTTAAAGAATTTAAAATGACAATACTGTAGATAAGAGTTGTATTGTTAATTCTGGCGCCTCAACAACGGGGTATGGTTCGTGTGGTTGTAGAAAAGGTACCGGCTGTAGACCTTGGTCGAAATATAATATCAATTTCCATACAGATAAAGCTGCAAGTTATCTACTATCATTATAGGTTATAAATATATTTCCTTTTTTGCATCCATACATCAAAAGAATGAGAGAAAACCAGTCTCCCTTCTAAGTGAATTAAACTACTGTCACGACTGAGTCCTCGAAAAACGTTACTAAATAAGTACAATTAACCCAGATCTTTTTATCTTTTGCAAATACAAAAAAAAAAAAAAAAAAAAAGTGACTTGTAAGGTTATCTACAGTACAAGTGTCTAGACACGCCTGACATCTTCCCTTTACGTTGTCATGGGCTAAAATATTTTTTTATACTACGTTTCTACGGTTTTTTTTTTGACTCTCAGTTAAACAATTATTTACAAAACCGAAGAAGAGGCTTTATATAGGTTATATTTAGCCGTTGTATCTGTTATTTAGAAACTTTTTACATAATAATTAATCTTTGACCAGCAACAATAACGTGTTAAATTAATTTTTTGTCGCTAAGACAATTATATAATTATCTCCACCATACGGGGACATCCACAATAATCATTAGTATAATCTCTACCAAGTATGTAGCACAATAGTTGTCTGGGAAGGTCGTGTATATTTAAATATATACCATACATACACATTTGTGAATTTAATATTTCTTACAGTTTTGAGTGTCGTTTACAACAATTTTTATATCTTATATTATTCTTTTCACCACAGTTATTTAACTTTACATACAGAATTGTATGTATACTCAATAGCAACAAGATAGTGTTCCTATTGGTACTCCTTTGAATAGTTCTAACATAATATATTCAGACGATCGGATACATGAATATTCGATCACAAGTTTAAATCCTCTATGGATGTTTTGGAGTTTGCTCCCCTGTAAATAAAACTATCGATTTCAGTAAAAAATAGTACAAAAAATGTCCTACTGACTTTAGAAATGTTTTTGGTACTAGTAAACCGAATAGAATCTAAATAAATTTTGATATGAGTATGATCGTTTTATCACCAGTGTATCTTATTGGCGTTTGGGAAAGCCCTTTATCTATGAATAAAATCATTGTAAACCCACGCATTAACCATAGAGATTAACAGCTACAGTTAAACATTATGTTTTTACTAATTACAACAAAAACGGTTCTTCCTTTGCAATGGAAAGGTTCTGCAAAAGAACAATCATACAAACCTGGAGAACATCTTCATTTATGATATTTGTTTTAACACACAAATAATAAGCCACAACATTTTATGTTGATAGTGTAATAAAAATACTGTTCAAAATAATATAATTATAACAGGGTACATAAAGAATCTTGGAATTTATTTAATAAACGAAACAGTGGTTTCCCACATCATGACATATAAAACATATATGATTTTGAGTAAAGTTACTCATAATAATTCTAAGTTCAACTTAATTTAGTATAATTTCTCTATTGAGTAATTCTAATATGATTTTATTTCCTCAATCAGCTCTAAAAGTCTACATGTTGTATATAATTATTATTTCAGGACTTATTTCTGAAGGAAAAAACGCTAGTATAATTGATGATTAAACGAACTTACCAAGTGAAGTTCTATCATAATTATACGTTGCGTTTTTTCCGAAGAAATAAGTACCAATTCCCTCCCAACCCAAGGACCCTGATGCTGATTTGATTTCGTCAACAAAATCAAGAAAAACTATTCAAGAATATCTGATGTAATATATCTCTAAACGAAATGACGTACCAGCGAGAGAGGCGGCAGGCAGTGACACTGACAGCGACTAAAGATTTTGATTATTAATATTCTAAACGATAGTGATTTAACGGTGCACAATAATGCATACTACATGTTGTATATAATTATTATTTCAGGACTTATTTCTTCGGAAAAAACGCAACGTATAATTATGATAGAACTTCACTTGGTAAGTTCGTTTAATCATCAATTATGTTACTTTGTGTGCCGAAATAAACGTCTATTCTATTCTGTATTAACGTAAGAGATGAAAGTCATGTTACGAGAAGAGAGTTAAGTATAAGAATACCCCGTCTACTATCATCATTTATTTATAATAATAATAATTTGCACGGCATTTAATTAACCTATTACACAAACTATTACAGAAATTACAATAAATAAATTACACATTAAATTAGAAATAACATGAATGGCATGTTGTTCTGACAATAAGAAGAGTTTGAAGGATGTGATATTAACTAATCTCACTCTTCAAAAGAAGTCCCTGTGTCCCAGCAGTGGGAACGTAAATGAGGGTGCTACACGGTACCTTTTGTATCTATTTATGCGATAAAGTATATTGTTTATCCCCTTTTAACTCCATCAGTCAGTAAAGTTCATTGCTCAGATAACAAACTCATTATACAAAATGAGATTATATGAGTTAATATTAAAAGATTAAATACATTTACAGAGCTTTCAGCGTAAAATTCGCATTATAAGCTTAACGTTTCGACAATAATCTGGAATTTGTTTTTACAATGAAAATTTAATTAAATCGTTTAATTATTTATTCTACAGAAATGATGTTTGAACAGCCGTTGATATTTACAATGAGAATTATAGTCACTTTGAAACTAAAGTGTTTTTTTTTTATAAAAATACTAGCTTCGCCCGCATTTTAATATTTTTCCGCTGCAAAAAGTATTTTTTGAGCCACATATATCTCCACCATTTATGTATATAGAAGAAATTCGTGTTAGTTAGTTAGGTACACCATTTATAACTCAAGAACGGCTGAATTGGTTTGCCTAACTTTATGAATTTCGATGTGAACATGTGCAACAACAATTTTATTGCCTCAAGTGTAGTAACAAGCTTGTAACCCCTAACCAAAGAAAATATTGACTCTAATCTTTTTCCCCCGACACTGGGCTAATATCAAAACAAATTACTTTTAATCACGAACTCTCAAAGGGGTTCCTTATAGTTATTGTCGGTCTTGCTTACTTAGGTTTAAATAACTGTAATTATTTTGGATAATATAGAAAGAAGATCGCTTGTGGTACTATCAAGGCTTTTATTTTGCTTTTATAGGCTTACTACTAGTATAGCTTTCCGCCCCACGGCTTTGCCTACGTTATATAAGATTTTCATGTGGTAGAAAGTAGATATTTACCGTTTTCTGAGTCTAAGTTACCTCTCCACCAATTTTCAGCCAAATTAGTTCAGACGTTCCTGGGTTATAAAAAGTGTAACTAATACGACCTTATTTCATATATACCTAGAAGATATTTTGTATAGATAAGTATGTATAAAGATATAAATATATGGATGTATTTAATTATAAATATATGGCTGGCCTATAATAGGCACATGTTTCATGTAATAATTCCGATATAATATTTTGTAAAAAACAAATTTGTTACGTGTGCTATTGGCTTTGCCTTAATAAATAAATAAATAAATGATTACCAAAGGATATGTGAAAATAGAATATTACCACCCCATCTTGCGATCGAATATTTAGATTTAGGGTCATAGATTGTCTTGAGTCTAAATTATACGAGTAGCTAGTACAAACTACATTATTGTAATGATTTATAGAAGTGTTCTCATTCTTATGTCAATAAATCACTGAATCTCTGAAGATTAAGGCCAATAACACGATCTAGGGCATGGTCCCTATTATGTAGTGTTCTTGCAAACTGGTTGCAACTGCTGCTAAAACGAAGTGCTAACTAAAACCAAAAAGTGTGTAGTAGCTAAAAAACATTTTTATATACTAAGTTTATCTTAGATTGTATATAAATATAAATTAATTAACATGATTAATAAAATGCCAGCAACTCTAAACCCATGATATATGGGACGTGAGAAATTCCCGATTTCAAATCAATAGTGTAACTCGCGTTAGTTTCAAAATTGAAATGGATAGTGTTGTTTCATTTGAAACAAGTGATCTAATCCTACAAGTATTGTGAGTTCTTAGTTCCTTAGAGACTTATGCCATATTCCAATCACCTTGGAGCTAATACGAAAATTGTCTGTCTGACTGATTGTCTTGTTATTCCCCAGAAACAAATGGATTATGTTATATTGAGTTACCGTGTGGTGCCGTCCTTATTATTAAACGCAGGTTTTAATTTTTATGATTTATGGATGTTTGTTACTCTTTCAGGCAAAACTACGAAACCTAGTTTAATATAATTTACGCATCAAAATTATAGGTACTACTTATTACTCATAGGTTACTTTTATGAATTTTTTTATCAATACTTTCCTTTTCAAATATTAAACAGGTATTAGAACACATGGCCCGATTTCGGTGCTCTTGGTTTTAAAATAGTCGTAGTAGCCCAAGGAAAGTTTAAAAAGTTAGAAAACATGGGAATGTAGCGGGCGAAGCCGAGGGTGGTTAAGTTAGTACTAAGTATATAAAAAAGATATGTTCCACAAAAACCCTTTTTATGGAGTTGATGATAAAAAGTGTATTATTTACTCTTTGACCCTGTATAGTCTCAGTGGTATTACTTTTGTTCTAGAACTTTTGAAGTATAATATATATAACCTCCAGAAACATTTAGATCTACCAATAATATCCGAGTAGACTAGACGCCATGAATCCTAAACCCCAAATAGGGTCAGGGATGGTAAACATTAAGCTGTTCGTCATTAAAAACTTCACCTTTTGTCTCCCGTAATAACTTAATCAAGAACTTTGGATACTTCATTTATCCCCCCCCCCCCCCCTTGATTCGCCTCTTCGCCTATACTACTTATAAACCTTCCTCTTCACTCTAACGTTAAAGAAAATTATTATTAGCATCAAAATCCGAACGGACGGACAGACACCAAGAGCGTCTTTATTTTATACTACATATATTTTGTACATATATAGTAGTTACTTTCTTCCGCATTATGCACTAATTTCAATTATCTTTTTTGGTTCAAACTGCCTCTTTTAATACTTGAAGCAATGGTTTTCACATTGATACTATTATCAGAACTGGAACATTTAAAATTTAAAGGCTTGTTCATGTTTAACATTGTTCATACAATATTATGATCTATTCCAATTCCAATATGCATACCTATGCGCTAACAATTTCACAACCAAAAACCCTAAAGGTTTAATCAGGCACCAGCCTTCACAATATAGGTTCAACATATAAAAAGTCTACCTTATCTACTTGTATTAACTTTAAGAGAACCTTTGTGAAGGAAATAAATGAATCTTTTATTATTAATCATTTAATTTTATCACCGGAATAAAACTTCCAAATAAATAAAAACCTAATACAATTTCCATATACATTTATTATTATTCTTGGGTTCAGGCCGAGAGGTGCTCAATCTCTTCAAAATATCCTCAAATTAGGAACGTTCGAGAACCCTTGAAGCCTAAAGCATGTAACATTTAATGACTCTCGTGAAAAAGTTTCGAGGGATAAGGTTTTGTTACAGAATGGTTAATTTTTATGGTCCAGAGCGGTAAAGTTATTGTTGAAATGAGGCCCGATTAGAGATTTATGTTACACTAGCCGTACTGCGGGTCAACAGTCTTTTTTATTACCTACGTTATTTACAATATTTTAAATAATGTAAATCCATAATTGGTTTTAAGGTACAGTTTAAGAACTGTGGATTTGGTTATAAATAAAATATAGCCTTCTTCGATAAATGTAATTTAAAATACTGAAAGAAGTTTTAAGTTTAGGCCAGTGGTTCCTGAAATAGCGCTTTCAAACAAACTCTTCAGCTTGTATATATAGGTACTCATGCTATCACCAACCCGTATGGCCAGAGACAATGTTTACACACATAATCTCTAAAGATCTAGAATGGTTTTTATTGGATAGTCTTTTGCCCAGTGGGTCGTAATATCAGTTGTTCTGCCTCTTTCGAAACGTCACAAAACGTAGACCAAGATACCAGAGCTAATATTTAATCTAAGCTGTTGTTTAAAAAGTAAATAATAATCTTCAAACCTACGCGCGTATCAAAATAACGGCATTTTGTAATTGCCACTTGAAAAAATTACCGGCACAAATTTTAAGGGTCCAATTCAAAAGGTTATGTAATTTTCTTCACAAAATGTTGAAGGAAATTACCTCATTATAATAATGAGTGTTATATTATTTTTTTAGGGTTGGGTTAGTCCACAACTTTTACGCACAGAACCCTAAAAACCCAATAGCACAAACATGTCAGCTCTAGGCATCTCACCTACACCTACCAAAGAACCTTTTCCTAGCAAAAAGACGGTATTCAATGAATCCTTTTGAATGCTACGTGATAGTTGTGACTAAAACGCCAGGAAATTGCCCGAAGTAATTCTGAACGTGTTACTGACGCCTACTGAAACGTAATAGCAACTCACAATGATGTTGCTCAGATGGATATGTAAGGGTATTAATGATAGCGTTATTACGGAAAGGGGCTTGGTCATTTATGCTATCTTCAGGGAGGTTATTGTGAATACAATCAATCATCATTACTAGGCCTAATAATAATAAATATCATTCCTATGTGTATGTATATATTATGTATTTTATTAAGAAATATCTAGGTAGGTCGTGAGTTTATTAGATAAGTATAAAGATTATAAAGATGTTTGTTATTTATTTTCATAAAATTCTAAAAATCAATTGGATAGGTCAATAAAAGTGTTTTTATAACTTTACGCAAACTTTTTGACAAACATACTTTTTGAAAAAGAACCCAACCTCAGCCATATTTTTCTAACAAAACTCATAAGAAACGGCCCCTTATATTTTCCCGTTAGATCAAGCCCACATTCACACAATTTACGTGAAATTTATACGTGAGGGGACTCGACGTAGCAACGTAATTATCACTTCCTTTAGCCCGTACGTAGACCGTTAACGTAACATGTACAGTCAGCGTGGAAAGGTATACATTCTGTAGTGTCTGTCACTGTACTGACAAGGGTCTTAGGAATAGCTGAGAGGATTAGTTCTCACTACTTTTAGTCTTACGCGACTTAAGGTAGAGTGTGTCTAACGTGTACGCGATTTAGAGTTTTCACTTCTTTTATTCGCAATTGCGAATCTGTCGACATTTCTTAGTGAGAAGTTTTGGGCAAGTTTACCACGGGGCTAGATGTTGCTGTGTGATTTGTCCAGCAATAATATGTACCTTTAAAATTTAATAATTATGACTTTTCTCGTTGACTGTACGACGTAAACAATGTCGATTAAGATATTGTTATTCAGGTAGCTATTATTTTTTCAGCTTTTCGAGTGTAAATGGGTCTATTCATCTTGAAAACGACACGAGCTATTAAGATACGCTTTATGTGAAGAAAAAGTACATTTAACGATCTTAATGTTTCTAGAACATTATGAGATGTAGCAATTAGGATACCCAAGTTTTTAATTTATGATGATATAATGGTAAATGTTATTATTAAGTATGGAATAAATTACAAGATTACATGGTCCTCGGTGGGAATACAACCCACGCCCTCGTATACGCCTGGCTACGCTAACCACTAAACACAGACAAAACACAAAAAAAAAATTATTAGTTATCAGTTTGAGTTTTTTCGAGATTTGTAAGATTTTTCACGAGTCCTTGTATCGTATGCGTTGTTATACAAATTAATGTTTTGATAGTAATAATGCAGAAGGCGCATCGCTAGAGCTTAAAAAACAGTTTTCAAGAGAAATGAGAAATATTTTCTTTTATATCCAGTGACTAGAAGTAAAATCTTTAAAAGTGAGACTCTTCATTACGAGACTGGGAGTAATTAAAATATACTGCGGCAAGTAAAGTCAAGAGTCTGGTAAATAAAAGTGGAAATCTCAAACACTCCTTAATTACTTCTTGAGGTTTTTGCCTAACTTCTAGAAAATAATCATTTTAAACTTACTTTGGTCTTGTTTATTGATAGGCTTGAGTTTGAATTTACAGGCGTACCTAATTTACTAATTTGTGCTAAAGAGTATAGAAAAAAATCTGACAAAGTAAGAGAACCTATGTTATATCGTAAGATATATAAATAATATTAGAAAATGATATAAGAAAAATAATTACAAGATCTTGTAATTTTTTATTTTTCTATACAATATAAGCTTAAGTGAGTCACAGATGATGCAAATAAGTAATTTACTTACTATTTAAATAATTTTCATAATGAGCTATGGTTTATAACATAGCCTCTGATTGTATTTGTCTGAGTTTACTAACTAATGTTATATTATAGAAAATAAACTTAATTATATAGATACGTTATAACTGCAAAAAATCTCTTGCAATTTTTCGAACCATTATAAGAAATGACATAACCCTGAATTTTGCATTATTGCGGAAAGCTTGTTCCATCACTCTGTCACATTGTGTCACATACCCTCATTTAGGCGAGTACCGTCGATTTGTGAAATTCAGGTCAACCCACGAACCCCGATTATTTAGACTTTTTAGACAAACTCTTGTGAGGACAAAAATGAAATTCATTTATTTGAAGTGTATTCATTTAGGGGTAACGGTGGTTATCACATCTCATATCTAAGCTCTATTTTGAGATGATCTTTTGTGGTTATGAAAATAGGGGTGAATACAGGTTGTTGTAAGTTTGTGTTTTGTGTGGCAAATATCACCACATCTAATAAATCAAAGTCACTTTCGGTGTCCATCTCGTAGTGTATAAATAATAAATAAATAAAATAAATATTGTTTTCCATCTCGCTACCGGATGCCCAACGCTCCTTTTCCTGTACTTATTTTGTAAATCTAATTAATTCGGTCCTTATTTTGCTCCCACTGTCATCACACCGTCTTGCCACGTGACAAGCTTTAATATATTAATAACAATAAATATCAGTAATAATATCCTAATAACCGTCAAATATTCACATACCATACAGTAGTGTCGTGTAGGCGAAGCTTTCTTCTTGAAACATTACGTGCTCTTTAAAAACACGTGCTCTAACTGAACATTGTGATGAAACCGGCATGTTCCGGAACATTGAAAAGTTTAAAAGACGTGTCATTTACCAACCTGCACTTGTTTGAAGGACATTGTATGTCATTGACCAACCTGCACTTTGGCCACTTGGCCAGCTTGGCTTTAGTTTGTTCAGAGAGAAGTATCTTAGCAAGTCCCTATGTCCCAGATGTCGGAACGTAAATAGGTGTGTTGATGAATGATTACCTGGTATAACAACACCCCATCACTAGCAACTACTTCATTGTTGGCACTCAAAATGGGAATTAAATTGGTGCGCAAATTTTGGTGCCCAAAATGGGAATACTTCATATATACCTGTATCATCCATGTGAGTCTCAATGCCCGAGTTGTTAACAGTCGCCATGCTCGCGTGTCTCGGGTCAGTGATCCTGTCCTGAAGGCTGGTCGAGAAGTTGGCAGGGAATATCATAACAGCTCGCGCTTTGCCGTGTCTTGCTTCTGCTAACGCTGTGTCGCGGTCTGGGTAGTATATCTGGAAAAAAAGGCATTTTGGAGTACTGTAGCCAAAAAACGGAACTCTTATCGATTCGTCATGTCTTTCCGTCCATCTATAAGTTTTTTTTTTACAAAATACTTACTAAAACAAATTAATTTCATTTAAAATAAATACTTATTTTGTAAAAAAAACTCTATAGGGACCTAGATAAATACTATTTAAATAATAATAATACAATAATATCGTGGAAATATGCTCGAATTACAAATAATTACGTTTGTATTGGGCAAATCGTCTGACGCCGGTCATTATTTAGGATGTCTTCTGCCTTCTACTACTTCTACTGAGGAACCCTGATAGGCAAGATACTTATCCAGCATTAGACGCTCTGGCCTTTATACCATGTAGAATCTACTCATCTACAAAAGTAGTAACCAGACTTACCAAATTACTCTGCCTCTTAGACAAATAGTCAAGGTACCGACAGCTGAATAAAGTGAGGTTCCACTCATAAGTCTCGGAGTTCTGTGGGCAGTAGTCCTTGTCGTACGAGCAGAGAGGGTTGGTGTCGTTGGTTTCGTAGTTGACGACCGCGATGGGCAGACCCTCGGGGTAGTGCCCAATGGCGAGGCAGAAGAGGATCATTTGAGTGAGGGGCAGGCCAAGGATGAACGCGAGGACCCTGGAAAGGAGTTTGTTGATGTCAAATTAAAAAAAAAAAAGAGTTAACCTTTATGGCTACAGCTTATACTTGGTCATGTCGGTGGATGTCTGATGATGCATTTGTCAGTTAACCGTTTTATCAAGTTGATTTACCTACGCGTATGTTCTGATAATGAATTAATACATTTCTTTATATCAGATACACTGCTTAGAAATCTTGGTTTGATCAAGCCAAAAATGTCTGATTTCGATTCGCTGCTACGCCTGTTAGCCGGGTCAATGATCTACGATTGTCATCGAATACTTGCTCAGAACCAACTGCAATATTTGATATAATGTTTTTTTTTTTATCTTTAAGGCATCACAAGCATACAACACACAAATATTGAAGACTTTCATCGACAGTTTCCCCAAATAATGTTTTCACAACCCGCTTACCCGAAATTCCTGAACAAACTAAGGAAGTTCTTCCAGATCAGCGCTCTCATGTGGTGCCACTTCATCGGCATGAAGGTCTCCATGCAGCCTCTCTTCGGCTTCTCCTCTGGGGGCAGAGCCTCGATCGGCGCCGTGATAATGGGCGGAGTCACCACGACGCGTCCGCGACTGCTCATGGATACGTTGTCACCGAATTCACCGGAGATTTCGCCGATTTCAGCCTCTTCTAGGTCTATCGCGTTTGGGTTCTGAGAATTAGAGAAAGAAAAGTAGAATAAAAATAAGCACCTGAGAATCTTTTCTATTTAAGATTCTATTTATGTAAATTTAAGCAGTTGGTTTTCTAAATAAATGATATAAAAATAATTTAAATTGTGAATTAAGGCATGTGTGTCCCAGCAGTGGAAACGTAAGTAGGAGTAATGATGATGAGGTTGGAATTGAACTCACAACCTTCTGCTAGTTTGGGTTCTTAGAATTAGAGAAATAATTTAATTTGTGAATTAAGCCATGTGTGTTCCAGCAGTGGAAACGTAAATAGGAGTAATGATGATGAAGCGGGAATAGAATTCACAACCTTCTGCATCGCAAGTGGACAAACCCCCGCCTTGCTACAGAGATATCGTAATTTAAAATATAAAAAGTAACAACCGAAATGATAAAACTTCCAGCTACTTTAAAATGTATTTAAACACCATTCCATTTCATTTGATAACACTTTTTGGGTCATCGAGATAATAAAGTTGGAAACATTTCTGTGTTCTTCGCAACTTTCAAAGATATCTTGGCTAATTATCGTCTTAACGGCATTATTGTTACTTATATAAAGTGCTAGCTTTTACAAAATTGTAGTTGTTTTGTGAAAAAGGACACTAGACTTTCATTAGATTGTTGATGAATCAATTTTTCTATCTATATAATATGAAATAACGTCGTGCTACTTACACTATTTATAACTCGACAACGGCAAAACTGATAACTGTAGAATACTTTTTAAGGCCGGAAAATATTATAACGTGGGAGAGAAGCCGCGGGGCGGAAAGCTAGTTTTATATAATAAATAGAATAAAAAGAAGAGACTTTGTTAATTGGCATTAAGCGATGGACCAGCAACTGCCCAAGATAATGTACTTACAGGAATGGCAGGCAATTCCACCTTCTCCACCACATCAGCCAGTATGCTGGACCGGCGCCGCTTGCCAAGGTTCTGCATCACCGACAACTTCAGGAACACGTCTTCCAGACTCTCCACGTGGTACCGTCTTAGCAGTTCTCCAGGGGATTCCTCGGCTAGGAACCGTCCACCTCTCATTAATCCTATCTGGAAAGAAATATAATAGTTAATTCTTTGTAAAGCATAGGCACCTCTTTATATGTATTTCTACTGAGACACAGGGACTTCTCTCTTGACGAGAGAGATTAGGCCTTTATTCACCACGCTGCGCTGGTCAATTGCGGGTTAAATGTCACGCGTAGGTACTTCAGACTCTTCAAAGATCTCGAAACATGCCGGTTTCCTCACGATGTTTGCATACACCATTAAAGCACGTTCTTAAAACGCACATACATTTTGGAAGAAAATTTCAAAGGTACACAACGGAGTGTCAACCTACGACCTTCGGAATGAAAGTCAAATGTGCTCCTAGGTCAATTCGTCTAAAACTAGGACCCTAGCACAAAATATTTCGTGTTTACGCCTTGAATAAATATACTCTGCTATGCGTTAGAAAAAAAACTCATGAATTTTATGTGAGAAGGAAAGAAAATAAGGCACCCAAAAGCATTACAGAATTCAGATATCTTCAGTATTTTCAGTGGATTTCGGGGCAATAAGAAAACAACATCCATCCAATATTATTCCCATCAAAATAACAGCGAACGGAATTTTCAGATCTAATTTATTTTTTTCATTTTCTCTTAGAGGTTGCGAATTCCTTTTAATATGGAATTTATTGAATTAAGCCAAACGAATCAATTGATTTTTAAGACTTTGATTTATTCTATTTTGCAAAAAAATCTTTTGGTGTTCACTCCTTTTGTTTTAATTAAGTCTTGTTTTTAATTGCAAATGTTCAATTCTTATATATTTTTTATCAGCAATTTAAAAATAATTTTATCTATTCTTTTACAATAAAAACGACATTGAAGTCCGAAAGATCTAGAAGTAAATATCAGTTCAATATTAACCTTCTATCGCCTACACATTGAATATTATAATGTTTTATGAATAAAAATCTCTTTATACTCAAGGCATTGGCATTGTAGAAAAATATTCATCACATTCTCAAAGTTTATTCCCAGTTCGTTCAATGGCTTTAAAGATTGAGATCCACTGTGTGTAAGATATATTATCAAGAAATGCTAAAAAACTTTTCATTTCATTTCAAATGCTAAAACTATTTTCTTGCTTCAATAATGGCGGAAAATAGAATAGACTTCCCTATTTACGTTCGTTTTGTTGGTACACGGAAACTCTTCTCTTAACAAGAGAGAGAGATTAGGCGTTATTTATTTATTTTCCTTTTTTATTGTTGTTTTTTGTGTAGTAAAAAAATTATTAATTAATATGTATGTAAAAAATTAATAAAAAAAATAAAAAAATAATAAAAAAAATTAATAATGAATTAAGAACGTTGACCAAGTCCGGACGGGAAGAGGTACAGTCATGTCCAATTTTTGATACACATAATATACGATGTGAAAACTCTAGCGTTGGAATACCCCTTTATATTGACGTATTCAAATAGAGCATTAGATAAACATGAAGATTCTGAGTAAAGACCGGCAAATAGCTGCCGCGGCCCGTGACTGGAATGTAAGGATTCAATTATTGATGAATTTCAGTTTGAATTTCAAAAATATATAATAAAAAATGGATCACGTGCGTTTTAGTCTCGAGAGTAGGTAATCTATTTCGAATTTCTTATTTATTTGATTTATTAAATAATTTGGGATAGAAACCTTAATCTATTGAGTGGCTTCGATATTAGGAGCCAAATTCGATTATTTTAATTATACTCATTAAATATTAAGGCCTTAAATAAAACCAATGATTGATATTATGCACATTTTTTATCATAGGGAACTGAAGAAAATAGTGAAGCGAACTGATAAACGAATATTGTTTCCATGCAAAAAAAATAAATGTAAAACCTATTTCAATAATTTTTCAAATACCTAATTAATTGTCAATAGACGAGTTATAAATGATTTATTGAATAATGAGTTATGTTTTTTTCAAATAAGTAATTTATTGTCAATAGACGAGTTATAAGTGATTTATTTAGTTATAAGTTTTTTCTGGCATGTCCATGTAGATCTTTATGTTTCATTGGAAATTAAGTTTTTTACTTTGTCTCTTGACGTATAGACCAGTGCAGTTAGCTTAAAAAATGGTCAAATAAGGAAAAAAATAGTAGTAGAATGAAACCCATTAGAAAAGGAGGGGAATATGATAAAAATGAAAGGAAAAATAAATTACGGTCGATCTGAGTTCGGGAAGTGGGAGGGGGTGGGCTTTTAAGGGGAGAAAATGGTTTATCTCGATTTGCGGTGAAACTACAAGTCCTATGAAAAAAAGTTATATGGAAAAGTTGTAGGTAAAATAAAGATCTACAACTTTTTATTCACAAGTTTTTTACATAACTTCAAAACTTATGTGAAAAATTCAAATAACCAAGTTTTTGGTTTTTTTTATTTATCTTTTTCAAAAATTGTTATTTTTCTACGAAATTTGGTGAAAACTTACTTATTTATGTCCCAAATACACTGTGATTTATTTGATTGAAAATATTATTGTTTTCACCTTATTTTGACTTAATTTTCAAAAATATAGACTAATTTTCAATCGAAAATTCACGTGTCAAAATATTAGCTTTTTTATAAAAATCGGTGTGCTTTATGTTCATTGAAATCTCTATTTTCTGATAAGTAAAAAAAATATATACATTACGATAGTAAATATTCTCAGAAAATGCACAAAACCGAAACAAAAATTTGTATCATTAGGTACAATTGCATCATAAAAATATGATTTTGTCTTTTCAGACTATATAATAATTATTATTATATAATAATCTGTTTGTATAATGTGCAATAAGTCGGATTATAAGCAATTATATGAAATAAAAATTGCAAAAATCACATTTTTATGATGCAATTGTACATAATGATACAAATTTTGTTTCGGTGTTTTGCATTTTCTGAGATAATTTACTATGGTAATGTATATATTTTTCTTAACTATCAGAAAATAGAGATTTCAATGAACAAACAGCATACCGATTTTTATAAAAAAGCTAATATTTTGACACGTGAATTTTCGATTGAAAATTGGTCTATTTTTTTAGTAATTAAGTCAAAATAAGGTGAAAAAATTAATATTTTTAATCAAATAAATTATAGTGGATTTGGGACATAAATAGGTAAGTTTTCACCAAATTTCGTAGAAAATAAAAAGTTTTTGAAAAAGATAGAAATAAAAAACCAAAAACTTAGTTATTTGAATTTTTCACATACATTTTGACGTTATGTAAAAAAGTTGTGAATTAAAAGTTGTAGATCTTTATATTACCTACAACTTTGCCATATAACTTTTTTTCATAGGACTTGTAGTTTCACCGCAAATCGAGATAAACCATTTTCTCCCCTTAAAAGCCCACCCCCTCCCACTTCCCGAACTCAGATCGACCGTAATTTATTTTTCCTTTCATTTTTATCATATTCCCCTCCTTTTCTAATGGGTTTCATTCTACTACTATTTTTTTCCTTGTAAAATATTAAAAACCCTGGTCTAGTAGCTAACAGTTAGTTATAAATATATCAAAGCTTAATCAAACTTTATCTTCTATTTTAGATGATACTCGTATACTCACAGTGGTAGCCTGTTTGGTTTCGTCGATATAATGCGTGGTGATGATGACTGTTGTCCGGCCGTGCTTCGTTATTTCTACAAGGTGGTCCCAAATACTGAAAAAAACAACAATATTAATATTAATCTGTGTAAATTGTCCAGCAAAAAATATTTATTATGTATTTGTTTCTTCATTATCACTATTTCTTTCTTACCATACAACAAAGTGATACCATAAAAAAATAAAAAAAAATCTTTCAACTGTAGTGTTACTTTAGTCCACATTCGTCCCGTGATTATCGGCCCACATTTCCCGTTTCGTACCCTTGTCTCAGCACGGGATCCACTCCGACTGTCGGCTCGTCCAGGATGAGTAGTTCTGGCTCGTGGATCAGCGCAGCGGCCAGAGAGGTCCTCCTCTGCTGCCCTCCTGATAGGTTCTTTACTTGTCTGTAAAGATAACATTAAATATTAATAAATATTTCTGGAAAATGCACACAGCAACATCCCCGTGGTAAGCTCTAAGCTTGTGTTACGGGTGCTAGATTTCTTTTATACATACATAGATATAAGTATTTATTTTGTTTTTATAATATCTGCAGATCGTACAAATTTTTTGAGGCGGGAATAGTACTCGCAACCTCCTGCGTCTCAGGCAGATCTTTTATTGTATATTAAATTAGATTATTAATTATTATTGAGTCCACAAATGATATAAATGCTAGCTTCTATACTCGTAATGGCCAACGAATTAGCATTGCTATTCAACGTAGCAATGCCGCCAGCATTCTTGACACTTATCATCTGGTGACGCATTAGAATTTTAAGATTATGTAAATACTTTTTATTTTATTCTAGATATTTATTAGATAAGTTCCGAAACTATTGGCAAATTTTTATAAATAAAAACTAGCTTTCCGGCCTGCCGTATCATCCGCGTTATAGTATATTTTTCCGCGGAAATATATGTATAAGTACATAGATTATGGCCAATTCTTAGTCCTACTCAATGAGTCCACAAAATTTCATAAAAATCGTAGAAGTATGGTAACTAACACTAACATAGACAGGGATTTATTCTTAACCAATGAGATAGCCCTTTATACACCAGGTCAACTGCTGGTTGTTGAGTGTCACGTGTCCTTTAAACTATTCAAAATCCTCAAAACATTCTCGAAACATCCTCACGATGTTTGAGGTCATGCACTTGTGTAATAATAGCAATTTATTTATTTATAAAGTAACCATAGACAAAGAAACTTGTCTCGCGTGACTCTTGACCTTGACTCATAACTATGCAAATAATTTCCGCTGTAGATATTATTGTGATTTATAAATTTCTCTATATTTGCAGGAAAACCCTCTATTGTTAGAAAAATACATAATTCTATACTAAGAACAAAGGATTACTTAAAAGGGTACATTAAAAATGTATGATTAACCAATAATGGATCCCATTACACAACCGATGGGAAAGTAGTAAAATACGAGTAGTCTTGACTTTAGTAACATAATTCTAATAATTCTTCTGTGTAAAGCCTTAATACTCAGATCAATTAGGTAAAGCCTAGATATATTGTAAAGTTTTGTTTGTTTTTTGTATTGTATTGTAAAGCCAGATGGATGGAACGCGAATATGCTATTGACTGAAAGATAAATGATAATTCTTAATTATTATTCTTACTAAAAAGATAATACAAGTAATGCCAGAAAACCCTAAAAAGAAAAGCCACTACTAAACACAATAAAAGCTGAAAGTAAAATGTCCTCTCTTTTTAAGTAAAAGAAATCTAGATACCATAAATAGGTACTAAGGCGCTTTCATCTATCACAGTATTATCCTCTGACTCGGTTTGCGCGTTTTGTCTACTGATAAGGAAAATCTTGGATAAAGGTAAAGGCCAAGGAGAAAAGAACAGATTAATATTGTTAAAGTTCTACGAATAGATTTCGCAAGTATTTTTTCATGGAGATTATTTAATGGAAATGTCATTAGTAGTGACCTGTAGACTCGCTGAAGATACAAGAAAATAAGGCCTTTTGATTAGACGATTTATAAATTCGACTTCTGTGGCACGGGTTCGATTCCTGCCTCGGAACAAAAGTTTATTCGATCAGCAGATATTTTGTTCCGAGTTTCTGGGTGTTATATATGTATGTGTTATAAAAATATCTACGATTTGTGTCCGTTATGTTTAACACTAGGCTATATGATGATATTTGTACACAAATAAAATGTTTCTTTTTTTCTTTCTTTCTATGTATGTGTAATGTAGTCTAAAGTAATCTGCGATAAACTTGTAATTGGCCTTTATTATTTATTCAGTATATTATTTGTTTGTGTTAGTTGTAAGTTTTTCCTAAAATGTTTAATATAATAAAAAAATATGAGAACACAGGCAAGTGGGCCCATACAAAACTTGGACTGCAGTCCCAGACGCCTGAACACATTTTTGAATTGGTCGACTGGGACCATATACCCAATTTGCTTTAATGTACAGTTAACAGCAAAATCAAATCACATAACTCAGGATTTATTTTATTGTATTTTTTTTAGTAAGAATGTCATAAAAACTATATGCGAATGATTCTTAGTCAAGGATATCCATAAAGGACTGCCCTTTTGTTTCAAAACAGGTATTCTACTCTTAACACCTGAGGGCTATACACAGATATACCCCACCAGATACCTCATAACAGGCGACGACCGCGCACCAAACATATGGTAGTAAAGTGTCCACTCCCCCGTCGATGCACCTCACTCATTCCCAGGATATCGATATGACAACTGCTCATCTCTTTCTCTATGACCTCCAGTTTGCCGGGCTTTAGCAGTCCTCTGACATTCCATGTGCCCAAGCGAAGATTTTTGCGTAAAGATCTCTTAGCAGTGTTTGTGTTACAATTAACACTGCTAGCACCAGTAGCATTGTTTCCACCCACTGTCTGGTGGTCCGCAGGTAGGTGGCCGGTAGCAAATTTATCACCCCGCAACCCGGAATCGCGATGGCGCCGAGCGTCAGTCGGATCGCAAGACAACACATCTATATTGTTAGAGCTGATCATAATGGTTTTCTTGGGGATTTTAGTAGCAGTAGTTCCCCGTTGCTTTCTGCTCCAGGTATTTAAGGGGTGATTTAATCCCCAAGGCCGCTGAAGCCTCTTCCAACCGGTGGCTGGGTGACAGGGTAATTTACCGCCGCCTGTTACACGGCGTTGTTGTTCGATTATTTTATTAAAAATGATAGACGACGTATATAAGCGGATCTCTCGGTATTATTGTATGTAAAAATAAATAAGTTATCCATAAACCGTTTCAATATGTTTATAGAGTACTTACTCAGTAATATGAATTATTAGTGATACATTTTTATAATTATTATATTTTAACAAATACCAATGTATCAATTTTGTGATTATTTTGTTCATTAATTAATAATAACTGTGATTGTTTAATGCTTTTTATTTGTTTATAGTGATAGTACTTAATTTTTAAATTAATTTTAATTAATTATTTAATTTAATTATTAAATTAATTAATTTAATAATTTCCTTAATTTTCGATGACAGCTGTCAAAATTAAACCTGATAATTAATTATTAATTTAAATTAAAACTAGTTGAAAATATTGCAATATTTTTTTGAAAATAAAGGTCTCACTAACACCTTTCGTTTGAAATCAAAACGGACTTTCTAGGATGAGTAGTTACGGAGATATGACAGTTTTAATTTTGACAGCTGTCATCGAAAAATGAGATTTCATTAACACCTTTCGTTTGAAATCAAAACGGACTTTCTAGGATGAGTAGTTACGGAGATATGACAGTTTTAATTTTGACAGCTGTCATCGAAAAATGAGATTTCATTAACACCTTTCGTTTGAAATCAAAACGGACTTTCTAGGATGAGTAGTTACGGAGATATGACAGTTTTAATTTTGACAGCTGTCATCGAAAAATGAGATTTCATTATCACCTTTCGTTTGAAATCAAAACGGACTTTCTAGGATGAGTAGTTACGGAGATATGACAGTTTTAATTTTGACAGCTGTCATCGAAAAATGAGGTCTCATTAACACCTTTCGTTTGAAATCAAAACGGACTTTCTAGGATGAGTAGTTACGGAGATATGACAGTTTTAATTTTGACAGCTGTCATCGAAAAATGAGATTTCATTAACACCTTTCGTTTGAAATCAAAACGGACTTTCTAGGATGAGTAGTTACGGAGATATGACAGTTTTAATTTTGACAGCTGTCATCGAAAAATGAGGTCTCATTAACACCTTTCGTTTGAAATCAAAACGGACTTTCTAGGATGAGTAGTTACGGAGATATGACAGTTTTAATTTTGACAGCTGTCATCGAAAAATGAGATCTCATTAACACCTTTCGTTTGAAATCAAAACGGACTTTCTAGGATGAGTAGTTATGGAGCTGTCATCGAAAATCATCGTTTTCAATCTACGTACCTCTTCATAGTTTCTGCTACCCTGGTACCTTATATAGATTTTGCTAGTATTATATTCAGCGTAAAAAAACGCGAATTGATATTACTTGTGTATTTTCATAAAACAACTAACTTCCAAACAGTTCGACAATCGAACTACTGGTAGGATTTTTAAATTCCTATTATTATGTTGGTATTTTATTTTTTGCAATAGGACAATAAGACATGATGCCAACTGTACTTTATACAATAGATTTGAGGTTAAAATTACGAGTGGTCCCACTCGCCCAAAGAAATAAACAAGAAAAAACTAATCAGGCGACTGGGACTGCAGTCCCAGCTTTGTCGTGGGACCACTTGCCTGAATCCTCAAAAATATATTATAATAAGTAAATTACAAATCTAGCAATATTTATATTTAATTCAAGTTACCTGGTAGGGTTAGGTAGCTGGAGCAGGGCAATTAGAAAGTCTATCCTCTCCTCAATCTCCTTGAAGGGCATGTTCGCGATCCATCCGAAGTAGATGAGGGTCTCTCTGATGGAAAACTCCCCGAAGAGAGCCACTTCCTGAAAAATAAGAGATAATAAATATTACTGGACAATTTTTTTTTTTTTTTTTTTACACAGTGACATCTAGCCCCGTGGTAAGCTCGAAGCTTGTGTTACGGGTGCTAGATGTCTGATATACTTAATATAATATACATACATAGATAGATATTTTTTTTTTTTTTTTATTATACATAATATAACACCCAGACACCCGGAACAAATATTTGCAGATTATACAAATTGTTGTTCCGAGACGGGAATCGAACCCGCAACCTCTTGCGTCGCAGGCGGACCTTCGCCCGCTGCGCCACAGAGGCCGTCATATTAACAAGTTATTTAGTATTTACTAGCGCTGCCTGCGACTCCTTCCGCGTTTGTATGGGGGCCACGTCTTATCATAACTGGAGCAATGTGTCCCAGTCCGTATTTCATCAAAATCGGTTCTTTGATTTAAGAGTTATGGTGGAACATAAGTACATGCAAACATAAAAGAATCATATAATGAGCTTATAAACACAATATCTCTGAAACCAAACTAAATTACTCCATGACCGACCCTTAGAGATTTATTATTAGTATAGATACCGAATACAGTAGTACGTGGACGAAATATAATACGACAATAGATACACACCTATATTTATCAATGAGCTATCTTACTTAAATTCCTCCTAGACCAACTTGGGTTCCAATAGTGAGACTAGTGCCTAGTAGTGAGACTTATAGGTTGGTTTATAATGATGAATATAATCAGACAATGACCTCGTGTTATCTTTGATCAGTGGCACCCCCCTTTAAAGAGCTATCGAGAATATTTACAAAGCATCATGTTTGTGTACATGATTCGATCAGATCCAACGAATATTGGCATATGTGTTTACTTGCGGTAAATATTGTCTAGGCATTTTATTAGCGCAATCTGCAAAATGTATTTTATTATACATAAAATTGTATAAGTTCGAAACTCCTCTGATACAGGAGAAGGTCCATAAGATGCCTAAACGCTAAGGTTCGATTCCCGCCCGGGATGTATAAAAAATAAATACATATATGTATATTGCTGGTCAATTTACACACCAAAATTTTGCGCCGTGGTAAGCTCAAAGCTTGTGTTACGGGTTTTTAATATTTGATATACTGAATATACGTATAAAGATATTTTTATATTTGGTATATCTGCAGATATTTTTGTTACAGGCGTATATGTTTACCAAAAACAAGGGAGTTTTCTGTGCCTAAAAAAACATATCCGTAATGTATTGTATTGTAATAAATAGATCAGATATCTAACCCGCAACACTAGCTTTGAGTTTATGTTTTATAGGATTATTAACCCTACATAGCAAAATGACGAACGTTAGCTTTATAGGGTTAAAATACTGAGGTGGGTACTTATTTTAAGCCATTTCATGACCGCATCGTCTTTACCACAAATTATACTATTGCGGCAAGTACTTTTCAAACACGCGAAAAGATTAGGTACGAGTACATAGAACATTCAAGGAATCGACTTGCAGTTGAAATAAAAGCATGATTATATTAGGTAAATCATCATAAGACCCCCCGCTAACTACAGACTTTCTATCGGCCGATAGTTTGGTCGGGTTGGGCTGTTAGTACGTTTTTCGACCGATACCAAATCGTGTAGTATGCGGACTTGCATACATCTTCATACTGATTATAAGCCCGACCAAACTATCGGCCGATAGAAAGTCTGTAGTTTGCGAGGGGTCTGGTGATTAAACAATCACCAGAATTTCAAAATAAGTATAAGTAATAAAGATAAAAAATTATTATAATCAACTGACTATTGACTTTGAAAAGTTTGTAGGACATGTCTCATTCGCCAATCTGCACTTGGCCAGCGTGGTGAATTAAGGCCTTATCTCTCTCGTAAAGGAAGTCCCTGTGTCCCAGCAGTGGGAACGTAAATATGGATGCTTATGATGGCTAGACTGTTATAAAAACGTGAAATGAACAACAGCATCGCTATACACAAAGGTAATTGCAATCATCACGCAATCATTGTTTGCACATGCGTCGTACATTGGGAAATCTACGACGAAATAGCAATAAATGACTAACTGAGAAAACCAAAATGTGGCGATATGATGACAGTTTGATGAATAAGTGTAGCCTTGTATTGAATAAATCGTCGTGACGCTGCAAATTGTTATCTATTTCGTATTTTTACTATAAAAACGAGCAGTCGTTATCCGTTTCCTTTCAGTGTTGGTCCTGAAGAAGTCCCACGTTTTGAGACGAAACTGTTGATCAAATTCAACGTAAGAAAGGTTCGTGGATTTCCAGTTTATTTAAACAATTTATTTCTTATTTATTATAAATTTCTTATTCAGTTACATTACATGTCGATGCTGTACGAATGTTTTTTACAATATTTACCTAAAACTGAGAATTTAGTCAAGCTAATTTTACAAAGTTAAAATATGTTGCTCTAATCGCTTCGTCATACATCTATTATTATATAGCGTAAGGGCTAAGGGCAATCCCGTAAATGTTACACATTACTACAGGCAATCTTACGCTTGGCTTAACACGATAGAACAGGAGCTAGTGGTAGATTTTGTAATTTATTGAACATTAACAGGTCGAAAGAAAAAAGTCAACAACAAACATTAAGTATAGGTATATTAAATAAGAACCACACATATTATCTATTTATTTTTACATTACATGTACGTGTCTTCCCAATAGAACCCATTAAAGGTTTTGCGGATGACGAAGTGAAAAAAAAGTGGTCGTTCTATTCTTAGTCTGACACTACACGGTGTACAAACAAACAATTTTGTCTGTTATTTAACTATTAACAAATAAATGTCTTGTAAAACTAAAAATTGCTTAATTCATTTTCACTTTCATAAAATAGATTTACCTTTAAGTTAAAATAACCATTACGCAATACAATCGATGTAATAAATTCCCAGTAATTATTAACATAAAAACAAAGGAGGACATAGTTTGTATGAGAATGTATTTATGAGTTGACCCTCACCTCTTACGCAGCATCGAAGACAATAGATCAAAAAAATATGCAAGTTTAGATAAAACATTGTGTAATCGTCATACAGATCGAACAAATTTTTGTCCCGAGGTGCAATTCGAACCCGCAACCTCTTGCGTTGCAAGCGGACCTTCGCCACTGCGCCATCAGAGGAACTTTAGAGATAACAAGATATTAGTCTAATTTATGTTGTTTTTAATAAATAGAAAAATAGAATTTCTTTATTGTACACCATTGATTTTTTAATAATTATATACCTAATTACTTTATCTATTATTTATATGGTTTAGCTTTTGGTCTATGAACACATGGCATTGACGAACCGGACGCAACCAAATGTTTCAACATGGCGATTCCAATCTTAACCTTTACACAATAAAGAATGTTTTAACTTAATCTACATCGGATTATGAGCATTCTCATTTCCACCAGTATGTATTCTAATGTGAAAAGGTTCTAAAGATGGTCCTTACTCCAAAATTTTAATTTGATTGTTGCTATTACAATTTCAAAACTTCACAATAATGTAGCTTAAATATCGGAATAACTCATACTAATTTTTACCGCGGGAATCTACATAATACATAACGGGCCAAAGTAAACACGGGAAAAGCCGCGGCTGGAAAACTATAATTTGTACAACACATATGCTACTTTTTATTGCGGGTGCACTTAAACACGGGAAAGTAAAATAAAACGCGGATGGTGGAAACTATGTACTACGACTATAAATCAGCCAGCTATTTTATCAGGGTAAGTAATTAAGCCCCGTCTAGTTCCAGCCCACATACATTAATCTTATAAACAATTTACAGGTTCGAAATGGGAGGAAGTGAATGATATTGTTAATTTCATCTATTTTGTTACTTAGTATCACTGTCTTTCTGAGTATTTCTTATTGTTACAAGCTGTAGACTTAGCTTTAGAGCTTTATACTTTTCCCCCCGGTATTAAGGATACATGAACTTTATCGCGTGAAAGAGTAGGTAACAAACATACATACTTACAAACTTTATGAATAAATAAAATAAGCTTTAAGGATTTATAGAATTAAAGAGTTAATAAAAAAGTAAAATCATATTTCTGCGTTTTGTCTCATCAATAAATATACAGCCGTTTAAGTAACATCAATTTATCAACTAAATTTCCTAGAAACGTGAGAAATAAATCCTCTCAATTTATTAGTAGCTCCGAACATGACGCATTAATATCACATCGAGATTGTGACTATTAATAGTCATAGGCAAATAGTCACTATTTAGTTATGAGAACATGCTGTGATTATTAACCGAAACCATATTATTTGCTAATGTCATTTCATATTAATTTTACTCAAATATCCTGTTTATATACCTTCGTATTTTAGCTACATTTATGACGAGTTATTTTAGTAACCCTAAGGTCCGGTTTCCACTAAATTTGAGAGGACAGAAAGACGAGAGAAATATGTGGTTGAATTTCACTATTATGATTTGGCACGAAATACGTACCAATATTTGTTGTTGATTGAGTTTTCCTATTTTTTGCCACAAGTATATAGCTCAGCGGATTAGCTCTTTGAAGTGGCAATTGCCAGTCCATATATCGAGGAGAACAGATGGCCGATGGGGCCGAAAGTTCTTTTATGGAGACAACAGAACGGGAACCGCACCGTCGTATGTCCAACAAGGTGGCCAGATGATCTTGTGATAGCGGTTGATTCACGGTGGATGCAGGCTGCGTCCGACCGAAATATTATATCTATGTATAGTAAAACCATTCTAAAAATGAACTCCCCTCCACAAAACCGTGATGATTTCAACGTGTGAGAGGAAATACAGAAAAACAGAATACACAGAAAAAAAAAATACAGAATTCGGTGGAGGGGCGTTCATTTTATAAATGGTTTTACTATACTTACCTATATTACTATTTTGCAGCATTTTGTATTTTCTGTTTAAGAGTAACTAAGTTATTCGTAAATTGTAATCTGGTATGATTGAACTGTTACAAGTTTTAAGAAATGTATTTTGATTTTTGAAATATTTGGAGAAGCTCTAAATAACTGCACACATGGACGTCCAACGGCTAAAATGATAATGGCATACCTGTGGCATATATCCTATCCTTGGCCCTGGCACGCCGCTACCAGGACTGCCGGGCTTGCCACCCAGAACCCATATCTCCCCAGAATTCAGCCGTCGTCTTCCCACGATGCAGGACAGCAGAGTCGTCTTACCGCAACCTGACGCACCGAGGAGACCGTATCTGGAATAAATAAATAATAAATAAATTAATGCCGGACAATTCACACAACAAAAATAGATAGGTAGATTCCTCGTGAATAAGACTGCTCTTGTCTTAGTCGAAACGTCGAGAGTTGTTTAACTCCTGTGTAAATACGTGAGTAACTCCCGGTGTTTTAGAATAAATAGATAGATAAATAGCATTTATTGGTGAAAAACATAGTACATTACATGGTTAGTAGCGTCTTAAATCCTATGTTAGGTTCATCTAGACTAGACACTACGAGTTTTCTAATAAATTTATTTTAACTGTATAATAAAAACTAACAAACAATTACGCACTTAGAGCGCTTTCATTCACGTGAAACGGAACTAAGCGAACAGAATATACAGTGTATACAGAATTTAAAATAAATAACCCCTATTACGCCCCTAAATAATAATACCCCTATCCTATTTACGTTCCCACTGCTGGGACAAAGGTTCTTATCGAGAGAAATTAGGCCTTAATTCACCACGCCGGCTAAGTGCGGGACGGTGAATGTCACATGTCCTTCAAAGTTATTCAAAATTCTTAGAACATGCAGGATTTCTCACGATAACGATTTCATAGTTAGAGCAGGTGTTTAACACCTGCTCTTCAGTTTTGAAGAAAATACTAAGGCGCGCGGTGGGGTTTGAACCCACGGCCTTTGGAATGAAAGTCGATTACTCTTAGTTTAAGATAAGATAAAGTTTATTGAGAAAGCCAAGTCAAGGTAAAATGGAGCTCATACACCTATTTACACAAAACGAATATTTTTATAAATTAGGCCGCTTCTGAGCATTATATTTTTCGCAATTAAGTACAACTCAGCATTTAATTAACCACCTAAAAAGGGTTTACAATGTAGTACTCAAATTATCCGGCTTTCTGAAAATATGACAGGATGTGTTATCTTAACTATGACAGGAACATAGTAAGAGTTATTATGATAATAATAGATGATGTACATATAATCACATTAAATAAGAAGAAAATAATGACAGATCTTATGCATAGGTAATTAAGAATCTTATGCATAGGTAATTAATATGTGACTAATAGGCATAAGTATGACTATTATTTGTCCGGCTTTTGCCTAAATATCCTGTTTTTACCGAATTATCCGGCCTTTGTCGAATTATCCGGCCATTAAAGCGGTCATTATTAGCCTACCACAGTTGTGGACAACGCAGTAATTTTCAATTTAGAAACGATGACCAGAGATAATGGAACGGGGAAAAATAATTTGGAAATGTTTACGAGTAACAAACACGGCGTTTTAATAATAAATATCAAAATATGAGGAGAGCGAATGAGTTTTATTTTGTTTCTGTGTGTATTTGTGTAATAGACCAATATCATACTTCTTGTGGGTCTTTTAATTTGACAATGCCCTTATACACATATTTCTCTCTTGACGAGCGAGATTAGGCCTTAATTCACCACGCTGGCCAAGTGCGGGTTGGTGAATTACACGTCCTTCAAACTTTTCAAAGTTGTCAGAACATGCCGATTTCCTCACTATGTTTGCCTTCACAGTTAAATCACGTGTTTATAAGGAGCACATACATTTTCAAGAAGAAAATCCCGGCGGGCATAATCGGCGGGATTCGAACCCACGGAATGAAAGTCTAGTATGTTTCCACTTAGCCATGGCTATTCTAGTCCTTATTAATGTAGGTACTAAATATTTACATAATAGTTCAAATGCGTAAAACACTTACATAGCTCCCTTAGGCACCGTCATATTCAATCCATCCAAAATAATATTAGGGTTCTTCGACGAGCCGTATTTCTTGTGTGCTCTTCTAACACACACAGCCTGTTCTCTTCTAGAGGCCACGGTACTCTTCTGTGGTTTCAGCATCCGGTTTCTTCTGGCTGCCAGTTCCTCTTCTATGGTGCTGATGGTGATGGGAGGTTCCGGACCACGGACATCCTCCATGGATATCGTGGCACCTTCATTATCGTATGCAGGCATTTTTCTGGAACAAAATCTTTGGTTCATAATCAGCCCTATATATGTGCCAACTCGCGTGAATCTATCTTTTGTTTTCACGCGAGTTGACGAACAACCCTATTATATAAGTTACCACTGCGGAGATACAGTGACTTCTCTTTTGACGAAAAAGAGGCCTTAATTCACCACGCTGGCCAAGAGCGGGTTAATGTATGACACATGTTCTTCAAACTTTTATACTTCTCAGAATATGCCGTGCAGTTCCCTCACTATGTTTGTCTTCATAGTAAGAGCACGTGTTAAAATAAAAATTAATTACTGCTAGTCTTCGTCGTGACGATTCAAGACGAAAATCAGTTTAATTATAGTCTTTAAGTTATAGATAGACCAAGGAATATAATTTTATTTTTAGTTTTTAAAAGGTGAGAAAACGACCTAATAGTAAGCGGGCGAAGCCACGGTCGGATCAGCTAGTGACATTATATTTACAGTAACTTATAAAACGATTAATTATAGTTAATAGTATATTTTATTCTGAAGGAAAATATTGTGAGAAAACCCGCGGAAAAATGACTAATGCTTACAACATTTTCTTCTACTAATACCCAATACCTAGGTCTATTATGCTGAGGATAGATCTGGTCTTAATGAATCCTTGACCATCTAATTACTGTTATGTAAATAAGATGTAAACAGTATTATTCATTTCCTTGCACATAACTTTTCATCTTTGTTCTAGACCACGCTTGCGTTTAACAGACTTAAGTGTAATTAATTTTATAGCTTAAGGAACTTAATCATAAATATAATGTTTAATGCTTCTGTGACGTGTTAAGAGTTATTTTAATGACATAGGTAATAAAAGCAAAATGCTATAAAAAAAGAGTTATAAATTCGTTTATGTTTTATGATTAGCGATTCATCAATTTGACAACATAATTAAGGTTAAGTTACTAACTTTTTTATAAACTTGTATTTCATATCGCATTATTCATAATTTAGACGCCCTCTTTAGCGCATTGGGCGAAGGTCAATCAGCGATACAAGAGGTTGCGGGTTCGATTTCCCGCTCAGGACAAAAAAATTATCTGCAAATATTTATTACGGGGTTCTGGATGTTTACTATGTGTAATAAAAAATATTTATATTTTTATTAAGTGTATCAGAAATCTAGCACCCGTAACACAACCCCTAAGCTAAGGTACCACTGGGCTTTATATTGTTGTGTGAATTATTTAAAGCTTAAGTGAGTACTCGCTATAAAAAAAACAAAATATAATACCTACTTACGTTTGTTATTTTATTGATAGTATGGTAAAGAAAAAAACAACAGCGCTTAGCTCTTTTATATCAAAATACAAATGTAGTTTTTTCTAAAACAGAAGCCACTACAGTTTAGTCCATAATAAAGGTCATTACCCATCATTAAAGCGCAATAAAGCTACAACTTAGCTAAATTCTTGTCATAAAGTCGTAAGTATGTCATAAAATGTAGACTTTAAGCGATGTTTAGTGTTGAACAATAGTTAAGATGCCTTGAACCTAACCTTGTCTAAGACAACAGTTCAATAGGTATTTATACATTAGTGTAATTGTATAAGAAATAACCTACCATTCAAGACTCAACAATTAAAGTTATACTATTATATTTATTTTATAGTGATTGACTTTCACTTAAGTTTTCCAAATTATTAGAAAATAGTATGGAAAAATAACAAGATCACAACGTAACCTTGGTCCTTGAGTGGGAGTCGAACCCACGCCACCCAGTTTAGCCCTGGTTGCGCTAACCACTACGCTATCGAGGAGTTACGTAAGAGCTTGAACTCGAGGACAAAGGTGACGTAGTGATCTTGTAATTTTCCCATACCATTTTCTATTAATTAAAGTTATTGCAATTATTTGCTCCTTTTCCACACGCGATTTATATAAATATTTATATTAAATCATTATAATAGACGTTGTTAAGCATTTTATTGAGTCCAAAGATGATGAGAATGTTGTTCTACTTTGGTCAACGAATTAGCATTGCCATTCAACGTGTCAAAGCCGACAGCATTCTGAGCTGTTTATCTGGTAAAGGATTAGATTTTTTAAGAATGTTAAAATATAATGTAAACACTCTGAAAAATATATAATAATAATTGTAATTTTATTCAAAACAATATTTTTACATAACATCTCATATCAGTTTGTTTAGAATATCCTGATTTTTCCTAGTCTAATTACTTCATTCAATAAAACCTATTTGGTTTTTAGTTAGCAGTGTAGTGCGAATTTCAAATAACTATAATACCAACTACCTATAAGTTTGACGTAATAGAAATCTAGCACCCATAACACAAGCTTCGGGCTTACCACATGGCTATATATTATGTTGCTGTGTGAATTGTCCAACAATATTTATTTATTTTAATTCCAACTTTTAAAATAATAACATAAATAAATATGTCTGAAACACAACAACAGTTATTCCCGTGGTAGTTTTGAATCTTTGTAACAAGATATTTGATACACTTTATTATCTTCAGAATTAAAACCATTAAAAACACAACCAGTATTTATATTTTTGTTTTCAAAAAACCGGACCAAGATCATTATAGCAAGAAATAACTAATGGTATACTATACGTAAAAACATGTGCAAGGCAAAAAGCGGCAAAAACTCAGACAAGATCAAAGTCGATAACGTCAGAAGGTTTTTTCGTAAATAGTAAATGTGTTTCGACATTGCGAAGAGGATTTCATGAAACAAACAGTCGGTAGGGTATTTTCTTCTTCATCATCATCTTGAACCTCTGTGGCGTATAGTGCGATGGTCCGCCTGCGACGCCAGAGGTTGCGGGTTCGATTCCAACCTCGGGACAAAAAATGTATGGTCTGCAAATATTTTTTACAGGTGTCCCAGACACCTGTAACAAATATTATATTATATGTATAATAAATAATATCTATCTATCTATGTATGTATAATCTATTTAGTATATCAGAAATCTTACACCCGTACCGTAACACAAGCTTAGAGCTTATTACTAGGCTAGATGTTACTGTGCGAAATATCCAGCAATATTTATTTATTTATATTTATTTCAGAGACGGTATACCTACTCTTAGGCCGGCACCACAAGGCATAGTGGATCTCGCGATTGACGTCATATTGACGATTCACCAAACAAGTCGTAAGCCACAAACCAGATAGAATAACCAGCACAAAACTTGTTTTTGTATGTATACATTAGGCGTTGTCCTAATAGAACGCGAATGCGCGGCCATCGTAAGTTCGCGCGAATTTTACTCGTACGAACGCGCGATCAAACATATTTAACTCTAATAAGGTGTCCTAACTGACAATCGCACGACGCGGTCGCACGACTCAAATGTTTGAGGCGTTGTCGCGCGAACACGCGATGGTCGCTTCGCTCGCATCGCGCATTCGCGTTCTATTAGGACAGAGTTCGATCCTTGAACGATTTAAAAGGCATTGGTATTAAATGAATATAATTAAACCATATTAGTCGTGTTTTACATTTCCATAGATTCAAAGAGATGTAAACAGATTTTATAGCTAATGCTAGATTTCTGATATACTAAATATAACCTATACGAACATAGATAAATATTTTGATTATACATAACACCCAGACACTTGAACAAATATTTGCAGATCGTAAAAATTTGTGTCCCATGGCGGGAATCAAACCCGCAATAAATTTAATAATGTCGTAGTGAAACATACGATGTGATGATAAATTAATTATTAGATAGTCTTAAATCAAGCTTCAAGCAAAATGATTCCGACTTATGAAGGTCCGATCTTTATGAAGGATATATCTTATGTTATGAGTATGCGTTTAATTTATTTTTTGCATCACGTCATATTTGGAGGTTATTAAAATGGCGATGTGAAAGACATATTACGTCCATTAAACTGGCGGATCATACGACACAGTTAATGTCAGGGTTAGCTAGTCTGTCCCACCTGTTGGGATATAAACCTTGGTGGATCGGAGTTGTACCATAGATTCTCCCGTAACCTTGCCCAGTAGTGGGACAGAGGTACATCTATATTATATACTAGGGATCCACCCTCTCTTTGCCTCGGGTACCTACAAACCTTCCTCTACACTTATACTTATAAACCTTCCTCTATAATAACTCAATAAAAAAAACTGCATCAAAATTGTTATAAAAACTACGCAACGGATTTTGATACGTCAATCTTTTAGATTGAACAGCAACAGCGAATTTATTATACTATGCAGTGAAATAAGACTTCTTAATATTTAGATGAAAACCCGGCTTAGCTCAGGTGAAATTTGACGAAATTCTCCATAATCCGAACGTTGCAGATATAATATGTTGTCGACTCAAAATCATTATTTTTTTATGTTTTGTTATTCATATAAGGTTTCGATCGAGTCTACCGTTCACCTTGACGAAATTATTAATATAGAAGAAGATATTTAATGTAGGTACCATACACATGATTGATTACATTATTTGTAATGCTTATAAATCATCCGTGTTATCGATAATAACCATGCAGCTACCCAATAACTATCCGAAAATGCATAATTATTGGCAATGAACTCATATGGAAGTCTGCATATTTACTAAAGCCTTGACATGGATTCGATTCGCATAAAAATGTCGAAACTTAACTTGTTGATACAGCATACTACTTCCACAGCTTCTTGTATGTCTGAAAGTTTGTATGTATGGTATGGTTACTCAGAATATTGTATTACGATGTTCAAATACGAATGTAATGAAACATTTTATCAAATAAATTAATGATCCAAGATCCTACATCTTGGATCACTGTATTTGATTTGTAGGTTGAACACTGATTTGTAGGTATAAATAGGTAACCGAGAACATAATGCTAGTTATAAATAAATCTTATTTATAGTAGTATTTATTATGTAATCAATGGACATGATGCTAGTTATAAATAAATCTTATTAATAGTAGTATTTATTATGTAATCAATATGTAGAATGTAATGAGGTAAAAGGAACGAAAACGAAGAATGAATCCAACAAAACTATTTTGATTCAGTTTTGTCCGTTTTGTCCGTTCAATAACAAAGATTTATTTGACACCAAAATCACTCCTCCCCCTTTTTTCCCTTTCCCTAAATTTAACAATAAAAGTAACAATGCATTATAATAAATAAATCACAAATATTATCAGACGGACGCTCTTCCTGAATTGAATTCACTTGATTAAGAAGTCGAAACGAAGAGAGTTTATTATCTCCTTTACAAATACGTGAGTAATTCCCGTTATGATAAAACTTATTGTGTAAATCTCGAAATCTTTGGGAGTGAAATAGATGATAGTTATTTAATTATTCAGGATTTCGTTTCCTCCTCATCAGATATGGTTTTACTGAGCCAATTACTATAAAACAAGACACCTTAACCAAGATGGAGTTTACTGTGTTGTTTTCATTCTTGACGCTACAGGTTTTATTTTTAGACGAAGGTCTTGTTTGAAAGACACGACATAAGTATTTTAATTTATGAAAGGATTTTTTTAGAATTTAAATATTATTTTGGGAGTTCGGTTCTGTTTTCGAGATAACGCATACCTACATTATAAAAACTTAGGACAAATATTTGATGTTTATATTATAAATATAAATGAATGTTGCTGGACAATTCGATTAAATCTACATTCGCCCCGTGATATTCGGCTCCCATAAAAAAAATCTACAATAAAATTTTAATTATATTTTAAATATTATGTTACTATTTTTTTATTAAAAGGCTGAATAATTAACCAAGATTTCTTATAAATGTATATTCTGATAAGCATATCAAAAATCTAGCACCCGTTTAACAAGCCTCGAACTTACTACGGGGCTAGATGTGGCTTCGTGAATTTTCCAGCACTCGTATATATCTATAGTTATTTATGAATTGATTATTATATTGTTAGTAGAAGCGGTACCTAATAAGGCATTGATTTATGACTCAATTGAACTATTAAAAGTACCTACAATAAAACATTTCTGTGTAATTAACTTGGAATCATAATTAATAGGCTGTTTAGTCTCATTTACTCATTCATAGGAATATGAGCGTTGTTCGTCGGTCGGCTAGTATCCATATTAATACAAGTTACTAGCTGACCGCGGCTTCGCCCGTTTGATTCCCAAGTGTCACGTTAAGCCTTCCCTGGGCTACTACTACTATTTTAAAATCAAAAGCACCTAAATCAGCCCAGCCGTTCTTTAGTTATAAAATTACAACAAAAAGTGGTATTGATTATTAATATTATAATTATGAATAAATAGGTACGTCACAGAAATAAAATTAACGTATGTTTGATTTAAGAATAAGAATTTGCGTACTAGATTATGTTACGTTTAGTTACAAACTTGTATACTTGCACATAATTCTTACATAACTCTAAGTAGACATGCCCTGAATACCACGGTCAAGAGCGTTTCCACCGACTCACTACATCACGGTTCCGTACACATTAGCCAATCTTTACAAAGAATAATGTGATAGAATCAGACATGCTGAAACAGATCTGTAAACAACTAAAAGTCTGTTACATCTTGTTGGGCTGGTTAGGGCCTATTTAGGGGAGGGGGCAATGCACAATACGCTGAACAGAACTCAGAATTAGAATTATGTGATAGAATAGAATAAAGATATAAAATATAAAAAAATATCACAAAGAAAGACAATTCCAACACTTTAGTAGGTATACAAACTTATTCTAACACATTTTACTAGTTTTATGAAGAAACCCAAACTAAGTTACTTAATTAACACTGAATTAACACTGAGACCCAAACTAACTTAGTTTAAGATTTCTTGAAAAAGTCCTGTGATACTAAGAAAAATGATGCAGACTTTATCACTTTATGGGGTACTAGCCGACCCACCGACAACATCGCTTGTGTTTTTCTAACGGTGAGCAAACATTGTAAAGAAATCTACGTTTTCTGAAAAATTTGAAGAGTTTTAAGGACATGTGAAATAGGTAGGTACATCAAAACGAACTTGGCAAGCGTGGTGACTAAGGCGCTTCTCTAGTCAAGACGAAGTGCATGTGTCCCAGCAGTGGGATCAAAAATAGATTATTAAGCTACTGCATATCCTTCAAAGATATAAATGAAGTTTGGACCTAAAAACGGTACTCTAAAATCAAGATATATATACGAGTATCTGTACAATTCACTCTTACGTATAATTAGAGTGAATGTAAGCCTTGAGATCCACAGCCATCGCAGTTCTTAAACCGCATTTGTTTGTTTGCGCTGGGTATTCCCATTCTACTATGATTTGATATCGTTGATATTTTTATAGTTTTTGGGTTTTTCCAGATTTGGTTTCTTTAGATATATAAAAGTTTATTAATTATCTGTGAATGGACTGACGCGATCTCTGTAAATCAATTCTTGAATTGCCAAAATGTCCTCAAATGTAAAATTTTTATCTTATATAAAAAAAAAATGTTTGCGTGTTGAGTAGGACTAACACCCATATTCTTAGTCGTTTCCTCATAATATTCCTCTACTCAAAAATAAACAAGTGTTGATCGTCGTGGTCTTGTAGGAGTTTCAAGGTTGGTTATGAGATACCTTACATTTGACAGTTCCCACCTTATCTCGAACTTGAGGTGAGCTGAAAAAAAATTCTCAAGTGGAGGACGTTTTTGTCGTATTCTCAGAATATGAATTTGCCCAAGTGAGGTTGAGTTGAGAGAATAAGGGTGTAAGAATCGACCAACATCTATTTTTTAAGTTCTAAGTTCGGTCTAATTTCAATATTTCTCTAATTTTCCATACTAGTAAAAATCTCATAGTTTAATAGCTTGATTTTTACTTTTTATTTTATATTTAACAAACAAACCATGGTGACCGTCACCACAAAACCGAGCTATGGTGAAGCTTGCCACCGCAAAGCTTCTAACGTTAATGGCCAACACATGTTGTTTTATGGCAGCCATAATTCTACAATAATCACTGCAATAATACAGTGTTTGTTTAATAAGGTACCTACTTAATAAATATATGGGCAAAGAATCGTGTGGCTCAGGCTTTAAAATATCATTCTCATCAAATTATCTTTTCGCCGGATATTTTTTGTAGATATAACGCATAGTTTTCGAGATATTGCGAAAAAAAAGGAATTTTCAAAGATGGCGGCCGGGGGACAAGGGCAACCCTACAAACTGTGGGTAAAGCTTCTACTATTGAGCACCCTCTCTTTACTCTATTGTCTATTGACACAGTCATATTCCAAAATTAAATTGTATCTCTAATAAATGCAATAAGCCCTTATATTGCGAAATTTACATGCCTATAAGTATAATCTAAAATTTTACAATGTGTCATAATAATAAAGAATTTTATTTTAAAAGGAAAAAAACTGGTTTATGAAGCACAGTACTTAAACATTCCACTTCTAGTAAATGGTATTAGATGTAGTCATTAATTAATCATTAGTGTTAATTGTCTACGTCATTTAAATGGGGTTTTTAATGACTAATTTTCTTTGAATTTTATTTTATTTCTTGGCAATAAAGTGTTTTTATATCACAAGGCTTCTTTTTACTAGGGGATACACGCGGACGAAGCTGAGATAGAAATAATCATTTATATACAAATTAAACCTATATGAGGTTTAAAAAATATATAAAAAGTGATCGTTGCATTATGCTGCCCATCCAGAATGTCAGCAAAACCGACAATAAAAATAAGACAACTTAAAACTAGTATCGCTAAAAAGGAAGATAACCTACTGGTATTTAAACCAATTTTCTGGTGAACCTACTAGGTAATACGAGAATATTATAAATGCGAAGGTTCGTAAGAATGTAGGTTTGTAAGAATGTATAGTTGTTCTACTGAATGGATTTCGATAAAACATCAAATAATGTAGCTTATATATTAGAAAAAACACATTGGCTACTTCTTACGCGGGAAATACTATAACGCCTTAAATTAATTAAAACGCGGGCAAAGCCGTGGGTACATAAATATATTTGTTTTTTTTATTTAAGTACCAGTTGCTGCTGGCACTGACCTTTAGGGACTTGACTCAGACTTTAGAATGTTATCGAAGCAAAATAATATGTATACTCGTATTTACGTCAAGTTTTGACGTCAAATATTTTTTATTGATTAATTAAGCCTATGTCCGTTAAGATCGTAAAAGTTAGTAGTCGTTTATGATTTAAAAGTTAAAAGTGTACATAATACGTGAATCTAGGTTAGGTACTAAGTTTGAGACGTGTTGACTAAGTGGTAGCACGGTCGACTTAAATTCTGAAGGTAGTGAGTTCAAACCTCGCCGCGCACCTCCCAGCAGTGGGAATGTAAATTAGTTACCCCTATAACGCTGGCCAAGTGCGGGATGATGAATGACACATGTCCTTCACTTTTCAAATATCCAGAACTTGTTGGTTTTCTCACGATGTTTGCCTTCACCGTTAAAGCGTTTTGAAAGCGCACATAAATACCTATTTCAAGAACAAAAATTCACAGGTGCGCGGTGGGATTTGAACCTCTGAATTAATTCTGAATGAAAGTCTAGTATGCTGCCACAATCCACACAGCCAACACGTCTCAAACTTAGTACATAACCAAGATTCTATTCTAGTACTTATTATAGTAAAATTCCACCAACATCACCCTACATGACTATATACTTATGTTTACAATTTCCTACATCAACAATGTCAAGCAGTCACGTTAGGCAATCTCACAAGTCATCATTTGTCAAGGTTGTGATGACGCATGGGCTTTTTGTCGACATCAGAAGAAATTGATTAGCATTGTCTGCGGATTCTTATATATCTACAATAACCTATGATTTAACCTATAGATTAAGAATTACCTAAGTAACAGAGTAAATTTTTATTCTAGCCGTGTTACCAAAAGTCAATAACTATATTTTCATAGAAACACAAAGGTTTACATGGACGCGTCAGAAAAAAATTATAACTAAATAAATCATTAATAGGTCTTTGTAAATTACTACTCAAAAATAATTGTAAATTCCATTTAAAAAGTCTTACATTTATGTATTTTACATGGAAATAATTTAGTCTTGACCGTTCTCTTCACTGTTTACCTGCTGAAGTTGAGAAACGATTAGAATAACATAGATAAAAATAGTGAATAGCTTTTAAAACTACCATGGTTTTTAACATTCAATTCATTATAAGTATTGTATTTTATTGAATATCCCTAATATTGAGATAATGTCCATGTAATTATTAAGTGTTTTAAGTGCCTATTAATTAATAACGTAATTTCAAGCTTGATAGTCACATAATTTTGTTCTCATAGAAAAAAATTAAAAAAAAAAAAAAAAAAAATTAAAATTGTACAAATACAATGGCACGTTTGTTTTATTAAAGAAAGAATAGAGAAAACATATTTATTTGCCACGGAATATTGTATATTTTTTCTAATTAGTAAAACAAGTAGATACAGACATTCTTAATTGCTTTGTACCTATTTAGATTTTCTCGGAGAAATTCTTTCTTTTCTTAGTAAAAAATAGGTTCCTAAAAATAATTTATTTCAATAATCTTTAAGCACTCAAGACATTTTATTGCAATAAAAACACAAAATATTACCTGGACAAGTCGATTTATAATAAGTAAATGCTTAAATTAATAAAATAGACAACTATCGAAACATTTAAATAGTTTTAGATATTTTTAAATAGGTACTTTGATTTGTCGTTTGATCAATCCTAATAGAGAAATAAACCCATGGTGCAATTATTTATATATATAATTATTTCCCATCATAATTATTAGATCCACTTGTCCCTTATAAGTGGATTTAATTTATATAATAATTGTTTACACAATCATTTAAGTTTTTTTATTCCTCAGGCATACCTACTCAAGAATGTAGAATGTTATTTATTTTTATCCAACAAGAACACACGTATTATCATATAATTAAATAAATCTATATATATAAAAATTAATGCCACGTTTCATAGTAATTTTACGATTGAAAAAGCTAATTATCTACTATTAGCAAAACCATATTTTAAGTTACTTTGAACAATGGACCTTGGCAGGCATTTATCTGTTTGCCCGGAAATACTGTGTACTTACAACATTCTCAAGATATTTATTATCAAGTTTTTTGCAAGTTAAAGATAAATCTTCATGACCATTGCCATAAAGCTTAAATTTCCGACTTAATCTCATAGATTTTTAGTGATTTAGGCAAGATTTATTTTCTGAAGGAAATAGACATGTTGTCTTTTAACTTAACTAACAATTTTGACATAGGTCCACATACATAGACGACCTCTATGGTGCAGCGGGCGAAGGTATAAAGTAAATTCATTAGAAGTCTTCGAGAAATATACCTAGCTTTAGGTATAATTACTATGACAAGTTATTCAGGAAATAAATTAAACATTTATTACATGGATACAACAACTAATTAACACTAACTTGTCAAAAAAATCCGGAATAGACTTTTTTGGCAGTAAAACAGTTAAATTACTATAACATCACGGTGCAAAAAATATATTGGAAAAAAAACCTAATTTTACTGTCTGTATGATTTGATGACGTGTTTTCTATGTAGCTATTTTAAGACGCACACATTTTCTTATTATGTAATACAGAACTAGAAATACATATTGTTAAAAACCATGATATAAATTAAAGGCAACCTACTGAACCAAGTTAGTAACTGCGATCACCAACTCGCCTGATAAGCGTAGTGATACTGAATCCCCAATACCGATGGTGGATTCTATTGGGGAGACTTATATCCAGATTAGGACAAAATATAAATAAAATAAATATTGCTGGACAATTCACACAGCAATATCTAGCTCCGTGGTAAGCTCTAAGCCTGTGTTGCGGGTGCTAGATTTCTGATATACTTAATATGAAAGTATATGATATCTGAGTATGACGACCTCTGTGGCGTAGCGGGCGAAGGTCTGCCTGCGAAGCAGGAAATTGCTGGTTCGATTCCCGCCTCGGTACAAAAGTGTGTACAATCTGCGGATTATTCTGGTGTTCTACGAGTAGGTATATGTATAATTAAAATAATATATATCAATGTATTGTATGTACATTCTGTTAAGTGTATCAGATTCTGTTAAGTGTATCAGATTATCTAGTACTCGTAACACAAGCTTTGAGCTTACAACGGAGCTAGATATTGCTGTCTATGAAAGAAAGAAAACGTTGCTACAAGCAATTACACAGATCAGACCATATGTAGTGTAGATATATAAAACCAAGTTGAACAACAGACATTCTTCGCAAGGCATCAATGTAGCAATCTAATTCAGCCACATCGCACTATGGCGCAACATACTGGTTATTTCACTAAGTGACCGGCTTTTTCGATTAGCGGTAACATTTACATATAAAAAAAATTGACGGTCACCGGACTGGGGTCCTTGCCTTGAAAGATTTATCTTTTGTATTAAAGTTGAGGAAAATTCCGATATTGTTAATTAATTTTTAATTGGATTGTTTATATTTTTTTGATAAGGTGCAGGCTTAGACAGCCCGCCGACATCTTCAATTGTATATTTTTATCTAAATATAAATAGTTTTTATAATACCTATAGCTTTCCTTGATAAATAGAATATCCATTATTTAATTTTTTTACAAAAAGGAGTTGCGGTTAAAGAGATTAGCGCGTTCAAACAAACAAACTCTTCAGCTACCTAATACTAGCTGGCCTGCCGACAGCTTTGCTTGCGTTATTTACGTTATATAGATAGTTGATATAATACAGACTAAACTTTCCTCGATAAATATACTATCGGACCAGAGGTTCCTTAGATTAGCCCGTTCAAACAAACAAATTATCGAACAAATTCTTCAGCTTTATTATTATAAAGCTGAAGAATTTGTTCGATATGAGATTATATAGATAAATGTATAGATTATAGATTGTTTATACATATTTGAAATTCTTACAAGCCTAAAATTGAATTGTATGGTTACCTACCAAACAGGTTATAAAGGCTCAAATGGTAGCTTAAATTGGTGAATGAGTAAGTTTTATTTATAATTATGTTAATTTACAAACCTTTGTGTAAATTATATTTAATTATAAGCCTACTTAATATTAACTGTAAAGTATTTTTAAAGCTGAACAACAGGTTTAATTTGTTATTTTTTCAATTCAAATTGTATTATATTATTGATTTATATTAAATAGGCCTATACTTAATTTTATGACCTATTTTGTGATGGCTGAACATTATAAGGAAGCTTATTGATATCACCCTATAACCCTACACTTAATTGGTTAGATAAAAACATTCATACACCAATCAATTCCCATCTTTTGTGTTAAACTATTTTTATATCAAGTACTTAGATATATTTCTTTTTATCTTATACTAATAATTATCCTTACCTGTTAAACAACCCTTACACACACATGAATAAATCACTCACACACACTTGTTTCGTATAATCCGCGAATGGAGAATACGCGCGATTCTCACAGACGACAAATTAACACTGAACTTGAGTTCGCAACCTGCGCGCGCGCAGTCTTACAAAGCGGCTTACCTTCAGCATTCTTACTCAATAATATTCCTTATTAATATCGGAAAACAGCATAAATTTGAATAATTTGTTACTGGTAGCCCTGTAAGATGTAATTTAGTGGATTTTCCAATAACCTTTGATTCTTGGATTTAAAATGGAGTAATTTTGGAAATGTTTCAAAATGACGTTAGTGTGATTCATGTTAATTAAGTATTAAAACCTAATAATATAACGGTTTATACAACGTCAGCAATATAAAGTCCTTGCTAACCCAAGTTTGTAATAGAAAAGGGTTGACATAGACCAGATTAATGCTTTCAAATTTAAAAACAAATACTCCTGGACAATTCACACAGCAACATCCCACCCCGTTGTAATAAAAGCTTGTGTTAAAGGGGGTGCTAGATTCTTAGTATATTTATTAGAGTATACACACATATTTTTTATCCTACATAGAAAAACACTCAGAACACCATATTTGCGGATCATATAAATAGGTAAAGCAGGCGAAATCGTGGGCGGGCAGCTATTAGTTCGTATCAAGTAAATCAGAAATTGGTCGTATGATACCTATCATAAATATGTACATACATACATCTATGTGTATATATTTATATAGGGTTATGAATATAAAATATTTAAGGGCTGTTGATTTTGTTAGATAAAAATAAAAACAAGTAATAAATTTAGGAAATTACTATGAGCTGGATTCGCTGATCCAAGGTTCAAACACGTAGGTCATCAAACAACCGGTCGGACGATAATACTCGTATTAGATGGCTGAGCCGGTTTGGTTGTACGTAATAGTATAAAAAATATAGATATCATTATACCAGTATGCATACCAAAGAAAACCTGTGGAGCCGTGTTGCCTAAGTGTGAACGCAATCGACTTTCATTCCGAAGATCGTGGGTTCGAACCCCGCCGAGCACCTCTGGATTTTCCACCCTGAAAAATTATGCGAGCTTTAAAAACACTTTTAAAGGTGAAGGCAAACTTCGCGAGGAAACCGGCATGCTCTGAGAACTTTTAAAAGTTTGAAGGACATGTGACATTCACGAACCCGCACTTGGCCACCGTGGTGAATTAAGGTCTAATCTCTTTCATTAAGAGAGATGTCCCTGTGTCGTAAATAAGGGAACGTAAATAAGGGTGATGATTGTCCAGTAATATTTTATTTATTTATATCTTATGTGATTGTCCTAATAAGATAAGATTGTCCTAATAAGATGATGTTGAGACTTCAATAAATAATTAAATGGATGATGATAATCTTAAGACAACACCACTCGGGTTGTAAAGATTACTGTTTGAATTAATCCGAAATTCGGGTATTTCTGAGGCTGAATAGCCGATATCGAGCCTAATTAATCGAGGTAAGCTATTTCATTCATTTCTAACTAAATTCAGGCCACGTAATGCGACAGTGGTATCGCAATATGGGCTGAGGTTTGGGTATTTAGGAACAGAGATTCTCAAACATTATTCTGATTTCTCGTTCATCATCATCATCAAATGTCCGCAGCACCAATTTTATATCCTACTACTGGGCATGGATTTTAAAAAGTTTTTAAAAAGTTTGAGAATTTGGTTACAATTTGGTTTATAACAATTACCTGACGGTCTCGGTTTTTACTACAGACATGTCTTTAATAAAACAAAAAACCCATGTAATCAAAAACCCAATTAATTAATTTGTCTTTAATTAATCATCCAATTAATTTTGATCTACATTGAGAGCTCAATAACTCGAGACTCCTGACCGGAGATATTATTCTAATATAGTAATAAATAAATAAAATAAATAAATAAAATAGAAGAAAAATAAGTGCCTAGATACAATGAATAAAAAACAATGTCATTTTTGCTTCTGAATTATCAGTAATAATAGAAAGTAGTGTAAAGATTACTCAAGCTACTTCAGCTCCTAGCGTGTAGACTTTGAGAACCGCTGGATTTCACAGTTGCTAAATTAGTAGCGTATTGAACCGTTTCATTCCGGATAGTTTGACTTGACTCATAATCATCATTTTTATTCATATTATAATAACGGAATTACTCACATCTATAAAGGAGTTAAAACACGAAAAAACGTGAAATTTAACAGATTTTAGAGAAAATCGTAAGAGTTTAAAGCACACTTTAATAAGCTTCCAAAATAATTCACAAAACATTGTTCATTTAAATACAAAGGATTTGTGTTCGGAAGAAAAGACGCTTAATTGAGAAGAAAAGGATATTGTTGGAATCCTTCAATTGTGTCAGAGTTTAATTGGACGCTCTCTAATGAATAATCTGGGACTTACAAGTCCATAATGCAAGTATAAATGTGTGAGTGCTTAGTTGGAACGAGAATGGAGAATTATGTAACTTCTATTTGTACATACAAAAGAAAAAAAAAGAAAAAACTAGCTCGAAAAGTACAAGGGGCCTTATCACTGAAAGCGATTTTTGCCCCTAGAAGAACCAACTAAGGTATTTATACAGGGTGTCCCTTTTTAGAGGATAATCCGAAGGGTCTATGTAAGGTGCCCCACAGGAAGTCATATTTTTTTTCTAAGAATCGGCTTATTTAACGTATAAGCAATGTAAACATTGTTTTAACATAATGGTTATTTTACCCATAGATGGAAACTTTATAATCGGCCTTCTATTAATAGAAATGTTTGTAATACCATAAATACTAGGTACCTATACTTTTGTTGTGTCTAGTTATAAAATGGAAAAATAATTTTGATAAAAATGTCATAATTTGCTACCATAGAGTCCATAAAGTTTAATTGCTTGGAAAAACCTTAAATATAAAAATCAATGCCACTTTTCGTTGTAATCGTTGTAATAGAAGGTGAAAACAAGGGGAAAAAACGAGCGAATCCGCGGGCTGGTCATTTAGTTTTATCTAAATTCGTTTACCTATTTTTAGACATTAGTAAATTACAATATTTTGTACTACATTCTTACATCTCCTAAACCTTCATATTGATAATTAAGTAGGAAGTCCAACATCATTTTTTGTTAATTTAAATATAATTTCACAAAAACTTAACACCTTATGACGGGGGCAAGGCTTCATTGACGTAAATAATTTATACTATTTACTCCATGGTAATGCGAATTGTCTGTGGTTAATAGTCAAAGTCATAATATGGCCATGACTCAAAGCCCTGTGTGGCTTGCCGCGCCACAAACTTACAAATACGTGCGGATGAAATCGGAACAAAAAATTTACTTGAGAATTTTTATGTGGTTTACATAAACACTGAGTAGTGGCGCCACTGACGACTGTAAGATAACTTTTGTATTTTTCTTCGTTCCGTGAGGAAATTTTCATATTTATTCAAATAATATTTCTTGCTAGATGATTCAACTACAATATAACGCAAAGATTTATCTATGAATTGTAAGGACTACCTATTTTATTTTAATTTATTCATGTTTTACTGGGAAATAACTTTACCGTTTATGGTTCTAAGGAATCATAAACCAATTTCCCCCAAAAGAACCCATTATAGAACTTGGGGTAATTAGTATCCGATCTATTATCACTATACTTACCCAGCGGGGTTGGTGATAAATAAAAATATAAATATTGGTGGAAAATTCACACAGCAAACTGGTGCTAGAATTCAGATGTACATAATTTAAGATAAGTACATAAATATTTATATTTTTTTTATTATTCTGTGTGAGAAAATAAATGAAATGTTATTTTCTTATATATTATTATAGAGTAATTAACAGTTAGTTTGAGTAATTTATTTTAATTCGTTTTTGATCTAATGAAGTCTTAACGAGGTCATAATAATGATGATTGATATCATTGTACGTGATAAAGGTACCTACTTTACTTCCTAGATTTTATTCTCATAGTTATAACATTTTTCCAATAATTGTTCAGTTAGTTAACTTTTTTATAATGGACTGGGCGTTCAATCTATGGAGGTTTAGTACCTATCTATAGTTGTAATCACTACATAATATACAAGACATAGACACCCTCTGTTACGCAGCGGGCGAAAGCCCACATGCGACGCAAGAGGTTGCGAGTTCGATTGCCTATACTAAAATTTGTATGATCTGCAAAATTAATTCCGATTGTCTGGATATGAAAAGCATTTTATCTGATCAGCGCACTCTATGAGGCTTATCTTGTACTAAGTACTAACAGAAGAAGAATTGAACAGTAGGTAAACTCGCGGCACTTAGAAGGTTCTATATTCCTGTTGAAAGCCTTCGCTTATCTTAGTTCTATAAATAAATACTAGATGGCGTTACGCTTTTAAATATGTTATGAAGGTGGTGATTTCGTACGCTTTATCTATGCCTTGCAATAAAGCCTACGGGAATCCTTACTTAGGTGGAAATTCCATTAAAAAAATATTTATTTATTCATTTGCATACATTATAATTATATTTTACAATGTTAATTACCGGGTTATATCAGCTGTTTACGCCTACGAAGATTGTGTCCCGCGCATCTTGTTTTATGTTTTCATTTAGTGTAAGTATATTATGTATAATTATGCCTTATAAATATATAAAAACGCTATATAAAGGAAAAATCTTCAGGAATCAACTGAATTGTGCCCAAGACGTATTGTGGGCTCTCTATGTTTACGGCCGATCAGAGGCTGAATCTAGTCTTGAGCAATGATTAAAGTTTATAGTTTCTGACGTATAAAAAATCTAATATGTTATGGCTTTATTTTATTGAGAATAATTGAGGCCTTGCTAATGTAGTTTTTTCGATTAAGTTCATATAAAAGATTTCAACGCGCACAATTCGTGTTAGTAAGATTAAACGATAATAACGTTACGTTATACGTTATATGCTTAGTATAATCTAATACGCCTAATAAGTATTCATACATAAATTGATATTTATTTGTGTTTTAGTTGCTGACGTATAAAGATGTAATAATTATGTATAAGACTTTATTTAATTGGTATTAATAATATGAGGCTTTGCTAAAGTAGTTATTTTCGATTAAGTTCATTTAAAAGATTTCAACGCGTACAATTCGTGTAAGTAAGATTACTTAACGACTTGGCCAACAGATATACATAAATATACTTTGGTACTTACCCCTCACTATTCAACCCGCATTTGGCCAGCGTGGTGAATTAATTCTTAATCTCTCTCAACAAGAGAGAAGTCCCTGTGTTCCAGCAGTGGGAACGTAAAAATGGTTATTATGACGATGACTTAACCCTCTGGTGGCCTGAAGTGTGCTTTGGCCTCTGATACAAGTCTCCATTCAGCTCTATCCTGTACCGGTTTCTACCAGTTCTCCAGAATACGATCTGGAGCTTACGCAGGTATGCTTCGACTACATAATTCTTGTGTTCCTATCCTCTCCCCTGAAAACAAACAGAAAACAAGCTTAAAGATTTAAATATACCTATATGTCACTAGCTGACCCGGCAAACGTTGTTTTGCCATATAAATAATTTATTTAAAAAAAAATTAGGGGTGGACTACCCCTAACATTTAGGGGGATGAAAAATAGATGTTGGCCGATTCTCATAGATACCGGATAAGCACAAAAAATTTCATCAAAATCGGTCAAGCCGTTTCGGAGGAGTATGGCAACGAAAACTGTGACACGAGAATTTTATATATTAGAAGATAAAATAAAATCCTAAAGATCACTTGGACAAGTTAATAAATACGATTCATTAAAAATACTAGAATACGTTTAATTAACAAGTTTATATAAGTATTATTAGTGTCGGTGACCCGCGTTCTTCTACATTTTATATATTGTATACGTGGAGAACGCGGGTTGCCGACATAGCCTAGCGGATTAGCTCTTTGAAGTGGCAATGGGCAAGCCATAAAGCACGCAGAACAGATGGCCGATGGGGCCGAAAAGTTCTTGATCTCGACGGATCGGAAAACGCAGCGTCGAACTTTCGTAAGTAAGTAATCGTATCTGAATAAAATGCTATAAAGTAGATGTTATATTCTAAAAGTAAGCTACATATTTTTTTTGCTAGGGAAAATCCTAAATTTTGGCAAAACCGCTGTTCTCTCCAACAGAAAGGAAATAAACCATTATAGACTAAGAGCCTGTGATGGCCAGACCTTCCTTTAATTCGCAAGCCTGAAAATTCTTTCATGTGTATGTCTAACATAGGTAAGAATAACCCCCAAACATGAAACCTGGATCGAGGTTCCTTATGGAGATAACAACCTTTTACCTGTTATCCCCCAAAGGAACCACGATCCAGGTTTCATGTTTGGGGGTTATTCTTACCTATGTTAGACATACACATGAAAGAATTTTCACGCTTGCGAATTAAAGGAAGGTCTGGCCATCACGGGCTCTTAGGTTATTAACTGTGTATAAATTTAAAACACGTGAATTACCAAAACGTGACAATTTGCATAACGAACAAAAAATTTTTAGAATAAATTGAAAAATGTTATGGTCCTTGATTGAGGATAATTAAAACAAGTTCTCCTAAGTTTTTACTCGTAAACAATTTAGGAAACTTATAAATCCTTACTTATTTTTCATAGCTTACTCTTCCACGCAACAGTTGGTAAAAACATGCAAAATTAATTTGAATACCTTACCTTACCTTTGAGAAAACCTTACAATAATTTATTTCATATATTAGAATAAGCCGAGCCGTGTTGGCTAAGTGGGAGCACACTCGACTTTCATTCCGAAGGTCGTGGGTTCAAACCCCGCCGCGCACCTCTGATTTTTCTTCTTGGAAAATTATGTGTGCTTTATAAACACGTGCTCTAACGGTGAAGGCAAACATCGTGAGGAAACCGGCATGTTCTGAGAACTTTGAAAAAAAGTTTAAAGGACATGTGTCATTCACCAACCCGCACTTGGCCAGCTTGGTGAATTAAAGGCCTTATCTCTGTCGTCAAGAGTCCCAGCAGTGGGAACGTGAATAGGGGTGTTATGATTTATGATTAGAATAAGAGAAATAGAACAAAATATTCATAGGTATTCCAAAAATATTTTTTCAAATAATTTTTGTGATCCTGGCAGCTTTTACAACAATTGATTTTGTGAACATTTGGATGGATAATATTGGTATTATGGAAAGAGTAAGAAAGGAAAAAATGTGAACAGATATCCCTAGGTTCTGCCGATATAATGCCAATGCTGAAAGAATTAAACATAAGTTAACATACCTCTGATAGGCCTACATTCACTGATGGAATTCGACCCTATGTTTAGTATCAAGCTGGTTATAAATTTTGCAAAGAATTCACACACACACACACACTCAGAATGATTTTTTCACAATTCAGGGATTACCCAACGCGGGTTCCACAAACATAGTGTTTATCGTTCCAATGAGCGACGGCTGTCAAACCAATCGGTTATCCATGGGATCAGTATTCAACTACCCGCATTATTGTTGGAAACTTGGAACTTGGAATTTTATTTATTTAATTTAAATACGCTTAGTGCTTGCAGAAAAGTTACTACACTTACTTTAATTTTAATGTTATCGTTAATAAGTTCATATAAATGAAAGGTTAGGTAATTTAATTTCTGTGATAAATAAAGTTCTTTAAACCTGTGATTCAACCACAGGTCAAAATAGTCTATGGTTCTCTTGTCCATACCAACTTAAACTTAAATAAGGCAATCTGACATCACAAGCCCAAATAATTCGAGTAACGCAAGAAGAATGGTGTATTTTACATACAATCGCGTCTCGCTGTTCGATGTCCATTAGAGAAAGGCTCAGAAGAACGAATTTAATGGAATGGCCCTAACCACGAATACATCGTGTATACCTACGCTAACATAAATTAGTGTTGTACGAGGTAGGTATATTATAATAATTTATCGATAGAGTTTGTTTTCAACTGAACTTTTTTTATGATAATGTATTTATTGTAAATTGAAGTACGTCAATATTAAATTATAGAATTAATACAGTTATAAAACCAAGCAAAACAAAAAACATTTTAACTAGAACAAAAAAAATAGGTACTTAAGTAGAACTCAAATTCAAACATTCGTTTAGTTATATTCTGTGGGCATATTAATTTAGTGAAAATGAACTTTTAACCTTATTTTAACTAGTTTGAGTTCTACTTAATGTTTAAAGTTCATTTTAACTAAATTAATATACCCACAGGATATAACTAAACGAATGAAAGACCTGAATAAGCCAAATGTTTTAGATAATTATAAAACACAATATACTTAATACAATATACTTACTTATATTTAGTATATTATTATATATCAAAATAATTTATATTTCAAAATAATATAATATTGTATAAAAAACCTGAAATCTAATCCGTCATTTCATTCTACGATTCATGCTATTCTGCAAAAACACAATATATTATCAACATTTATTCAAATTAACATGGTCTATAATTTTTTACCTAAGTCTAAAATCAAAATATCGATAACTCGTGCAATATACAAGAACACCACTATCGATGTAAACAAAACCAAAAAGTGACAGTAAATGATATCCAAACTATCCAAAGTGACAGTAAATGATATCGAAGGAAGCTGAAGAAAGGCACGTGCCATAAATATTGGCAACCAAGCGCAACTGTTGAGTATATAGTTAGGCTCCTTTTAATTCCATACATAAGACAGAGATGTCATCATTTTTATTTTAGTCATCTTATAAACTAATTCCATAGACAATTTAGTAACATATCTATTGGTATTCTATTATCTAAGGAGAAAGGTATGTGACGTCACACAGAGCTATGAAACGTCAGATATGCATGAAACATAATATGAAGTGATGAATTAGTAAAGATACATAGATGAGTTGAATAAAAAGTTGAGGTCAATAACATTGGTAAAAAATGGAGACCAGAGAGAGAGTTTTTATTGATTGAAGAAAATCTTAAGCCAATAATACTATATATTCAAATATAAATATATTATGTAGGAAACATGCTGAATTCATTCATTTTAATAAGTATTAAAAATTACATAATACTTACCAATACGACAATAAAAGTTATCTGTTAAATGTTTCTCTCAAGAGTACATAATTTATTTACTTTAGTACGAATTAATTTACGAATAATATACATATGTATATCACAAATCTAGAGACTTATATTCCAGTCCAGAATAATGTATAAAATGTATTTATTATTATAAATCTAAAACCATTGAAATAATAGTGATAAATAAAAAAAATGCATATCTGTTATTTACAAACTATCAAGGTACCTTCGCAATTCACTAGGCGTACAAATTACAAAAAATCCATGATCTAAAACTAAATATATAAATCGTACCTAGTATATTTGATTGTGTTTGCAAGTTTAAAAGTCGCTTGTAAGTAAACTCAAGTTATGAGTAAATACTTAAGAATTTGTAATATTCCTAGTCTCAACATTGTGCAAATATTGATTTTTCTATTATTTGTGTGAACTGAGTTTCATTACTTTGTGTTTTATGTGTGCCTGGTGATCTAAGCTAAGTATTTTATGGCTAAAACGTGTAATTTAATTGTCGCATGTTAAATCTTCAGCCGTGTGTTCCGGCTAAAACTCTGAATGGAAGTAGATATTATGGAATTGCAACTTTGTATTCCGGAAAACACTTCTTTTTACAAGAAATTCCAGACAAACAAGTGAGTTTTACCAAGTAAAACTCTTGTTTTTCTCGTTGTTTCTCTTTTAGTATCTTTAGTATCTAGGTATTAAGTGATGAAAATAAGTCTTTAGTTGAGGAGAAATATATTTTACTATTTTAATGGTAACCTGTTATTTGTGGATGGTTCTATAAAAAATTACATGCGAAGTAATAATATTATGTACTAACGGATGCATACTGTACTAATACAAACATATTTTATAAGAAAAGTTTTTATAGATAGGTTAACCTATGTGTGTAGGTACTACATGCGTGTGAGCATTTTCATATTTATGAAATATGCTTTACTAGATTTTTTGTAATTTAAAACTGAAGCGATTTTATAAAATTTAAGTTATGAAAGTTTTTACCGCTGGACTCGCATAGAACATTTGTTTATTTCTTGTTTACTTACTCATAAAAAATTCAATATTTGCAACATTATAATGTTGCGTATAATTTCAGTAGACGCGTAGATTTTAATTAAGACGCGCCATTAATAGTTTCACGTATATCATAGAGAATACGTGCGTAAATCATAAACAAATAAATGCCAACTCTACACGTTCATAACTCTACGAAGATCAGGAGAGAGCGATCAAACAGTGTAGACTCTTGGCCAAACCGCACGCGACGTCCGTTCCATTTTCAAAATCACCGAAGTGCGCGCCTTATTCAGACTTTTAAATTTTGAAATCTGGAACTGTGTATTTCTTTTTTTCTGTGTGATTATTTGATCAATTTCAGTATAGAACTAGTGTTGTGGTGTATTTTGCCCGAAAAGTAAAAGGAGGTGACACTGTATTTCATTTTTTATTTGGGTGAGTGAATTCATAACTGCTATCCTTTTTTGTTTGTTTACTTTCAACGTAAAGGAGGTCGCTGATATTTTTATTTATACTTTAGCCTTGAGTGAAAGCAATTTGAATATTTTTACATTAAATTAAATGTTTTTAAAGGTATTCGTCTAGCCTAATATTAATGAAACATACCTTAAATGAACTTATTTGACAAATTTAACAAGCATTGCTTTCTCAACAATGACGAGTAATCAGAAATCACACATAACAACATAAAAATAAGCATATTAAACGCTTATCGTATGTTTTTACGTTATGTCACTATTTATTTTGCATAACATTCCATAGACAAAAATCAATAGTTTAGGTATTACAAAACATTACCGCCAAATATGACCCGTAGAAATAAATCAACAAAACTCATCAAGACCATTCACCTACTTACAGATTACGATACCTTATTAAATGTTGAAGTTCTAGGCTTGTTACATCATAACCTCAATAGTCAGTCGGTCAAGAATGCCGGTTTTCGGCCTCCTGAGAGGTTGAAAGGCCGAAAAAGAGGCTGGGGCGTTTTGACACACTAAATGTACAACCAAGTAGGTATAGTAAAACCATTTTTAAAATGAACGCCCCTCTACCGAATTCCGAATTTTTTTTTCTGTGTTATTCTGTTTTTCTGTATTTCCTCTCACACGTTGAAATCATCACGGTTTTGTGGAGGGGAGTTCATTTTTAGAATGGTTTTACTATACAGTAAGAAACAAATTTCAAAGCAATTTCGTAACGAAAGTAACGAAGTAAACATTTAAATATTGGCTTAATTAATAAAAATCGAAACTGACCCATTAAAAACAAAATTGCGTACCTACCTAAGATACAAAATTTGGAACTTTTTTATTAGTTTATTGATAAAGTGAGTAAAAATATTTTGAATATAATAGCTTTTTTGTGTTTTCAACAATATAGAACAAATAAATAGTTTAACCCGTTTTAGGTATTTTATTTCTATAAAATTAATATTGCACTTTTAAAAAGCGTAAATAAGGGTTAAAAGAATAAAACAAAATCGCCTCCAATATATATAATAATATAATAATTTCCGAACAAGAATCTATAAATATATAAAATAAGATAAATTTTTTATATATATTATGTAAGTATGAATATTCTAATCTAGCACCCGTAACACAAGCTTCGAGCTTACCACGGGGCTAAAGGTTGCTGTGTGAATTGTCCAGCAATATTTATTTTATTCAATTGTGCCTACGCATAGCTATTTTCCATCTTTTTTGTCTAAAAAGAAGTTAGTCAGGGATCCGTAGTACATGGAAATCAAGTGATTACTAACAAGCTAATTTTTGGTGAGTAGCTTCGTTTCGATGAGACGTCCAAAGATATCCTATACCCAACTCTCGATTGTGGTAGCTAACAGAGATATCAAGGATTAAAAAATTCAAGGATGTAAAACCGGGATAACGGACCGCGAAATTTGTAGGACAATATGTTATATCTCAAGATAATTATCTAATTCTAAATTATATAAAAACATGTTTGTCCTACAAAACCTATGGTTTGATCAAAGAGTCCGCCATTTCCAAAATGTGTCGAAAACGAGGTCAATTTAAATGATTACTATGATTACTAACCAGCTGATTTTTTGTTCTATACTTAATTAATATTTATAAAATCTAACGGACATATTGTCCGACAAATTTCGTGGTCCGTTATCCCGGTTTTACATCCTTGAATTTTTTAATCCTTGATATCTCTGTTAGCTACCACAATCGAGAGTTGGGTATAGGATATCTTTGGACGTCTCATCGAAACGAAGCTACTCACCAAAAATTAGCTTGTTAGTAATCACTTGATTTCCATGTACTACGGATCCCGGCCTAAGTGTTTTTCTCATCAATTATTTTCCACTACAGACGTTTACGATTCCTCTTTAGCATTATACAAGTTACGGTAATTTTCCACAGTTTTTACATGTATCCTATAATTACCTGTATTTTATAATTAGAACAGTAAACAATAGATATTCTAGGTATACAAACTGTCAGTTTATAGTTTTTATAATGGTATAATTAATTGAATGCTAATTAACAGGAAGCATTTTAATTAGATGGATAGATTAATCATCATCATAACAATAATAAATAATACTAATAAATATTTCTGGACAAACACAAGCTTTGAGCTTACCGTGGGGCTAGATGTTGCTGTGTGATTTGTCCAGCAATATTTATTAACTAGCCGTACCGCAGACAGCTTCGCTTACGTGTTTTTACGTTATCTACATACCTATAGGTTATATTATATAGTTGAAAGTCTTCCTCAATAAATGTACTATCCTACACTGAAATGATTTTTAAAATTTCACTAGCCAGCGGTTCTTGAGATAAGCACGTTCAAACAAACAAAGTCTGAAGACTTATAATATTACCATAGATTAATTAAATGTCCCAAATATCATTGTGCCACAGCACTACGCCGAATGGCAACCTTTTTGACACTTTTTTGCTTTTTTAGTATAAGTATTTTTGTCTTAGTTTTACCTCCGTGGTTTATGTAAACAATATTGGTGTGATAAATAAATATTATCTCTTTCTTTCTTCCATATATATTTTTTGGATATCTATGCCTAGTGGGGTGTTACGGGTTATTATTACTATTAAAATAATCGAAAACATATAAACTGGAAGGCTGTATGCAGATTCAAACTTTGATCCACGCAATAATACGTGCAGCGGAGTCAGATTGCAAGCAATTATTGCTCATAGCTCGCTGTAATAAGGTGTAATATTGATTGACATGTGTCGCAAGTAAGGTGTAATTTGATTTCAAAGCGACACCAAATTGCTGTAGTTAGATACGAAATCAATTTAACCCTTAATTGCTCGCGTCAAAAAAGTTACACTAACGCTCGCGTGGGGTATATTTAACCCCAGTCTTTAAGGTGAAATAAAAACACTTTTGACTAATTTGTATTATATTTATTATTAAATTTAGAAATTATCAACTTTTTACTTAAGGATAGCATTATTAATAATCAACATTTTAGTCAAGTACTTCGGATATAAATCAATATAATGTAGGAACTATTTAGTTGGTACATCCATCACATGTCAGTGTGGAATGGTCATGGCAAACATTCTCTTGGCATTTCGCACACACAAATCATTGTTTTTCGTCTATGGACCTTGGGTAAAGATAGTTTCTTTTATAATTTGTTGATGGACCACCTCAGGACCTGGAGTCAGCATCTTGAATTTCAGCATTTCTCTTCAAACTTTTTTGTTGATTACTTGGCTGGAAAGTGGCTCATTATCATCGCTGCTCCATTCCGACTATGTTTCATTAGCACTTTCTTGTGATTCTGATATTAGAAGGCTGAGATTTATCAATTATTTTTTCTTCCACCTCATCTAATAGACATTGATCAATTAGGTGGTCAGGCAGCCGCTGATGTGCCATTTCGAGCTTACAACCCTAAAAATAAACGTAAAAGTAAAGATAAGTAACAAATACACTACTAAACCTTCATAACTCAATAAAAAAACGAAAATTTGTAAATACTTACCAGTCAAAAAAAGTCGCACCAACACTCGCGTGGGGTAATATACCCCAGATGCAATCTCAGGACTCAACCATACGGTATGGAGCGCCAAACGCGACTGATTCAGGGCTAGGGCAGATATTTAGGCAGGTACTAGAAACACCGTTCCGTTAAATTTAAAAATGGCAGAGTTATGACACTTCAACACCTCACTGGGGTTAAATATACCCCACGCGAGTAATTAAGGGTTAATTTATACATAGCTATCCGCCACGCGGCTTCGCCCGCGTTATAATACATTTTCCCGTGGCAAGATTGAATTTTCCCGCTGTAAAAAGTTCGTTTATTATTATTTATGCCTGTGTCCTTCTATTCTATTGTATTCCTGTCTTCTGGTTCTAAGCTACCAATTTTCAGTCAAATCGATTCTGCCATTCTTGAGTTATTAATAGTGCAAATAAATAGGTTGGACCCACGACCTTCGGAATTAAAGTCAAGTTTGCTCACACTTAGCCATCATGCCTCTAATATGAAAATATGGAAATTTAAGTTTAAAATAAAATAAATAAAATAGAATTGAACACCCTGTAAATATCCAGCAATTAATAATTAAAAAGTGCATTTTTATTAATTTATTATTGCATATTCGTATAGTTAAAATTCTTATATTTTCTTTCTTTTTATTCACATTATATGTTCGTTACCTAAGTAATATTCAAAGTGGAAAGTATCAAAATATTCACTTTCTTAGCATGGCTAGTTTTATTACAGTTATTATGGCGATTAAATTACACAGTTTCTTTCAAAGAACATTAACTAGACGGAAATATTATTTCCTTGTGTTAAAACCTTTTTAAATGGACGTTATAAAACCAAGAAAAAGATTATAAGATTAATTTAGAGCGCGAAAATGTAATGGACGTGCCGTGTGGTGCTGGCTTAAAAATAATACCATCTATCTCTTCCCTTTCTTCTTTGTGTGTGAAACAAACTAAGGGATTTATAACAGACTAACTATAAAATATATTAGACTAGCGATAAGATCCTCCAATAGCTTCGCTTGCTGTTTTTACGTTATAGTTTATACATTTATAATGCAGCCTATAGCCTTTCTCGATAAATGTACTATCCAACTCGATAAATGTACTTAAATCGGTCCAGCTGTTCTTGATCGTTCAAACAAACAAACTCTTTAGCTTTACAATCCATATAAAAATGCCACTTTTCGTTTAAATTTTATAACTCAAAAACGGCTAGGTAAATTTAGGTGCTTGTGCTTTTAAAAATTCTTAGTAGCCCAGGGAAGGTATAAAAGTTGAAAATATGGGAAAAAAGCGGGTGGGTCAACTAATATTAGTATAGACACTTATAGATATTAATTTAGTCATGAATCACTTTAAATTTTAACACACGATATAATAAATATTTTGTACTAAGTAGGTATATTTACGGACGGATCATTTACATTATTTGCCAAGTAAATAAACCTAAATTAATAAATAATATCATAATCGTGCCATTATATTAATGGATTTAGTTTTTATCGCCACGGAAAAGGATTTCAAGCGTTAACCACAAAAAAAAACTGTTTTCGTAATAAAAATGGATATTACATTTAAAAATAAATTAATTAATATTTTTAATAGTGTTTATTCCTTCTTGGTTCTAATATCATCGTTTGTAATTTATAAACAAACTAAAATGCAAATAAAAGCAATAGTTAATTATTTATTGCATCAACCGGCCAACGAGCTTAGAATAATAACTACTTAGGCACAACAAAGTAGATTTAGAAATTAAAAGACACACAATTGCTTAAGGGTTTTTCTCATTAGGGCAAATGGTGAAATTTTACTTAAAGAGCAGTTTCCACTATGTCTTAATACTACTAATATTATAAACAAAAGGATTGATGGATGTTTTATTTTTCACGCGAAAACAGAATTATTCAGGATTTCCCGTTTATCTCAATATGAATATGAATTTATCAAACCACGACAGTTTTTATAGTAAAACAGAATTATTATTAAATCTTTACATAAATATAGCATAAACAGCAATTTATGCAGCAGAATACACATAAGCCTATGTATCGCAGGAAAATACTTTTTTACCAGTAACTACTTATAGTCCAGTCAATTTATACAAAAAAATGAGGGTGAAGTTACATAAAGTCCCAACAAGCTGGATTTCTGTGAAATTGTTGAAATCATAATTATAAACAATGTCTAAAAGATCCCCATCATTCCACGTTAAGGAAAAAGTTTTATTCCAGGTTAAATGTCAAAAAATTTAGTTTTTCGCGATTTTCAGCAAAACGGTAAGTTTTATCATAAAAGTACCTAGGACAAAATTGTAGATTATGAAATTATCTATCAAAATGTATCAACACTTTTTTCTTACAAGCCACCGTTTCTGAGATATAACGGTTCAAAAAGTTATAAAAGTTGGCATGCACAAATTGTCAAGTTCCCGATAAGACGATGTGGTCGCTCAGCGACAAAGCCTTTTTCTTGTAATTAAATAAAAAAAATAAAAAAAAATTGTCAAGGCCGGTCGTGCTCTAATATTGAATCACAAACAACGGAGGATTCGTTTCGTTCCGACAAAGTATCATGCGATACATCGCTATTGACGCAATTTAATAACTTTTTGAACATTTCATTTCATTTTGTAAACAATTTTTATAACTTTTTGAACCGTTATATCTCAGAAACGGTGGCTTGTAAGAAAAAAGTGTTGATACATTTTGATAGATAATTTCATGATCTACAATTTTGTCCTAGGTACTTTTATGATAAAACTTACCGTTTTGCTGAAAATCGCGAAAAACTAAATTTTTTGACATTTAACCTTGAATAAAACTTTTTCCTTAACGTGGAATGATGGGGATCTTTTAGACATTGTTTATAATTATGATTTGAACAATTTCACAGAAATCCAGCTTGTTGGGACTTTATGTAACTTGAAATGTTTAAATTGACTGGGCTATTAATTAGATACTAAAATTAATAATTTCTCAGTCTAACGTCGGAACTCTTATTTTAAATTCTTTAAATTGGAATTTTCTATAAAAGTAAAGTCCAGAAAAGTAAAGAGTTTTTAAGTTTACGTACATGTCTTATAACCTCCTTGCATATTGTAGTAACATGAAAAGATATACACCAAAAAGGTTCCAAATATAAAACCTTGTTAATGCTGTATTTCAGTATCTAGCCACAATCTCACGTCGTCTTGCGTGTGATACCTACATAATATGGATTAATTCATACCAACATATTCACAAGAAGACGATATTCGCCGTGATAAAAGCAAGCCATTTAATTTGCATGTATTTGTACAATCTGAGCACGTGTTTGGCAAGACGAGTCAGTTCAATATCCTAAAATTTTTCCCTATTCTTATAAGTTTTACTGAGTTTTTACAGACACCTATTATCATTTTGGGGTAGTAGTGGAATGAATGTATAGTCTAAATAATGAGTTTTGGGGTTGAGTGGCATAACTTACAATATTGTCGTGTTATAAACTTTTGCAAAATTGTTTTAGGCTGTTTGAATAGCCTAAATATGAGCCTAGCATTCTCAGACTTCTGACGTACTACTTATAACATAAAAAATATTTGTTGTAAACTAGCTTCAACCTTACCACGGGGCTAGAAGTTACTGTGTAAATTTTATTTAACATGTACTAACTGACCGTTTAAACATTTTTAAAAACCAAAATCATTTAAATTGGCCCAGCATTTCCAAATTTTAGCGACACCTATACCGATTACAGCAATTGATTTTTTATATATTTACGATGTTTATATTTGTATGTTATATTACATATTTTTTATCTTTGGTTTGCCGTAAAATAATACCCGGCCCCAGGATTTAAAAAGAAAAAAAACATATAAAAAAGTTATAAAATATTTGCTCAAATCTCGTTTTTAAACTGTCTTATAGATAAAAAAAAAACAATCTTGCTTCACCACCGATGTCTCATCGAAACAACCAACGTGTCGTATCGATTACAAAATCATAAGCAAGACCGTTAGCTATTTCCCGCTAAAACAACAATATGAATGCTCGTGCGCATCGCGAAGAAATTAACCTTGGTACAGAAATGTTTGTAAATAAATGTATAAGAAATCTGGTCACGTTTCATTAGTAGTGGTGTCTGAATTTAATGGTATTGTCATAGATTTAGAAGATAATAAAATGTTAACTACCCGTGTGGTTCTGGCCTAAGAATAGTACCATTCTCTGTCATCACGTGTCGTCAACGCGACTAATATAAGGCAAATTTGGATGTTCTGGTTACTTTGTCAATGCTGACCTTGAAATAAATATATAACACAAATCATCAGTGAACGACTTTTTTTAACATTTATCTTATAACCCAACAAAGAAAAAACAGATACCTACATTAGACAAGTAGTAAAAATCTAGGTAGGTTATATTATGACATTTGTGTTTCCTCAATTATATTCAGCATGCACAAGATCAATTTAAAAATTTATCATTTTTTTGATTTTTAACTTAAAGGTCAAGACCCTACTCGAGATATTTAAGTTAAATAATCAATATTTTCAGGGTAAAATTGCAACCTTCCCATTTGTTTAGCAAACATTGTAAGGAGGTAATCGGTACACGGAAACGAGACCCGCGTTCAATGTTATCGCGTCTACCGAATAATCGATTGTTCATTGTTTTTTAACAATGTCGACTAACCCCTTTAGTCGATACTCGATACTTATTTTTTTCAAATCATTCAACGAAAATCCGCCCTGTAGCTTCTTAAAATATTTGGTAAAAACATTTTTGTATTCAACCGCGTACGTATAATTAGTTTAACATGGTTTTGTAATTAGCTGTGCAAATTGCAAATACAGGAAACCCTAGAACAGGTGTTCTTCTTGGAATTAGGCCAAAAATGTCAAGGTAAGGTAGAGAACCTTTAAATTAAAATCAATAAAAAAAATCTTTATATACACCAACCCATTAATTAAGGCTTTATCTCGTCAAGAGTGAGGAGTCTGTGTCCCTACAGTAACGGAACGTAAATAAGGGTGGTTATCAAATGCGAATGGCACATAAGTTTAAGTTGGTAAGGCCTGAGACTCAAACTACAATATAATTATGATACCAACTATAAATGACTTGTCCAAGTAATCTCTTACATTTATTAAAATAAATGGCATTTTATATGAACTGATGTCACAAAGGACGATTCCGACTTCAACCATTTTTTTGTCTACTGACTAATCTAAACCATGTAAAGTTGTATATCTACGTGATACTCATACAAATATACAGAGGAATTCCAGTCACAACAATAGACTTACATAGTCATATGATATTATACAAAGATAACTATGCTTTTCATAATAGGCGGCAAATAATACGAGCAGGTGTGATCGTGTGATCATGATAATTAAAAGAAAAGACTTCACTGACAGATTTAGGTGAGCTCTTTACAGTGGGAAAATAGGGCTAAGTAAAAATATCTTACTTTTATAGAACGCCAAGGGAAAGTTGACGGTATAAGTGGACGGACCTGATCAAAACTGCACTAAACGGAGCGATGTACTAGATAGGCATCTTGCCGGATCATGAAAAGTACGAAGAGTCAAAGAGTGAAGAGTGAAGAGACTAAGAATAAAGGAAGAAGGCTTCTTATAAAATAATTAGAAAATTAGATTTACCAATCACTATTAAATAAATATAAGTACTGAAAGAATACTCAGAATTACGGGGTGTAGATAACATTCGCTTTGAGCGTGTTATGCCGAGTTCTAAAATCGGTGTATCAAGAAGCTAGATTGAACGCGATAAACTCGAAATATTCGACAAAAACCAACCGCTGAACAAACCACTCGAAGCAAGCGTCGAAAAGAACACCCTTGTTTGCCTTCTTTTCCCCGTAACACTGAGTAATGATAATGACTACATGCTGAAAGCTCGACATGTTACATTACACCTTGTAACGTCATTCATTGGCCAGTTATATCTGAAGCCGTTCTAGTAATAGCAGTGATCTACAAACCTACGGAATATCCATCCGTGCAAGACCAAAGTGAAAAGTAAATTGCACTCTATCACACTTACAATAAGATTGAGGATTTCTGGAACTGTTTTCTCTGATTGTGATGGTGTGGCATTAGTGTTACGATTTCTTCCTGCATAGACATCCGTAGTTTTTGCACTGCAAAGGTTCCTATTGCGTAATAAAGAGAAATAATCAACATCAAATACAGTTGGATATTTCACAAAGAATCTTGCAGAACTCGAATAAACTCTATTGCATTACATTCTTATCTATCTAAATTACCTTTTGAATTATCATGGTTGTTAACAATATTATTATGATTTAGTACGGGATATTTACCACGGTAAAAAACAAACAAGTTTTTTAGTTTCCCGATATTAATTTCGGCATAGTTTCATGCGGCATGATGAAAACCAACAAACCGTGGTAAATAAACCCGTACTAAATCATAATAATTTATAAATTAATAATGTGTCAGACGGTTTCAAAGAGGATGTTGTTTTATCCGACCATTAGGTGCGAATTTATTTTGAAACGGGTCATCAAATATGTTTTTCCCAGAGAGCTGTTACTGTTTTAAAGGTCTAGACAAAAAAGCTTGGTATCATATTATCTGCATCATAAAAAAACTTTATTAAAGCCTGTTTTGGCTGCATCTTTTATCTTTGCCCGACTTATAATAATATTCGTGGTAAAATATGAGCCATGTGAGTTCAAATGTTGCATACATAAATATAAATATTTATACATAGTACTGTGTATAATTTTTATTTTATGTATTTATTAAAATCAAGAATTTATAGTGTGCCCAGAATCAGAATGCTTGCGGTTTTGCAATTTTGGATGGCAACGCTAGTTTCATGTTAAAAATAAAAGCCAGCAAAAGGAATTTATCTTCTGTGGACTCTATTAAAAAGTTGCGAATTAGATATTATTCTATTTAATGTACTTAAAGGTTAAAGATTTCCATCAAAACTTAGACGTTCATACAAGTCTGCATAAGACCACCCTTAAAGTTTTAGGGGTTAATATATTCATTTTTAATATATCATGAAACTTACGAATCACACTAAAGGTCACACGCTATCAAAATAAATTAACACATTGTATAATGAATGAATGTAAATTTCACTCACGTAATATTTATGTAAGATGTAGAATGGCCTTGAGACGATATTCCATTCCAAAATTCACCTAAAAACAGTTTCTTGAACCGTAGTTTATTTAAATGTAAAATAAATTAATGCATATTTTAATTGTGGTTGTGGCAGACCCGCTGTCACTTTAGCGGTAAAAACACTTTTTAGAATTCTAATGTTTGAACCACAGAGCAGTTTGAACGTATCAGATTTTATGACAATTCCGGGGAAATAACTAATAATAATTTTGATTAGATATTTTTTTATATATAAAAGAAAGTCGTGTTAGTTACTTCACTTATAACTCGAGAACGGCCGAACCGATTTGGCTGAAACTTGGTGGGGAGGCAGCTTAGAACCGGGAAAAGGACATAGGGTACTTTTTTTTTAATCTAACATAATGCGGGCGAAGCCGCGGGCGGAAAGCTAGTTTATCATAAAAAGTGTGTCATTTATAAACGCTCTCATATAAATTTTTATTATCATAATAATATCCGTGTCTTTTTTAATGCAATTAACTAATATTAATATTTTACTCGAATGGACGCCATTTTGGCAATAAGTTTTCTTCTTCTTCTTAGTTTATGGCTTGCTGTTTTTGGTTAAACAATTTACCCAGTGTCCAAGTGCGATTTAACTTGTCTCAGTTTACAAGCGTCTACGTCAGAGCTTCATAAGCACGTTAATAGAGTGACAATAAAGGGAGAGATATAAATAAATAATCATAATAATAATAAATATTGCTGGACAATTCACACAGCGACATCTAGCCCCGTGGTAAGCTCGAAGCATGTGTTAAGGGTGCTAGATTTCTGATATACCTAATATAATATGCATATACATATAAAATTCAATTCCCTACAAATCTGTCAACAGAATTCTGTCATATGGATCTTACAAATGTATATTAAATTCACTCAAGTAACGTAATATTGCATAAGAAGCCGTCAGACGGCCTTGAGACCGGCATGGTTCGATATGCCCCACTAAATAGGTACCACCTCAAAAAAGTTTTTTGACATCTCTAGTTTGACATACTGTTGCATTAACAAATAACTAAGCCAGAGGTCACGAAATGATGGTCACAACACCTGTTTGTGGGAACTAGAGACTTTAGCAAAACTTTTCGTACTTTAGAAACGTTTTGGGAAAGTTTTATAAATTTACGCAGATTATTATGTTATGGTGGGTCGGCTTGTAAATTATATGTATTTATGAGACCGATGCCCAGTAGTGGGAAGTAAGGATTGTTATTTTATGATGATGAAAAATCAAACAAACACCGGTAATCGAACCCACTAACTGCGTCACAAGCAGTTCAAAGAACCAATGTCAAACAAGAATCAATTTACAGAAGCACTTACATACTCCATCTTATTATTTACGTCATGAACCTAAGAGATTAGGTAAATAGCCTGTGATATTGTATGCAAAAAGATATATATGATTTGTGACCAAAGATATAACCAACCGTAAGGTATTGTTCAACCTTTTAAATTATGAGCTAGACTAGTTTCCACCCTCGGGTTTGCCCGTGTTTTAATTTACTTTTCTGCGTTATAGTGAATTTTCCCGTAGTAGTAGTAGAATATGATTATCCGATAATGTAGCCTATATGCTACATTATTGTGATTCCATCAGTAAGTAGTTTTTTCGTAATAATAATAGGTAAACGAGAATGTATGGATACATTCTTACTAATTTTCGCATTTTTAGTATTACTCGCGATCGCGGGTATTTAATTTAACATTTAATCTTCCTCTTGAATCACTCTACCTATTTAAAAAAACCGCATCAATATCCGTTGCGTAGTTTTGAACCATATAAAGTTTAAGTTTGTTTTATACTATATAAAGAAGGATATGCAAAAAATAAGCATTTGGTTAACCTTTTTTTAATTACTTTTGCAATTTATAATGTTACTGTCTGTTTTTTCTGCTTCAAGTAGGTATATCTTGACCATAAGTTACTGACGAGATGATTCTCAATATTTGAAGTAGAGCGTAGTAAACACTTAATTTAAATCATGGAGGCGGTTTTTTTCTACTGTCAGATAAACCGTATAAATATGTAGTGTAACTAACATTTATTTTATTAAATCAAAATCAAAAAATCAAAAATACTTTATTGTACTCGTACACAGATATAGACATTTTACATAAAATAACATTCACAATGGGTTATTATTTACATTTATTTTATTATTTTAATATATATATTATATTTATATATAACGTAAAAAGCACAGAGAAAGCTGTCGGCGGCAACTAGTTAAATAAAATTACCTTTCTTGTCCCACTTAATTTAACATTAACTTTATCTGTGTATTTTTTTTAAACTTGATATTTAGGTCAAGTTCTTGTTTGAAGGATATCGTCAACCTTGTTATTTAATGCAATGGAAATAAATAAACATGTCCTTTTGCGATAATGTAATTATTTGTTTTGCAGACAGCAAAAGGTCTGTCAACATTTTGCTGTCATTCATACGTTATGTCAAAGCTGCAAGTTCACGGTGGATGCAAGCTGCATCGGACCGAAACAACTGGACATTTTTAAGGGAAGCCTAAACCTTTCAGCCTATGGACGTCCCGCAGTGGACGTCCATAGGCTGAAATGATGATAATAATGCGTTATGAAACATTTCACTCCATTTTGTCATCAATACAATAGGTACAAAATTCTTTATTGTTACACCACATTACAAAAAGATACAAAAAAAATTAACACAACACTACAGTGAAACAATGGGCGGCCTTATCGCTAAGAGCGATTTCTTCCAGGCAACCGTGGGATGGAACAAATAACTATGTATGTACATAATATTAAATATATTTCTTTAACTCAAACTAAAATACAATTCTGTGGTTGCAGACTCTCTTTTATGTATGAATATACCTGTGATATCTGGACACTTATCATTTCTTCCAACTGCGTTGTTATATGTATGTAAGTCTGCCATTGTTCTTTGTGTTGCAACTTGTTGCGATCGTCAAGCCGTCTGGTAAATGAGGTGATTAAACCAAATACCCCAATGATATGAAATACTAGCCGACCCGCGACAGCGTAGCGACGTTTTATGTGTCATACATTTAGTTTATACTTATATTATAACATTATAGCCTTTCTCGATAAATGCTTAATATCAAATTAAATTAAAAGCTAAGGAGATATAATAGGCCGGGATCCGTAGTACATGGAAATCAAGTGATTACTAACAAGCTAATTTTTGGTGAGTAGCTTCGTTTCGATGAGACGTCCAAAGATATCCTATACCCAACTCTCGATTGTGGTAGCTAACAGAGATATCAAGGATTAAAAAATTCAAGGATGTAAAACCGGGATAACGGACCACAAAATTTGTCGGACAATATGTCCGTTAGATTTTATAAATATTAATTAAGTATACAACAAAAAATCAGCTGGTTAGTAATCATAGTAATCATTTAAATTGACCTCGTTTTCGACACATTTTGGAAATGGCGGACTCTTTGATCAAACCATAGGTTTTGTAGGACAAACATGTTTTTATATAATTTAGATAATTATCTTGAGATATAACATATTGTCCTACAAATTTCGTGGTCTGTTATCCCGTTTTTACATCCTTGAATTTTTTAATCCTTGATATCTCTGTTAGCTACCACAATCGAGAGTTGGGTATAGGATATCTTTGGACGTCTCATCGAAACGAAGATACTCACCAAAAATTAGCTTGTTAGTAATCACTTGATTTCCATGTACTACGGATCCCTGACTATAAAGAATATGGGTTGATAAAATGTTATGTCATCTGTACTTCTTTTTATAATGGCTTTAGCTGATTGGCACGAGTTGCCAGTGTCTGTCAGTTTCTTGGGAGTTTTGTTAACTAAATATATTTTGCATTGCCAAAATTGCGACCACACATGTAACAACTTTATATATTTTATTTTTTTTAAACACTTGACACTGGCGAATCGAGCTTATAGTTTCGCCACGATAACTTTGCGTTCCTGACACATCGCGATTGAACTGACAACGTAACTTTGTAATGGCGTTGCAGTTACGATAAAAATATTTTTGCTGTTTGTTTACCGTTTTAACAATTGATGAGCATTAAATCTACATTATTATATCAATAATCAATGAATCTAATAATTTTGTGCCAAACTGAGTGTAAAATAACTTGGTAAACAATATTTTTCTAAATCTGCGTAATAATATTGCGATAATTTCTATTCTATCTTGAGGACAACTATAGCTAAACATGTACCTAAGTCTCGACCTCGCATTAATAATAAGTACCCAATTTGGTTTTCAACCGCGCTAATTAAGTCACTAAAAGAGAAACACAAATACCGTTTAAATTACAAGAAATATAAAAACCCCCGCGATGCCCTGACTTTTGAGCTCCTGAGAGATCGTTGTGCTAAACTCTGTGATATCAGTTATAGGCGTTACCTTAATAATCTTGAAACATCGTTACATTCAAACCCAAAACTGATATGGTCGTTTATCAAGCACAAAAAGGGCGGCACTACAACCCTACCAATAAATATGAAACTTGGTAATACAGAGGCTAATGATGGTGGTGATATTTGTGAACTCTTCGCGTCCCAATTCTCATCGGTCTACTGTACCAATTCCATTCTCTCGAAATCTGCTGAGTCTACTGAGCTTGTTACATCTAACTACCTGTCTACAATATCTGTCTCTACAGACCAAGTATTTCGGGTTTTAAAAAGACTTGACCCTACAAAGGGCGCAGGTGCTGATGGCATCCCATCAGTTTTTGTCACCAAATGTGCTGGAGCATTAGCTTTACCTCTATCCTTCATAATTAACAAGTCATTGAGTACTGGTTTTTATCCTAGTGCTTGGAAGGATTCACTTATCTTACCACTACACAAAAGTGGCGATGCTACAAATGTTAAGAACTACCGTCCTATTTCATTGATTCCAGTTTTCGCAAAGGTTTTTGAATTGTTGCTTTGCCCTATCTTGAACTGGCACTGCAAGAGCACTCTTGCTTTGGAACAGCACGGCTTTGTCAAAGCTAGATCCACTGCTACAAACCTCATCTCCTTTGTCGAGGATATCACTAGGGTAGTTGATAATGGTGGTTCTGTTGATGCTATCTACACCGACTTTAGTAAGGCCTTCGACAAAGTCAACCATGAAATACTACTTGATAAGTTATCCAAATCTGGCATATCTGGAACACTTTTGCTGTGGTGCAGATCTTACTTGTCAGGAAGACACTCTGTGGTTGTTTCTGGTGGTTACTCGTCTAAGCCTTTCCCGGCTTTTTCTGGAGTTCCACAGGGTTCTCACTTAGGTCCTTTGTTCTTCAATTTGTTCATTAACGACATTGGTAGCTGTTTCAAAAATTCCAAGTTCTATTCTTTCGCAGATGACTTAAAATTCTTTCGTAAAGTTGACTCGATTGAAGACAGCATCCTTCTTCAAGATGATCTTAGTAGTTTGGCCTCGTGGTGCAAGTTGAATAACATGATTCTAAATATTGACAAATGCTATGTTATTCGCTTCACAAGGAAACAGGTGCATATACCCAGAACTTACCATATAGATAGCCGGTCTCTGACAGAGGTTAGTTACATTCGGGATCTTGGTGTGACACTCGACAGCAAACTCAGGTTCAACATACATATTAACAATATAGTAAACAAAGGGTTCAGATTGTTGGGTTTTGTCTTACGGAACTGCAAAGAGTTCAAGAAACCGTGGACAAAGATCACACTTTTCAATGCACTCGTTCGTAGTGGCTTGGAATATTGTAGTGTAGTGTGGAATCCTCATTATGACATTTATGTTAAACGCATAGAAAGCGTGCAGAAAAGATTCTTGTGGCACCTATCGTATAGTTGCAACTTGGCTAGGTCTATTCCTGGTTATCAGGATCGCCTTAAGCATTTTGGTCTGGACTCACTAGTGAATCGAAGAAAGCTTCTGGACTTGTTGTTCTTATACAAACTTGTAAACAATCTTATCGACTCATCTTACCTCACTTCGAATTTAGATTTCTCATTACCCAGATGTATCCCAAGGCAAAACAAGTACAAGCCTTTTAGTCTAAAAGCCGCACATTCTAACTTAGGGCACTACTCTCCATTAAACAGAATCACAAGAAGTTATAATACAATGCACAATATAAACGTTTCAAACTCTGACAATGATGATAATGATCACAATACATTTGAAATAGATTTGTTCTCCAATAGTATATACAATTTCAGGAAATATATAAAATTAACCTTAATCATTAATTAAATTATTATCACTTACTATTTTTTTTTTAACATAATATCAATTTATAATTATTTTTTTTACGTGTTTAAATTGTTTTTTTACGTGTTTAAATTTTTTACCAGTATTTAATTACTTAGCTTTAGTATTTTTATTTAATTGTTCTTATAATGTATACTTATCTAATAATTTTCTATTTGGATTTTTTAAATACCTACTTTTCGCATGCAGTTTATACCTATAATTAGAGTGACATTCAACTTGTGTGTACCTATAAATAATTTCAATTTGTGGATGTAATAATGTAAACTCTGTTGGTGTAACATATTCAATAAATAAATAAATAAATAAATAATATTGCGCTATTACAAGGTTATGTCAGTGCTTTATATTTGTAGGTAGTGCTGTGCTGAAAATAACAGGCAACAACAGTATCGTTATCTGTTACAGTTATATTTAAAAAATAATACGTTTAAGAATTGGAAAATAATGGACTATAAGATTTTATTAAATATAAGAATAAAACTACGGCCAAACCGAACGCGCGAAAGAAAGTGGCATTTTTATATTTGTGTTTAAAATAATAACCCCAAATGGCGTTATGGGCCGCCATTTTGTGATGCTAAAACAGTCGGTTTCCACTTAAATTACTAAAATATAAATATTAAATGATTCCGCCAATTTAAAACGAAAATAATCTTAAAAATAACGCGGCGGTTCATTTTGGAGGAACGGTTACGAACTCATTATGTTGTGCCCATCACTGGCGTGTCAAACTGACATGTGTCCTAAACGTATTCTTATCGCGGTCAGACTATAATTTAGCGCAGGGTCCATTATAAATCACTAGACTAGACTAATAAATATGTAATATGATCAGAAACCCAAACCAGTATTAGTGTATTTGTGTTGTTATTATTGTCATTATTAAGACAATAATAACAACACAAATACACTAGTAAATATAAGCATAGTGATAGAAGTAACCACAGACTACATAATGTCATGTATTATTTCCCAAACCATAAATTATCAAACTTCTGATTGTAAATAGGATTGACATCACGTAGATGTATCTTAGCAGCTTTCTCTCGCAATTAGAGCCCATGGCCACTTCGACAATGAGTTAGTTATGCAACTAAATTGACAGTCTTTGACTTGTGAAGTGTGCCGAAATAATTGATATATTGAAATTAATTGTTGATATTTTTTGATGAGTCATAATCCTCGACATTTTACGTTGGAACTGTTTTTCCTTTCAATTCAATTCATTTATTGAACTTTTTTGATGATCTTATTTAAGCTACCGGTTCGCGGTGGATGCAAGTTGCATCCGACCGTAATAACTGGAAGTCATATAGGGAGGCCTATGCCCAGCAGTGGACGTCCAATGCCTGAAATTTTGGATGATGATTGAACTTTTGAAACTTATAGAATCCTCACCAAACGCCAAAACTCATTCAACTACATAAATTTATAACTTCTAAAACTAACAAGATTTTTAAACAAACAACCTTGGGTCCAGGGGGCCTACCATGATCTCTTAGAGCAGTATTATTCTAATCTTATTTGGTGATTTCGTACCATAACCTCTTATAAACCATATAAAGTAATATTATTGTAGGCTTACTCTAAGAATGTTCGGAAACATGATAGTTTTTAAAAGATGGTGGTTGGCCCCCAGTTAACATAAAACTTTGGCTACGCGTAAACTGATTAGCACAATCAAAATCCCTTTTGACAAACCATCGACAAAACGAAGCGGTTCTTAATTTAAAAATCAAAGGTCGCCTCAGTGTCAATTCGAACGCGAGGTCGATGACATAATAGGGTTGCCAGTTCCGACCATCCAGTGCATAACCGCGTTCTTACTGCGAGACGCAGGTTAAGTGCGTTTCCATTGTCTACAGAAAATTAAGGAAAAACTTAATCACCTACAGATGTAATTAGATCATCGAGTTATAAATCCAAATTAAAATATACTACTTATTGCACAAATAAAACATTTTTTTTATAAATCTGTTAGGTTACACCTTTTGTTAATGATGATGATTGATAATTCATTTTTATTGTAAACCAAAAATTATGATAATGATATGTAAGTTGAGTACGCGCGTAGACACGTAGTAGGCGCGTCAAAAACGTGAACTAAATCTTTTTCTTATCGGAAAAACTAAATATACTCGTATATTATTAAAACTTCTTCCAAGAATCATTGAGTATGTAATTACCCGTACTTCTCTGTAAACAAAAGTATATACATTCAAGTAATAATATACTTTTTGCCATACTTATTATGTTTTATTGCATTTATGTTCATATACATTAACACCTTTGAAATAATGGCAGGAAGTAAAATCACAATCTTACAAGATTATTGTTTACAATGTTAACCAACAACATCGTATTTTAATTGCAGAAAAAACATTTGCAGACAATAATGAGTAATACTATGTTGTAGATGATAATTACTAATATGTCTTTTGTATTGTATCTGCGGCCCCCATCTTTACCCGCGTTATAAATTTTTACCACGGAAATATCCGCCGTTCCCGTGGTTAAATGGCCTATGATATTTCTCTGAACTCAAACTATCTCTATCCACACCAGTTATTTCATAATTCTTCTTAATTTCATTAAAACTGCAGTCGTATTGCAGTTAAACAACAACCGTCCTTTATAATATAAGTAAGACTCCTAACATCATACATCCGGGAATCCGAACAATGGAAACACGCACACCCACACATGACTAAGTAAGTGCGTATAGTTTAGTAGGACAACTAACAGGTTTTGTGTCCCAGTTAATGCAATGACAGTGATCTAGAACTAGAACGCGAACGGGATAGCAACCTGTTAATAAACCCATGCTAAATAAACACGTACCTTGATATGCATAATCGTTAACTAAACGAATGTTTGCTAAAAGTTAGCATTTATATTTTCTTAACATTCACATACAGGGTGATTGGTAGATGGGTGCAAAGCTTCTAGGGGATGGTAGTGTGGACTATTTGGAACCATTTAAGCCATAGTTGTCTTAACCGAAGTCGGACTATTTTTTTTTTATGAATTTTTTACGGGATACAAGGAAAATACCCAAAATTTTACAGTTAGTTGCTAATAACTGCCAGTTTAAAAGGCCAGTTAATTATTTTTTGTTTAATTTAAGTTAAGCTATGTGTAAGCAATCTACCAAAACTTGTTCTTAGGTATCTGAGTCATCAGCCATTTTTTTACAGACATTTCAAACTTACAAAAAAGTTCTGCGATTTACGAAAACCATTTTCGACGTTGTTTAAAAAAAAAACTAATGGTGCTATTTTTGTTCAAACCTTTTTAAAAACATGTGTGGTTATTACTCTTTCTTTTGGGGTATTAATTAAGAGGATATCTCAAAAAAATTTGAAATTATGATACAAAAACCAAATAGAGGCAGAAAATTTTGAGCAACTTTAATGATAAAAAGCAGATTACCGAATTGCTGAAAATGGCATACACCGCGTGATACCTGGGTACCACGCGTTGTATGTGTGTATGACTCCAGATTCAACCCAAGCAGACAACATTCTAAGGTCGAGGAAGAGATTTTGGCAGCATTCTAAGCGGATCCTACTACCATCACTAGCGTAGTAGCTCAAAATCTTAACATTTCACAATAGAAGATGTGTATGTGGAGTATGCACAAATATGATAAGTATTTATTCCATGGCCGGGCCTGCCAGGTTTGGAAGAGCAAGATACTGGGAAAATAATCCAATTCTAATCTGCCGTTTTCTCCTCAACAGAGACATCAACGCATCTTCAATGCGTAATTCTTAAAATCAATCTTGTGGACAAATAAAAGTAAATTTTCCAGAGAGGGCATAACAAACTTTTACAACCTTCACCAACAGGCCAACAACTGCAAAAATCCATACTGGAAAAAGCAGGTGTCAGTACAGAGGAAATTCTCTGTCAGTGTGTGGGCTGGAGTAATTGGCAGAACTTTGATTGGGCCCCACTTCTTACCAGATACCTTAAATGGTAATAATTATTTGGGATTTCTTCAAAACGATCTTCCAATGCTCGTAGAGGTGTCCTAATATTTAAAACTGACCAACTGACGTTAGGATTGTGTCTGCCTGGGTTGACTCCAGATTCCACGTGGTGTATGTCACTTTCAGCAATTCGATAATCTGCCTATTTTTTCATTAAAGTTGCCTTGAATTTTCTCCCTTAATTTGGTTTTTGGATCATAATTTCAATATTGTTTGAGATATTCGCTTAATTGATACCTCAAAAGAAAGAGTAATAACCACACATGTTTTTAAGAAGGTTTGAACAAAAATAGCACCATTAGTTTTTTTTTTAAACAACGTCAAAAATGGTTTTCGTAAATCGCAGAACATTTTCGTAAGTTTTAAATGTCTGTAAAAAAATGGCTAATGACTCAGATACCTAAGAACTAGTTTTGGTAGATTGCTTACACATAACTTAACTTAAATTAAACAAAAAATAATTAACTGGCCTTTTAAACTGGCAGTTATTAGCAACTAACTGTAAAATTTTGGGTATTTTCCTTGTATCCCGTAAAAAATTCATAAAAAAAAATAGTCCGACTTCGGTTAAGACAACTATGGCTTAAATGGTTCCAAATAGTCCACACTACCATCCCCTAGCAGCTTTGCACTCACCTACCAATCACCCTGTATAACATGATGGTTACCAACAAAAATATTATAACTAGAGCGAGTACATATAATATTTTTACTACGCGCCATTCCTAATAGTACGGGAGGCGACGATGCTAAATGGGGATTTACTCGAGCGTCAAAGAGACCTATTGGGTTGCATTTGGTAGATGATAAGAAGAAAAAAATTGTATGAGACTGATGTGTTTCATCAGTGGGGGAAGCGACCATAGATAAATAAAAACTTATTTAAAACAATACTGTTGTATGGACGTACTTAAGCGCGTCAGTTAGTGATAGATTCTATGAATCAGATTCAATAAATTGAAAATCAGCTTAACATACTTACATACTTAAAAATAATTTATGAAATATGATTGATAATATACATTTGTAAATCTGATTGTTTACACGATTGGGGTGGAAGTACGTAAAAGTTAAAAAAATAAAAATCGCGACTCATTTTTTATCAAAAAAAAGAACAAAAAAACTGGCATTTCTAAAGGTGTTGGAGCTTCAGATTTAGATGTATATGGTTCATCTCTATGTTCTGATTCTACCATATCTTAATCTGACAATTATCTAAAGTGATGCGCCTAATATGACAAAAGTAAATTTTGTTCCCTTATAATTCACGTTCGAACATAGATAGATTTTTTATATTTGGTGGAGGTACTTATCTGGGTACTAGCTATCTCCAGTATCTTAATCTGACGCGCTCGAGTAAATCCCGAAATCCCCTCTTCGGCTCCCCTACTATAAAATCATATTTAACGCGAAAGTTTATTGTAATATTTTGCTTTTCTCGTCCTATCAAATCACTTAAGTATCTACTTATATAGAACTAGCCGACAGCTTTGCTTGCGTTTTTCTAATTTATCTTCATATTATATACATATAATAATAATAGCCTTTCTCGAAAAATTCACTAACCAAAACAATTTTCAGTGGTTCCTGAAATTAGCGCGTTCAAATAAACAAACAATCAATCAAACAAACTCTTCACCCATGTATATCTATTAAGTATTTTTTGGATTTTATTGTACTTATAATAATGATTGTCCACAGAAAATGCGCTACTGAAGTGTGCAACAAATCCAAGATGGAGGGTCGTCCGGCCGCCGTGGTGGTGGAGCGCGCCAGCAAAAGCTACGGCCAGCATGTGGTGCTCAGCGACCTGGATATGACCGTCGAGAGAGGCACCATGTATGTTAATCATTCATTATCATTTCAGCCATTTTACGTCCACTGCTGGACATAGGCCTCCCTATATGCTATATTATAACGGTCGGATGCAACTGCATTCACCGTGAACCGGCAGCTTTGATCGGATCATCTGTCCATCTTGGCCGTGGACGTCCGTCGCTGCGCTTTCCGATCCATAGTCTTCCACTTAGTCGAATTTAAGTAGTACATAGGTAGAGATGATCCCGTCGAAAAATGAACTCCCCTCCACAAAACCGTGATAATTTCAACGTGTGAGAGGAAATACTTATTGCATCACTATACTTGTGTGCGTGCTACAACTTTACGGTAACATTGGCTCATCTGTCTGTCAAAGTGATACCGTTTGCTTAAACGTTATACTCCAGTCAATTTAAACATAAAAATGAGGGTGAAGTTACATAAAGTCCCAACAAGCTGAATTTCAGTGAAATTGTTCAAAATAAAATTATAAACAATGTCTAGAAGTTCCCCACGAATCCCCACACCCAAAAAAGTTTTATTCAAGGTCAAAGGTAAAATAAAAGAGGTTTTCGCGATTTTCAGCAAAACCGTAAGTTTTATCATAAAAGTATCTTAGAACTAATTGTAGATCATAAAATTATCTACAAAAATGTATCAATACTTTTTTTCTTACGAGCCACGTTTCTGAGATATAACTATTCAAAAAGTTTTAAAAGTTGTTTTCAAAATGTAATGAAATGTTCAAAAAGTTATTAAATAGCGTCAATAGCGATGTATCGCATGATATTTTGTCGGAATCAAACGAATCCTCCATTGTTTGTGATACAATATTAGAGCACGACCGGCCTTGACAATTTGTGCATGCCATAGTGGCTCGTAAGAAAAAAGTATTGATACATTTTTATAGATAATGTTATGATCTACAATTTGTTTTAAGTTGTTTTTATGATAAAACTTACCGTTTTGCTGAAAATCGCGAAAAACTCTTTTTGTTTACCTTTGACCTTGAATATTTTTTTTTCCTTACTTTCGGGGGATTCGTGGGGAACTTCTAGATATTGTTTATAATTTTATTTTGAACAATTTCACTGAAATTCAGCTTGTTGGGACTTTGTCTAACTTCACTCTAAATTTTTGGTTTAAATTGACCGGACTATTGATATCTCGGAAACGGTGGCTCTTAAGAAAAAAAATTAGATACGTTTTTATAGATAATTTTATGATCTACAATTAGTTCTAAGGGACTTTTATGATAAAACTTACTGTTTTGCTGAAAATCCCGAAAAACTCTTTTTCCTTAACTTTAACCTTGAATATTTTTTTTTCCTTAGCAGGGAATGATGGGGATCTTCTAGACATTGTTTGTAATTATATTTTGAACAATTTCACAGAAATTCAGCTTGTTGGGACTTTCTGTAACTTAGAATGTCTAATTTGACCGGACTATTAATGAACATCCAATGACAAAGATCAATTTATGTGTGTTGTCTCTATACACCTTTTTGCATGCACGTGTAACGTGTAAGAAATGGTTCATCTCTACATAATATGTAGACTATAATATGTAATATTACATATTATGTATGTTACGGCTAATACCCGAAGTGCGGCTACACCTAGTTCTAGCCGGTTAGAACTAGGTGTAGCCACTTGCTCTTGGTTAAACCTAGTATTAGCCGATTGTTTTCGGGTAAAACTAGGTCTAGCCTTCATCATGTCGGCTACAACTAGGTCCAGCCATTCCCTGTTGGATAAAACTAGGTCTATCCGATATCATTCCGGCTAGAACTAGGTTTAACCAAGAGTAAGTTGGTTACACCTAGTTCTAACCGGCTAAAACTAGGTGTAGCCGTGTGTTGTTCCAATCTAATGTTATTTTATTTTATTTGTATGTATATTTGTAAGCCAAACATTCTAGAATAAACGAATTTTCTTTCTTTATTTTCTTTTCTGTTGGATAAAACTTAGATGAGTGTCCCGCCAAGCCTTCCCCCCCGCGTCTCACTCATGACTTAAAGCATCTGCAGCAGCGGCGCGGGGTGGAGAGCATAGCGAGGCACGTGCCTCTGCAGGTTGTGAGCGCCAGGTGCTGCTGATCTACTGCAGGTCTACTAGCGAGTGTGACTCACAGCGTCTGCAGCAGCAGCGCGTGTCTTTGTTTTATCGTATTGACATTATGAATGTAATGTAATAATTGATTATAATGACATACGTGTTTAAAATTGATATAATATCATAATTCATGTTTAATATCATTGCCATTGTTGTCAATTCCCATTGACCACGTCCCCGGTCACCGGGGACAATGGGAAAGAACCTACCTATCATCAAAATGTTCTAAAATTCATTAAATTATTTGTATGCCCACCTGGGCGCGACATGGCTGTGCAAAATTATTTTATAAGATCATTAACGAGGCCTATGTTTCAAGCAAATAAATATTTATCTAACAGGGATTGGTTGTTAAAAAAACATCCAATAAAAAGAAACGTAGAGTTTTTTTATTCTTTTAAATCACATTGTAATAATTAACACAAATTATTAGGAGTGCAATTTTTAATATAATAGGAACAATCAGGGACAGGCGGGACACGCATCTAAGTTTTATCCAACAGGGATTGTCTGGACCTAGTTCTAGCCGGAATGATATCGGATAGACCTAGTTTTATCCAACAGGGAATGGCTGGACCTAGTTGTAGCCGACATGATGAAGGCTAGACCTAGTTTTACCCGAAAACAATCGGCTAATACTAGGTTTAACCAAGAGCAAGTGGCTACACCTAGTTCTAACCGGCTAGAACTAGGTGTAGCCGCACTTCGGGTATTAGCCGTAACATGTATATGAGACTACTACTGATGTAATTTCCTTCACCAGATACGGTCTGCTCGGTCCATCGGGGTGCGGTAAGACGACGCTGCTGTCGTGCATCGTGGGGAGACGCAAGCTGGACCAGGGCAGCGTGTGGGTGGTGGGGGGCACTCCGGGGGAGAGGGGCAGCGGGGTGCCCGGACCGAGAGTGGGGTACATGCCGCAGGTAACTTCAACTACACAACAGATACGGTCTGCTCGGTCCATCGGGGTGCGGTAAGACGACGCTGCTGTCGTGCATCGTGGGGAGACGCAAGCTGGACCAGGGCAGCGTGTGGGTGGTGGGGGGCACTCCGGGGGAGAGGGGCAGCGGGGTGCCCGGACCGAGAGTGGGGTACATGCCGCAGGTAACTTCAACTACACAACAGATACGGTCTGCTCGGTCCATCGGGGTGCGGTAAGACGACGCTGCTGTCGTGCATCGTGGGGAGACGCAAGCTGGACCAGGGCAGCGTGTGGGTGGTGGGGGGCACTCCGGGGGAGAGGGGCAGCGGGGTGCCCGGACCGAGAGTGGGGTACATGCCGCAGGTAACTTCTACTACACAACAGATACTGCTGGTAAAACAGGTCTGCTCGATCCAGTAAAATATGATAACAAGTGGCCCCCATACAAACGCGGACGAAGTCGCGGGCGTATGTTGGTTGTCGCTGGTCACAATGAAGTTCTTACTGTACACAATATGTACTCACATAATATATTGATAGAATTATGTTGATTTAATGTTCATATAAATGAATATACGAATGACTTTCATACGTACTCGTATTTAACGTCCTTGCATATCATTAACATTGCCAAGAAACAGAGTCTTAGTTTGTTTTGCGAATTAGCGGATGTATACAAATTTAAATTTGAAGTACTTCCTATCACTTTAGACTTAGACTGAGAAAAAAATATAATTATCAAAACATTTATTAAAGCATTTTATGCTGAAATTCGGTATAAATACAATGCTCCAAATTTGATTCATATTTAAAATTTCCAAATTAAAATTCAACGGTACCTATTTACAAATAGCCAAATTAGCGAAAAACCTACTCATGAAGCCAGGTAGATATAATAATTTAAATAAATTCACCGTCTTTGGGAATTCCGATTTGCTGGGGAATTTCGTACCTACATTGCGTTGAAGTAGATTACAATTTGCGATACTTTTGAGAGAGAAATGAGGATAAAGTTTATAATGCCAAAGTTGAAAAAAAACTACAGAATTGCGTTAAAAAAATATTTCACTCTTAAATCAAGACTGGGATTTTCCTATTTTTTTAATTCCATTACAGTGTAGCTTTGGTTCCGTTTGAGTTTTGGTTGAAAGACTTTGAGCGAATTGCTTTATATGAACAGACAAACAAAACTATATTCTTTTTTCAAAATCCAACCAGCTATTTGCCTTTTATTATTTGAACTTGAAACGGGTAACATACAATGATTTAAATGTCTTATCAGTCTCTACATGAAGATGGCGCTTATGTCGAAATATCGGGTAACTCAATAACATTTAAATCGTGGTAAGTATGTTACCCGTTTAAAGTTAGAATACAATAAAATAAAGGTACATATAAAAGTGTTACAATGGGCGGCCTTATCATAAAAAGCGCTTCCAGGCAACCTTTACCATGATAGTTTAAAAAGTGTATCCTATTATTCCTTTCCTACAGGACATCGCTCTGGTAGGAGAATTCACAGTGCGCGACGCTGTCTTCTACTTCGGCAGAATCTACGGCATGAAGCCCAAAGCCATGACGGAGCAGTTCGAGTTCCTCTCCAGCCTTCTAGAACTGCCTAGTGGTGGCCGGCTCATCAAGAACTGCTCTGGTGGCCAGCAGAGAAGGGTGTCCTTGGCTGCGGCATTGATACATAGTCCAGAACTGCTGATTCTGGATGAGCCTACGGTTGGGTTAGACCCTGTGCTGCGTGAATGGTAAGTTACTGGAATAATAATCAAATTATTGGCAAGATATTTTACATATTGAGTGAGAGGAGACGGAGCACGGCGGGACGCTCACTCCTCCTAAAAAAGACTGCTCTTGTTGTGGTCGAAACGTAGAGAGTGTTTTAATTCCTGTGTAAATACGTGAGTAATTAAGATATTTTACACTTCAAATAGATTATAAGTCTACACAATTGAAATTAAAAATTATATTAATTATATTATTGCAGGAAATCAATTACAAGAGATTATGTATGACCTTTCAAACAATACTAATGTTAGATCTAACTACTAAGTAGGAAATAATAGAATACATACAAACAATACAAATACATCAAAGAACTGTATATGTAGCTTTATCACGCACAACACAACAATCACATCATGGTAACAGTGTTAAATCTATATTATTATAAATCTGAATATATTTTCTATACTAATATAAATTTGAGTATAGATTGTTTGTATGTTTAAACGCGCGTATTCCAGTTTTGGACACCTACATTAATTATACAAACCGTTCAGCTTTATAATTTTAGTATTGTTAGAATTTATTACATTGGATGATAATGTTTCAATGAGATGAGATCATGCAAATTCTGCATTTACAAAAACTGTAGTCGTAAAGATTGCAACCACCGAAGCATATCGTTGCCCTGGCTGTTGAAACTACTCGTAATTGATCATGCAAGAGCATTGTCTAGGATTAATGAAACTTAGTGTACACTTAGGAAGATCCGGTCTTACCAGATACTATCAATTTAAACAATTTTAATTTATGTGGGACTATTTGCTGTATCTTAAAAAGATAAAAGATAAAAAAAAATATTACCAAGAAAGATGTACAACACTATACTATACCTACATACTTATTCTAACACATTTTACTAGTTTTATAAAGAATTAACATCGAGACCTAAACTAAGCTTAAAGCATAAATATTTATCTAAATCTGTATACATACAAATCAATGCCACTTTTCTTCTAATTTTATAACTTGAGAACGGATAGTATTATTTTATGAATATTGATGTGGTTCAGTAGAATCTCTAAGATAAAAAAAAATAATTCAGACAATTCACACGGCAAAATAAGATGTAAAACAAAAAGTAAAAATATGTAAAAAAAAATTTGGAATTCATGCTATAGGTGTAGACAATAAAAAAACGTTCATCGATTCGTCATGATAGCGTGTTATGAGATGAGGATGAAGATTTAATTGTCAGGTAATTTTCATTTGTAGGTACAGTCAGCCATCATTATTATTTTTACTATAAATATTAACTTGCCCACGAGATTTTTATTTCGCTTAATAATTAACACAAGCTCACCGGGCCTAAATGTTGCTGTGTGATTTGTAAAGCAAATTTATGTTTTTTTATTGTTAGATTTCACAGGGAACACGGTAACGAACTTTAGTAAAAAAATATTTGTTAGCGATTAACTGAATCGAAAAAATATTAAATATCTTCCCGTAGTATTTTTATCCATTCAAGGACACCGTATAAAAATAATACAGCTTAAAATTCTAGCCCGATTACGAAGCTGACTGTACTTGATTTAATAATGTTACGAAACAATGGTTTATCATTTTCTATGGAAAATAACCATTTATCTTTACATTATATTCACTTATAATTGAATTCCTTTACCTACTTACTTATTAATTAAAACACTTAACTACTAGGTTACAAAAATACTTTTATCTCGTGTAAATTATTTAATTAACCATAGGAACAATTAACACAAGCTGCAATATCACTACGGGGCTAAATATTGCTGTGTGAATTGTATTATTATATAGTATTTAAATTTATTTTTTGCTAATATTAGCTACGGACAATCAGTAATGAAAAGCAAAAAGCCACGTTTTGTTTTATAAATAAACTTACGATTATTATAGATGAACCGATTTGAAACATTTTTGTTTTATTTAAAAGCTGAATAGCATTTAACGTAAAAAACCATATGCTTACCTAAGGTTGAAATTTAACGGCAGTTTTAAATCGTTTTTTTCTTCGTAAAACTATTTCTAAATTAGTAACATTTTAGTTATCACCGTAACACAAGCTTCGAGCTTACCACGGGGCTAGATGTTGCTGTGTGATTGTCCAGCAATATTTATAATTTAAAATTGTTCCAGTATATGGGAGTACCTATCAGAACTGGCTCGAGGCGGCACTACCGTCATCATTACCACACATTACATTGACGAGACGAAAACGGCACATAGGGTAAGTAAATACACCTTACGTTCCCACTGCTGGGACACAGGGACTTCTCTCTTGACGAGAGTGATTAGGCCGCAATTCACCACGCTGGCCAAGTGCATAATGGTGAATGTCACATGTACTTTTAACTTTCTAAAGTTCTCAGAACATGCCGGTTTCCTCACGATGTTTGCCCTAACCGTTAGAGCACGTGTTTTTGAAGCACAAATAATATTTCAAGAGGAAAAATCAGAGGTGTGCGGCGTGGTTTGACAACCCGTACTTGGCCAGCGTGGTGAATTAAAGCCTCATGTCTTTTGTCAAGAGAGAAGTCCCTGTGTCTTTGCAGTGGGAACGCGTTAATAGGGGTGATGATGATGAAATATTTAGTGCATTCTGATTGCAAAAATCTCATGAAAAAAACGCAACTCTCTGTCAAGGCGAAACAAAATTGATGTGATTGCTAAAGTAAGTAATAGGTATCCATCTGTAGGTAGGTAGGTACTTATTTCTTACACGCAAGTGGTACCTATACTTAGTCAATTGTAATAGACCGTTTATAACAATGTTTTTTTCCTTGGCCTTATAAAAGTTTGATGGCGGTTTTTGTAAGAATGCATAGGAACCATTAAAATTAACTCATCATCATATCAGCCATCGGACGTCCACTTTTGGTCGGATGTGGGTGTATTAACGAGTACCTAACGTGTCTAAAATACTTTTATAGTTTTAAGAACTGTATTCTCATACAAACACAAGGTTCACTTAAATGAGATACAATATAAATTAAACTTAGTTTTATGATAATTTGTCTATGGTTTTATGTCCCTTTTTTGTGATACAAGGACAAAATAATTTAATAACAGCCTTAACTTAAATATGTTTTCTTGTCCCTTTTACTCACCCTAACTGTTTCTTGGCAGTCGAATAACAAAGAATAATTTATTTTGCCAAACCTGAATTATAAGGACCGGTCGCAAATTTAACTAAACCGTTGTCGTTCTTGGAATCTGGAGTTCAATGAAACTAAAACTGGATTTTTGAATGCAGGCGGATGATTTTGACTTTTTGAGGCCCGGGGTTGGACAGTTAATGCACTTCTTCATTCTTGATAATATAATCATAATTAAATACGAGTATAGCATACAAATTTCAATTAAATAGATACAAATTCTATTAAAAATATCCCCACATTATTTAAGGAACTATTATTTACCAGATATCTTGTCTGGGTGTTATAATAATATCTATATAGTAAAAATATCTATCTATGTATGTAAATTCTTTTAAGTAAGTATATCAGAAATCTAGCACCCGTAACACAAGCTTCGATCTTACCACGGGGCTAGATGTTGCTGTGTGAATTGTCCATCAATATCTATTCATATTTATCTTGATCACAGATCGGGCTTCTTCGTGATGGCCAGCTCCTAGCTGAAGACTCTCCTGAAGAGATCCTGAGGAAGTTCGAAGTGAACAACTTAGAAGAAGCTTTCCTCAAACTGGCGTTACGGCAGCAAGAGCTACCACCAAAGCGACGGTCTAGTATGTCTTCTTCTTCTTTGTCATGTCATCTCTGTGGCGCAGCGGGCGAAGGTCTGCCTGCGACGCAGGAGGTTGCGGGTTCAATTCCCGCCTCGGAACAAAAATTTGGACGCTCTGCAGATATTTGTTCCGAGTGACTGGGTGTTATACATATATGTATAAAATATATATCTATGTATATCAGAAATCGAGCACCCGTAACACAAGCTTCGAGCTTACGGGGCTAGATGTTGCTGTGTGAATTGTTGAACAGCAATATTTAAGTTATTTATTTAATGTAAACCTTTAATGGCGTACCAATTAAAGAACGCCGTGCCCATAAATAGGACGCTATATTCGTTTGAGATGATAAAATAATCTTTGTTTTTGTACGTTTCAGCGCTAACAGCGTCGCCGGATGTCATCCCCACGAATAACATCCGGGAGACGGATAGCAGGCTCCAATCCCGGGAGGACTTCAGTGTCGTCACGAGTAGTACACATGTAAGCCAATATCAATCAATCAATCATTTGAAATCAATCAAAATTATAAGCCCATCAATCATTTGAAAATATTGATTGATAGATTTAATTGAAGCCCAGAAGGACATGTTAGGCCTTTAATTGGCGCCTAGTATACAGAAGAGTATAACCTAAGTTTAAATGATATTTAGGCTCTAGGTCTACTATTTCTATACTAAATGTTTAACCATTTTCCCGTGAAAATTCAAATCTTACTTTTGCCATCATCAAGAATAATATATTTTTACTTCATAAAAATAAATAAACAATATGAGCATATTGATTGATTATAGAAATTGTTTTACGGAATTTGTTTACTTCTAATTGTTTTTTCGTATTTTAGTAAATTAATTAACATATCGACAGGTGCTAACCAAAAAGGAGAAAGTACAAGACTGCAAAAATTTAACAAAAGCGCGATATAATGCTGTTTTTATGAAATGCATACAACAGTTTTCCAGACATCCTGGGTAAGATTTTACATTACTAAAAACTAATATTTTGTGATACATTTAGGAAACAAACAAAAAATACAAATTTTGCTTTTTCAACACTTATTATTTAAGCTTTCATGTTTAAATTTTTGAATTTATTTAATAAGTAAACTAACTTTACTTATTTCAGAGGATTAATATTTTCAGTATTATTCCCTATAATTCAACTAGTAGCATTTTTTTCCGCGGTGGGGCACGACCCGAGAGACTTACACTTGGCCGTCGTGAATGAAGAGATTGCTAGTTCTATTTGTAAGTATTATATGTTAAATTATTTCTTTTAACACTTGCAAAAAATGTTGCTTTAATTATAATTGTGTTGAAAGATAAAGATTGATCATATTATTTTATTTTTCAGATGGTTTAGATACTTGTAAAAATAGTAGTTTATCATATACGACGCTTTTGCCGGATGAAACTTGCGAGTTACACATGCTCAGTTGCTGGTTCATGGAGGAAGTTGAAAAACGAAATTTGTTTTCAGTAAGTAAAATTTGTTATTTTTTACATACGACTTTTTCATCATCCTCACGTCATCTTCTCCCACACGATCTTCCAGAATTTTCTGTACCTTTACCATGAGTTGTCATAGTTAAATCGTCTGACGTTACTATAGCGGTTACGTAGAGCCCGCGCCACCTTTCAAGTCTTACATTTAATGCGGGAACAACAGTATTAGAATCAAATCAAAATCAAATCAAAAATACTTTATTGTAAGTACACAAATTTACATTTGAAACATTTAACAAATAAAATAACATACACAATGGGTGTGCTTAACCCTTAAAGAGTTTTTAGAACCGTTAATCTCTAGGCAAGCAGCGCCACGTCTAACGGACTTGAGTGGCGGCGCGTAGTCTAAATACGCAGTCTGTACAATTAGCTTTTTCATTTAGCTATAGGCGCTGTTCAAGTTTTCATACATTTTTTTAACTGCAGTCGCTAGCGAGTGTAGATTGCTAGAACTCATGGTAGAGCTACTGTCCCCGGCGGTGTGAAGGTTACCTCTTAAAATAATTAAATGATTTGTTGCCAGATACCATACAACTCGTCTGTGGAAGCCAAGCAAGCGGTTGCAACGGGTCAAGTGTATGGAGCGATTCACTTCCATTCTAACTTCAGCTATGGTCTTCAGCGGCGTGTGGCGGAGGGGGAGGTTCCCGACAGCATCCTGGAAGACAGTACAGTCGCCGTCTGGCTTGATATGACCAGTATGTACTTATCATAAAACCCTAAAGGTCTTCTAGACAAGGTGTACCATAATGGCTATATGAAGTACGATGATTTAGTCTGATATGATTTTGATAAATACAAATCATCGGACTACTGATACCAGCGCCCAGCGTGTTTTTTTTTTTATATATGTTGACCGCAGCGAACAAAATACGACGAAGAAAGTTTTCAAGAAACGCATTTTCAGATTTTCATTGAAAAATATGTTTTCGGTAGTTTTATTAATATTTTTATATTTACAGATCACCAAATATCGTATTATCTAAAGAGCCAGCTACATAAAGCTTACGAAAGTTTCACAAGCCGGACAATGGTGTCTTGTCAACGCAATCCAAATCTTGTGCAGGTATAGTAGATATTTAGTTTTTCAGATTAAACATGCTATTGCTTCATTAAAATTAAATAACCAAATAAAACTACCAATGATTACTTACTCATTACTTATACGAAATATCGTGTCAAAATATCAATTATTTATTTTCATTTAAAATTATTACTTCTATCGTATCGCCTAGATAATTTATATGCCCCTTTTCTATTTATTAAATATATTGCTTGTTTATTTATTTCCAGTTCTCTTATTTATGAATATATGTATGTCTAACACTGTGTATTTCTTGTGTGCTTATAATCTAAGTATTTATGCTATTTCATGCAAGTTTCAGGACCTGTATCTCACCCGATGATAGCACAAAACTACTAAGAGAATGTGAAAATTTACATTCTTCTAGCGTTTAAAGTTCTATAATTTTATCTCTATTTTAAACGTCATCTACAGTAAATTTTCTATTTCCCGCGGTGGTTTTAGCTCATATTTCAGGTATAGTATAGGAATATGATACCTATTTGTTCTTCAGGTAATGTATTGTTGCTTAAGATGAGGTATTGTCTAAATAATAATGTACCTTTTCGGATGTAGCGACGTCATAGAAAATATTATTTATTTTAGTCATACATTATAATTAAATAATATAAAATACTAAGTGATATGGGAGCTCTTCAAATAAGTATAACTATAAAGTTATAAAACTAGGTAAAACCACACTACACGCCTTTGACAACAATATAAATTAAATAAATTCTTAGACTAATGAACAGTACCTAACTAATAGATTTTTATGAGTACCTAAAGATGGCCGAATTTATATACCTATGTACCAAATACTGCCAAATACTGATTCTACTATGCCTATACAACATGATCTATAATAAATTATGAAAAATGATGTTCTAGATTCCAGTGACCTTCCACGAACCGATCTATGGAGAAAACGACGCTCAAATGGTGAACTACATGGCCCCTGGAATTATTATAACGTGAGTTATAGTAAAAGAAATAATACTATTTTTATTATAGAACTGAAAGTGACAATTGGGTCACAAAGTTTACCAAATAAACTGTCCCAATTATCGCCGAGCCGAACCTTTCAGGGTTAAACTTGTTATAAGACGTTTTTGATTTATGCCACTACTATGCCGGGTGTGCGAAATCTGATGATTCCATGATTCCATTTTATTTTTCCGTAGAAGTTTTATTTAGGTAGTAGGTATATTTTTCAATATCAAATTACAGCTACAGTCTAAACCTAATACTTTTATAATTTGTAATGTTGGATAACGCCAATGCTCTTACTTGTGCAATATTCTCTTTCCATCCCAAGGTTGCCTGGAAGAGATTGCTGTTAGTGATAAGGCCGCCCAATGTGTCACTGTTATGTATCTGTTTCTCTTATGTATTGTCCTGTATATTGTTGGTGTTACAATATAGCTATTTGTAATGTATTGTATTGTATTCTAGTGTGATATTCTTCCTGCCCGCCATCGTGACCTCGACTCTGATGATCTCTGACCGGCTGGAGGGCGTGTGGGAGCGCAGCGCGGTCGCCGGAGTCAAGGCCCGAGAGATGCTCAATGTGCATATCACTCTGCAGGCTGCGGTTATTGTGCTACAGGTGATGATTAACATCATATAACGGTTGTCTGGGAGAGATCGCTTTTAACTTAAATAGTATTAAGTTTTGAAGTACAATAAAGTGTTAGTTAACTATTTGAGAACTTTTTGGCGCTGTCTGTGCGAAGTTTGCACGGTAAATTTAATAATTAAATAAATAAAAGATTCATTTATTTCCTTCACAAAAAGGTTCTCTTAGAGTTAATTCAAGTAGATAAGGTAGACTTTTAATATGTTGAACCTATATTGTGAATTTGTGAAGGCTGGTGCCTGATGTAGGTTTGGTAAGAAACCTGTATTAAAGGTCACCAGGGCTCCACTCTATGGATTCATACCATAATTAATTCATTGTTAAAATTCCAGACGGTAGAAATAATGGCGCTAGCGTTCCTAGGCTACGGGATCCCGTCGCGAGGCAGCTACCTGGTGATAGGCGTGCTGCTGTTCCTGCAGGGTCTGTCCGGCATGTCCTACGGCTTCCTGCTCTCCGTGTACTGTCCCAGCCACACCATGTCCTTCTTTGTAGCTACTGGCAGCTTCTATCCCATGGTGCTGCTTTGTGGTGAGTTGTATTCATATCTGACAAAGTGACAACCCTTTGCAGTATGTATAGAGTGTATGCAGTAAGCATAGATATGCAATTTCTAAGAGTAAATGGTAGGTGCAAGTAGGTAATAAATGGTACTGGAATATTCAAGCAACCTTTTACTGAAGCCGAGAATAAGAGCCGATGAAACCCGCATAGCAGTTTAGAAGCAGATTATATCTAATGGTTCTGCTTTGTGGCAAATGGGAGGTCCTTAAATTAAACAAACTCGTGTAATAAATAGTTGAGTGTGCGAAGCGCACTATAAGCTATTAAGTTTAAGTAAGGATCTCTTTTATAACAATAAATATAGTCATGTTACTCAGGTTTTATGTAGCTTTCTGATGGTGAAAGAGTTATTGAAATTGACACAGTAGTTTTTGAGTCAATTCAATACAAACATAGACATAAATTACAATTCTTTCTTATATAGATTAGTGTAAATCTATTTAAATAATTTCTTATCTTTCCAGGTATCCTCTGGCCTCTAGAAGGCATGTCAACAGGCCTGCACTACGTAGCCCTGCTACTTCCATTTACACTCCCCGCGATATCGCTACGAGACCTCTTCGAAAAAGGTTCCTCTATCACCGAACCTGAGATATACATCGGGTTTATCGTCACTGTCGCGTGGATTCTTATCACACTTGGGCTGGTGCTTATACGGCTCAGGTTTAGGAAGAATTAGTTGAAATTGGTTATGTAAATAGTAGGTGTAGTTAAAAAACGCTTAGTGGTTATTTTTCACGTGTGGATTGTAAACGACATGTTCGTATATAACTGTTATGGACTTATGAAGAATTTATAACAGGTCTTTATCGTGCGCGACGCGCTAGGGAATATTGATTGTTATAGGGTGCCTCATTTATGTAGATAACTTTGTCTATGGTGCTGTATAGAATTAAGGATAATTTAGTAAGAAATACAACGATACCCTAATGGTGCGTAAAGCCTAGAACCAAGCTTAGACGCAATGCTGAGGTGCTAGCGTAAACGTATAACAAGGAAAAATTTTTTTGCATTTTCACATTCAATTTTAGTACAATTTTCACGATTAGAAATACCTACCAATGCCTACCATAGCTAGATGGCGTAACCAGAAAATGTGAAGTTTATAATGCAGTTGATATGTTTAAATTACTGTATCTTTGTTGTTACCTAGGTACACTACAAATATATTTTATACACATATCTTAAATCTATTTTTATGTAGGATAGGGTGTGTATGTACCTACGTTTATAGTTAATATTTATAACGAATTTTCATTTACACTATTGATAAGGTGTTTTGTGTTAAGTTCGGCATTTTAATCCAGTGAATGGGATATATTTTTCTAGGTCTGTGTTATGTTTTATCGGATCGGAAGCATTTTAAAGGCAATTTTTGAGCCAAGTAGCCTAAGTAGTGTAGTCTGCCGTAGTTTAAGTAACGTGATACCAATGTGATGAGGGTATTTATGTAATAAACAATTAAAGTGTTTTACAATATCCTAAGTTTTATTATTCAGTACCTATTTAGTCTTTTATTTCTTTAGTCTAGTATTTTATTATTACCCCTTTAACAAGCCTTCTTCAACTGAGAAATAGTGAATACTAACTAGTACCACTAATATAAATTTTAAAAAATAGTGGTATAGTACCACTAGAGAACGAGATTTCTCACTAGTACCCCTGGTGGTACAATTTGGTGGTACTAGTGGGAACAAAGGAATAAAATACCTAACCTACGTGACTACCAACTAAGGTAGAAAATAGATAAATAAAACACAATATTCAGATATAAAAATTTATATTATAGGAAATATTTTGGATTCAACAACAATACTGCGTTTTGCGCCCGCGCCCTCGCCCGCTCCATGGCACATCCACATTACCATTAATTCTATCAAAACGTTGAAATTGTCACTTTTCCCTAAGATATGTTTCTGAACGTTACGTCCATCGTGACACACATTCAAGCAAGATGGGATGTTACTGCGATTACAGTTTTGTAAGATATATTTTTAACAAATTGAAATTTATGTAATCAACCAATCATCATTTATTAAAAAAACCTAAAACCTAAAAAAGTACAATAAAATTAAAGTGATTTTTAGGACTTAACCTTTATACTGATAAAACATTAGGTTATCCAAGCACAATAAATCATTGAACATCTTGCCTAAACGTGTGTCTTTTATCACTTTCCGATAGTACTTTCGAGCGCAACCCTTCCCAAAACCTAGCTAGTAGCTAAGGTTTCCTTCCAACAATATACTAGGCTGTTCAAAATCTATTTGTATATTATCCACTAATTATTGCTACTTCACCTGCAATACAGCTACAGATGCCCAACCCACAATGTAATGAGAATAGACAAATGTGTGTGATGTGAGCTAACCTTAACTGGGCAATGCGATGCGACATTTATAGCTACAATGCAACGGTTAAGTCTACGTTCCTGTATCCACCAATTGGAATATAAAATTACTATTTAAAAATATGACCAACGAAAATTTAATGATTTTTTTAAACAGCCTAGGACATGAGCTAGTTAGAACCGTTTCCCGGCAATGCAACAACGGGCAGAGTCGCGGGCGCCGCTAGTGCTTTGGTTGCCGAGGCTCCAGTGGCGCGGCGCCGCTCAGAAGCAACAACTCGCGCGGTCGGATGTATGCACATTATTTTGCCTAACTATTACAACTCGACTTAAATTAACTTTCTCTCTCGCAACAAGCATGCTGTCTCACTCTCACTGTACAATCACTACGTTCGATATTTTACATGATATCTATCTAGGGGACAGTCAATTCCTATCACTATTATTGCTTCACAAGCAAATTTTACACAAAAATACCTCGGCTTATAAGCGATTTTGTACTTATAAGGTGAGGATGTTTAAGCTGCAAGGCATAATTTAATTATCACACGTTTCACTTACAATTAGGTTGTCGCGATCAGCGTTTCGTGAGGAATTGACCCGGCCCCTTGCGTGAGAACAAACGGAATCATAACTAAAACTTAACACGAATCCTATACAAAATCTATCAACATAGTTAATAAATGTTAAAAGATATTGTTCATTAACGACACAAAATAATGGAAGTGCCTGATTAGAATGGATTAAAGCACACGAACTGTAAGAACCTATCGCGCCTCTTGTAAAACTAAATACATCAACAGCATTTACGTATCTCTTCAACTCAGTTGGGTACAAGTCGGAATGTCTATTTCATTTATCTAATTTTACAAAATTAGCGCTCGATATAAAAAATAATTTACATTCAAAAACAGACAGAATTAAATATTAACTATTATCAACAAAGTTTAAATAAACGACCAGGCTATACCACAAAATGTTTTCAAAAAAGTTCATTTCAAATATTTCTTATCGAACATAATTTCACCATATTACATACAAGTACAAATATATAATAACTATACAATGTGTTGTGACAGTATCCTATACTTATTCAGGCCATCATTCGTTCGCTATTTACATTTATTAAACGTACAGTTCAAGCTATTTTCTTAACGCAAAAAGAACTAAATCACAATAGAAATTTCATTTTAGTAAGTATTGTATGCCCAATGTATCCCTTGAATAGGACAGTTGTGACCATCTTGATAGCTTACTTTAATTTTATGCCTCTTATCGGGCCACTGATATCAATTCATATCACAAATAAACGCGTTCAAAAATGGATATTTAATTTACTTAAAATAATGTACAAACTACAGATTGTATTGGTTTATGATCACTATCAAGATTGGAAACTCTCAAACTGCTAACTTCCTAACCTTTGAATTAATAAAAAAACAATCACAAGGACTTAAAAAGTTTACATAATAAATAAAATAACAAAAACATACATAAGACACGAACGCTTTTGCGCCGTCGGTATTACGTATGAGGTTGAAATAGAAACAACTATGGTGTTGTCTAAATTTTACAGCAAATTATGCATCCTTTATTTTTGTGTTATACTAAATTTTGCCCAGGGCAACAGAGGTACATAATATGGAAGGCTAATTTAGCCAAAAAAAATAACGAGTAGGTAAATGTATTTTTTTCGTGTTTCATGGACTTTTTAAGTTAACAAATTCATGTTAAGCATTTATATCTTATTTCGTAGTCTAAACAAGGACACCAAAACAAAACAAAAATCTGAGGTTTCACGGATATATCAAAGTTTCATAAGTTTAATTTATTTAGTTTTTTTGGCATTAAAAAAAAATTAACTAACTTGTTTCAAAGGATACAGATATATTGCTACAAGATCAAGACAACAGCACAGTCAATTTCTTACCAAGGTGGATTTAATATAATTTACAACCCAATAATGGACAAATTTCCGATCTAAATCAATTTAATACCAATCTTTATTTATTTTACACGATTCTGGTTTACATGTACGGAATTCTTGTACAAAAGCTACGTCTAGAGCATTATTCAATAGATATTTTTGTGGTAATTTCAATTAAGATTAAAAATTTAACTTATTGTCAACTGTAAAAGTTGTTTAATCTTAACTAAATTTAGTTTAGATTATACGGTTTTTTATAATAGATAGACCTTTGTTTAACCACAATCCACATACCATCAAGTGTCAATGTGGGCTAGGATTATAATTATTATTGTATTTTTTATTATTATAAATTCCGTACATTGTAAACCCAGAAACCGCTTGTTCAGTCGTATAGACATTTGTTACACCTAACTAATCTCATACAATGGATAAGTTCGATTCCGCGCATCATATAAACAATAAATACTTAACCGCTTAGAACCTTAAGTATGAAAGCGTATAAATTAGATCAGAATTAACGAGTAATTCCTACCTACAGTGTTGTATGACAGCCATTCAAATGTATGGTGTCTATAACTAATAAATCATACTAAATGTATGATCTGTCACTGGTGTCAGGTAGTTGAGAATTGGTTGTTGTATAATTGTATGGCTGTTATACAACAGTCGCTACATTGTATCAACAGTATGACAAATAACTGCCAGTCGAGAACCATTTAGACTTTTAACTTACTTGCATGGAAAATTCATGTTAAACATGGAATTTCACCGTTTAATCTTAGGAAGACTTGCAAATAATATCAATACTAAATGAACTTTTACTGACAGGGGATACAATATTATAAGTTACAAACCGACCAGAAAAAAGACATTTGCAGATGGTAACTATAACTACATATTTAGCTGAGTGCATAGTGAAAAATAAATCCGTTTTTTTGGTTGTATTAACAAATATAGACAGAAATATTTCAGAATATTTCAACAGAAATATAAAAAGTGCAATGTCATTCTTCAGCCAGTAAAGCCCACACAAGGACCAAAATATCAGAATGGAATGCCAAAGAATTGAAACATTGAATAAATTATAAAAGGCTCAAAAGGTATGAACTGGTCTGTGTATTTTGCAGTATTATGCAGTTTGAAATCGACTAGTAATTCGCTATCATCAATTCTGATCTGTGTGGTGTAAGTGTATGTATGCTCAGTTGGCAAACCGAGAAGTTAGATTGAAATCTGTTTTTCGAGGGTAGCTAAATACAATAGTTTGGTTGAATCAAACAAACTTATTCCCTTACCTAATTCTCTAACCAGACTCTTCTTGCACTAACGCCGAAGCTTTGCAAAATTCTGACAATAAATCGGGTTTTTGTTTTGAAATCAGTTGTGCATCAAATAGATAGATTGGAATCAAAAGCCTTAGTTTTTTGAGGTATCCTGAGGCCGAAATATTAAGTGAATTATTTCTAAGCGGCGTAAATCCTCACTCTTTCACTTTGTTAACTATCACATCAATGTTTTTATTGACTTGTTCAAGTGATCCTTAAGATTTTATGGAAATAAATGCCATAGGTCTTTAAATCACGCAAAAACAACTCTGTTAATTTTGATGGAATTTTACAATAACAGTTTATAAAGATTAACTGGGCTACTTTGAAAGGCATAAATTAAACTCAGAATATCCATCATAACACGAAGCAGTGGGCGGTTTTTCATTATTTTTTGAATTGTGTCTGTCGCAAAATAAAATGTTTGATTTTAGCGACATCTAGCATCAGAAAAAAGCTTCACTTCGGGTTAGTTCTCGGAGATTTTCTCGCACAGTTAGAACTTATCCTGGAATATGAACAGGTTATTGGTGGCGGCGACCGCGATGACGCTCTCGTGCGGGTGCCAGGCCGTGTGCAGGATCTTCTTGTTGAAGTCGAGGCAGTCCACGCTTATTTCGTCCTGCAAATTGATAAATATATGTTTATTAACATAAGCACCCAATTTACGTTGCTGGGACACAGGGTTAGTTACTCTTAATGAGAGAGGTTAGGCCTTAATTCAATACGCTGGCCAAGTACGGGTCACATTTCCTTCAAACTCGTTAGTGTTCCCAAACATGTTTAGAAACATGCCAGTTTCCTAATAATGTTTACCTTGACAAGAGATTTTACAGCTCACATATATTTTCAAAGATAATACAGAGGTTTGCGGAGGGGTATGAACCACTGGGGTTTGAACCACTGAGGTTTGAACTCACTGGGGTTTGAACCACTATGGTTTGAACCACTGGGGATTATTGATTGAACTCGTGGGGGTTTGAACTCACTGGGGTTTGAACCTTTAGGGTTTGAACCGCTAGGGTTTGAACTCACTGGGGTTTGAACTCACAGGAGTATGAACTACTAGGGTTTGAATATACTGGGGTTTGAACCACTGGGGTTTGAACTCGGTAGGGTTTGAACTTTGAACCACTGGGGTTTGAACTATGTGATATGTTACCTTCTTCCTCTTGGCGGTGGCGGCGACGCGCCGCGCCCGCAGCGGCTGGCGAGGCCGCGCCGCCGCGTCGCGCGACGCCTCCAGCGTCAGCTCGCCGCGCCGTCCGCCAGACATCGCTCGCTCAAATACCCTGCGGATAACAAACATTTCGTAAGCATTCATTTTAATAATCGAGTTTTAATCACGTGAACTATCACGATTATTAGTCATTCAGACGTTTCTGTTATCAAGCAAGAGAAAACCATCAACAGGGAACCGCGAAAGCTTCTTCTGTAAGTATATTCCCGAAAGCGATCAACTCTTCTAAAGGTGCGTTTAAACGGCACGCTGTAACACGCGGACGAAACATGCAAGAGTATGACTTTATCTACAAACCAATAAGTAAAATTTACTGAATTTTTTTGAGTAGATTAAGATATTGTTACTAACCCGATATGGACCAAAATTTAATCCTCTTATTAAAATTTTTATGTTGTCTGAAATAATATTTTTATATACACAATCACTCACCTAAAGAATCCGTTGTATGAGCCGGTCATGAGCCGCTGGTCGTCCCCGCTCCAGCAGCACTCGAACTTGTCGAAGATGCAGTCGTTCTCGTACAGCGAGCACAGCTTGGAGCGCAGGTACTCGTGCACGGGGTACGTCTCCACCGGCTTAGACTCCATGCGGAGGTCCCACACTTTTAAACCTAGGTAGTCTCGTGACATCATGTATCTGGAAACAAACGGAATCATTTAACGATAGCTTAGATAGAGAGGCATACATAAATCTATGCAACGCTGTAGGTGAAGGTCACCCTCAGGAAGTTGGCTTGCTTCACAACATAATTTCACACACTATCTGTATTATATTTTTTTGACTATAAAGGTGTGTCCAAACACAGCGCGCAAAGTGCGCGGCAGCTACGCGGCAGTCGTCCAATCACAGCGCGAATGGCCGCGCGCGGTCGCCGCGTTCAAATGCCGCGCTATGATTGCACACACCTTAAGACAAATATTACAAACATTTACACAATTAGGCGTCGTCCTAATTGGCAGCGATCGTACGATGGTGCGATGCGTTTTTCATCGTACGATCAAAGTGGTAATGTGGTAATCTTATGTGCTCGCACGATCACTTGCGAGGTTCAATTAGGACACTCTGATGAAATCTGTATGTTTGGAACTCGTCGCACGACGAAAACGCATCGCACCATCGTACGATTGCTACCAATTAGGACAACCCCAAGACAAATGTTACAAATATTTGTCTTATAGTGTATCTTATGGTTTCAGATATTTGTTGTGGTGTAGGCGTTTCTAGGTAATAATTATTTCAGCTATAGTTGTTCCACTGCAGGGCCTTTGCCTTCTATCTCTCTCTCACCTGCCAGAGTTGCTCAGCTTGACGTCGCTGATGGAGGAGATGATCTCCGAGAAGAAGGAGCGCGCGTGCGGGTCCTCCGGCTCCTCGAACAGCTTGGCGTGCCGGTCGCACAGCGCCGCCGCGCGCATGTCGCACAGCCGTATCGTGCCTGCAACCAACCAACCAACCAACGTTACACACGTCACACAACTGTCACACGTGACATCATGCCTGCAACCAACGTCACACACACGTCACATATCTGTCACACGTCACATCGTGCCTGCAAATAACGTCACACACACGTCACATATCTGTCGCACGTCACATCTGTCATAGACGTATCGTGCCTGCAACCAACGTTACACACACGTCACATATCTGTCACACGTCACATCTGTCAGGCGTATCGTGCCTGCAACCAACCAACGTTACACACACCTCACATATCTGTCGCACGACACATCTGTCAGGCGTATCGTGCCTGCAACCAACCAACGTTACACACACGTCACATATCTGTCGCGCGTCACATCTGTCATAGACGTATCGTGCCTGCAACGTTACACACACGTCACATATCTGTCACTTGTCACATCTGTCATAGACGTATCGTGCCTGCAACCAACGTTACACACACGTCACAAATCTGTCGCACGTCACATCTGTCAGACGTATCGTCCCTGCAACGTTACACACATACACGTCACTCATCACATCTGTCACTATCTTTCATTTTACGTTAAGAGCTCTGCCTCAAAGGACGCCATGGCGTCGTATATACGTCTCCTAGTAGTTAATATTGAATTTGGTTACCTGGCGACGTAGCCGGCTACGTCTCCTGGCAGTTAATATTGAATTTGGTTACTTGGCGTCGTTGCGTTCCCACACTGTCGCCAAGTGAGGTAGGCAATAATATCATATGATTATCAGACATCTAGCACCCGTAACACAAGCCTCGAGCTTACCATGGGGCTAGATCTTGCTGTTTGAATTGTCCAGCAATAATTATTTATTATTTAGCTGCATGACTATAGTTATTTCAACTGTTTGAACAAAAATGTAACATTCACACTTACCCTTACTACTAGAATATACAAAGAGATTGCATTCAGTCGGATGGAACTCAGCAGCGGTTATAACCTGCAACAGAAAAAGCCCTGAGTTATTTGATGGAAATACACATTTTAATATTTTTAAATTGTACTAATGGTTCTTATCACACCTAAGCGCGAGTGTCCCTAACAGTACCCCTTATAAGTTTTGAAGGGGGAAGTATAATCACCACGCTTACAATTTACGATTGGCGAAATAGCAGTTAATTATTTGAATAAAATAAATGATTTGACCTGATTCCACAAGAAAAGGATAAATATAATTGTTGCGAAAAACTTGGGAAGCTGCTATAAGTATTATAGCGACTAGTGACAAGTTTAGGGCGGTTTTATTGCCTTATTATCCACACAGATAGCTGTATTAAAAACAAATGTCTGCTCTACTAAAGGCTTAATTACATTTTTATCGATATTTTCATCAATATAACTGCAGGATTATTTCTAATAAACGAATGGCCGACGAGCCTAAGATGTGGCTAGAGGGGTTTAAAGTGATTGTCTGAATCTGTCGGAATGAGAGCCGTGTTGGCTAAGTGGTAGCACACCCGACTTTCATTCCGAAGGTCGTGGGTTCAAACCCCGCCGCGCACCTCTGATTTTTCTTCTTGAAAAATTATGTGTGCTTTAAAAACACGTGCTCTAACGGTGAAGGCAAACATCGTGAGGAAACCGGCATGTTCTGAGAACTTTTCAAAGTTTGAAGAACATGTGTCATTCACCAACCCGCACTTGGCCAGCGTGGTGAATTAAGGCCTAATCTCTCTCGCCAAGAGAGAAGTCCCTGTGTCCCAGCAGTGGGAACGTGAATAGGGGTGTTATGGTCTGAATCTGTGTCCCGTGTTTAAAATGTGTTTGGGTGTTTGTGAATATTTTCCGTGAAGCATACCTCTGTGAGTTCCTCCATATTGGCCGGCTTGATGTCCACAATGTTGAAGCTTTGATCTGTGATCTCGAGGTGCCACAGATTAATGCGTAGGTCGTCCGCGGACAGGTACGTCTCTTGATCAGAGTTCAGGGAGATTGAGTTTATGTGGTACGTGTGAGCGTTTGCGAATATCCGCCTGGAAAGATAACAAAAATCAGATTTGCAGAAATTCTAGGTAGACCTGGAATGCGAGAGAGTAACAGCGCAACGAATTCAAATCCTCCAACTGGCGAGGTCACTCCGTGAAGCCTGCGATGACCCCAGGACGATTCTGAGCTTCTGGTCGGAGTAAGGCTTGTTACACTAGCGGACCAACCACGCACAAAGGACCAACTTTAAATCTAATTGCGGATAAAAGAGTCCCCAAACTAAACTAATACTAGGTAATTTTTCGTGTGGTGTTGGTATAATAATAGCACCACCCGATCTGATGCCGCATTTGTAGTCAAGCAGACTAGATTATTTATTAAAAGACTAGCAGCCCCCGCGAACTTCGTCTCGCCATATACTTTTAATTGGTACTATCTACATACTAAATTTCATCGAAATCGAATTTTCCCACGTAAGCATATATTTTCCCGTGGAAGTTATTCTATATATTTCCCGCGGTAAAAATTAGCCCATGTTAGGATTAGGATATTACATTACATTGACTCCCCCCCCCCCGCCCCCCCGCACCCCAGTGACGCTTACCTACATGTAGTCTACATCGCATGCTCTGGACTTTTTTCTAATACTTGCATTTTTAAACTCATGATATCTTCCGAATTAAATGTCCGAATTGAATAATTCAAAAAGTTATAAAAAGGTATTAAAGCCGTCTTGAATATAAAGTAATTTATTTTTATAAGGATTAATACCAAGGTACAAATGAAGACCCTTTCAAGAGGCGGCATATATAATAGCCCAGTCAATTTAAACATTTCAAGTTACATAAAGTCCCAACAAGCTGGATTTCTATGAAATTGTTCAAATCATAATTATAAACAATGTCTAAAAGATCCCCATCATTCCACGTTAAGGAAAAAGTTTTATTCAAGGTTAAATGTCAAAAAATTTAGTTTTTCGCGATTTTCAGCAAAACGGTAAGTTTTATCATAAAAGTACCTAGGACAAAATTGTAGATCATGAAATTATCTATCAAAATGTATCAACACTTTTTTCTTACAAGCCACCGTTTCTGAGATATAACGGTTCAAAAAGTTATAAAAATTGTTTACAAAATGAAATGAAATGTTCAAAAAGTTCCGTAAAACACTCCAACATTGCCACCGAGGGTAATTTTGCCCGAAGACCAATTTTTAAGCAAAACTTTTAATAGCAAAAATATCTGAATACTATGGTAACATTTATTGACTTTGGTAGAAAATAGGTTTTGTGTTTAGCACCACTGTCTATTGGATGTAACGCTAACGTCACTCAGTAACTTGTTGGAACTCGTCAAAGACAGAGTGTATTTTTGCGGGCAAATTTTGGTGAAAATTCAAAAGTGGATTGTGCGTGATGAAGAAAACACAGATGAGTTGAATTTATATTATGTTGTACAAAAAACTTAAGGTATTATTATACCGTTATTGTCACTGATGCAGCTCTTGTATAACTAAAGTTATAAAGGTGGGCAAAGTTATCTAGTATTTTTGCGATCTACTATTGACAACATTGCCCGCAGTCAAAATAAGCTTAGGGTTGACACATCCGAGTTTTTTTTTTTTGCTAATTATTATTATCTTGATTATTTAGATAATTTATTTTTATTATTTCTTAAAAGCAAGAACCAATCTCGAATTCGTCAAAGAAAGTTAAGACGAAAGATTGGAACCAGAATGTATTAAAAATAACACGGAATAAATGTTAATACTTGCATGTGAATCTGTTGAATCAAACATGTTACTTGAAAGTTTTTTAAATAATTCAATAGAAGATAATCTTGTTTTTTTATTAACATAAAAAGAAATAAAAAGTCAAGAACAGTTTACTGAGATGTACCAACCCTATCACTTTACTAAAGGCGAAAAGCGAATTGTATGGAAAATGCTAACAAGGTCAGGGTAATTTTGCCCAACTAGCCTAACATGGATTTTGGTAGGAAACCTGTCATGGATTCGCTTTAGTTTTAAAGTAATGGCCAGTTTTGGTCATAATTCTTCTACAGGTTTTGCTGTCAGCTGATTAGAGGCCGGAGAGGAGATATTTGCGTCAAAAATCAACGTGGGCAATGTTGGCAATAAGTCGAGATAACATTGCCCGCCTTTAAAAATAATAAAATACTTGATTTAATATTGACGAATAACAAAATCTAATAAAATAATACATGCAAAATATCCTATAGTTGCAGATGCGAATAGAAAATACTTGTGTCCCCATACAAAAAAATAACAAAAATTGTAATTATTCGAAAAATGTGGGCAATGTTGGAGTGTTTTACGGTTATTAAATTGCGTCAATAGCGATGTATCGCATGATACTTTGTCGGAACGAAACGAATCCTCCGTTGTTTGTGATTCAATATTAGAGCACGACCGGCCTTGACAATTTTTTTTAATTTTTTTTATTTAATTACAAGAAAAAGGCTTTGTCGCTGAGCGACCACATCGTCTTATCGGGAACTTGACAATTTGTGCATGCCAACTTTTATAACTTTTTGAACCGTTATATCTCAGAAACGGTGGCTTGTAAGAAAAAAGTGTTGATACATTTTGATAGATAATTTCATGATCTACAATTTTGTCCTAGGTACTTTTATGATAAAACTTACCGTTTTGCTGAAAATCGCGAAAAACTAAATTTTTTGACATTTAACCTGGAATAAAACTTTTTCCTTAACGTGGAATGATGGGGATCTTTTAGACATTGTTTATAATTATGATTTGAACAATTTCACAGAAATCCAGCTTGTTGGGACTTTATGTAACTTCACCCTCATTTTTTTGTATAAATTGACTGGACTATAAATTAATATTTTAGAATAAAAAACTGCTTACTGTGACATAACTATAATATTTAGACATATGCTGTCGCGACATTTTTTGTAGATAATAATGAGTTCTGCAAAGTTGTAGTGCATGATTTTGTTCTATCATCAATAGTTTTCGCAGCGCACGCGACGTAAGGAATTTTTCAGGTCATTTTTTTACACCTTATGTTACATTATTGGAGTTTTAGTAAGGATCCCTACTTTTTTTTTAAATATAATATAGCCTATGTTACTCGGGGATAATGTAGCTTTCCAAAGGTGAAAGAATTTTTGAAATCGGTCCAGTAGTTTCGGAGCCTATTCGTTACAAACAAACAAACAAACATACAAACAAATCTTTCCTCTTTATAATATTAGTATAGATGTTTTGGGTACTCTATACCGACTTACTACGATCACAAACCCTGGTCTGATAAATGTGGTGTTTATACCAAATCATCCCGAGACATAAAATGTGTTGTGGATTTGTATTCATTAAATTTCATTAAAAAATACTTTCATTAATTATAGCCTGGGAACTAGACCGTAGGCGCCATAGATAATTATCTACTGTATACAATGGACATTCATTATTCTATGATAATTCGCGAACCTGTGCGATGGTACATCAACCAACAAGATCCCAAACAAGCAAGAAGGGACTCATCTAACACAAGTCTTATAACTTAAATGAAAAGCTACCATAACATTATAAGTCCTTTTTGTAAAGGAAATATATAAATGTTGTATTTTGTGTCATTTTTTGCAGGTTAGTAGAGAAGTTTACCATAAAGGCGATTCGCACAAAGTTGCGGCGATTATATTCCGATACAATTTAGTTCCCTCATCAAAATTATCTCTAAATACGATATCTCACGACTTCTGGGGCAATAATATCATCAATAAACTGTCCCTATGTGCGTCATAGTCTAATATCAAGTGCAATAATAATGGCAACTATTGGATTCAAACTTATGAATTTCGGAACAGATAGAAAGTAATTTGGTTCATTTGTAAACAAAGATAACGTCA